>JACXIS010001612.1:0-466268 GCA_014825975.1 Bombus haemorrhoidalis
ATAACCTTATATTGTATTACGTTATAACGTATTGCGTTATATGCTATTAGTTTATAACGTATAACGTTACGTTGTACTATGTTATAACGTATAACGTTATTTGGTATTACGTTATAGCGTATAACGTTATATTGTATTACGTTATAACGTACAACGTTACGTAGTATTACGTTAAAACGTATAACTTTATATGATATTACGTTATAGCATATATCGTTGTATGGTATTACGTTAGAACGTATAACGTTATATAGTATTACGTTATAACGTTTAACGTTATATGGTATTAGCTTATAATGTTATATGGTATTACCTTATGACGTATAACGTTATACTGTATTACGTTATAACGTATAACGTTACGTTGTACTATGTTATAACGCATAACGTTATTTGGTATTACGTTATAGCGTATAACGTTGTATGGTATTACGTTAATTTGTATGACGTTATATTGCATTACGTTATAACGTACAACGTTACGTAGTATTACGTTGTAACGTATAACTTTATATGATATTACGTTATAGCATATATCGTTGTATGGTATTACGTTATAACGTATAGCGTTATATTGTACTACGTTATAACGTATAACGTTACGTAGTATTATGTTATAACGTATAACGTTATATGGTATTACGTCATAGCGTATAGCGTTGTATGGTATTGCGTTATGACGTATAACGTTATGTTGTATTACGTTATAACGTATAACGATGCGTAGTATTACGTCATAACGTATAACGTTATGTGGTATTATGTTACAGCGTATATCGTTGTATGGTATTACGTTGTGACGTATAACGTTACATTGTATTACGTTATGACGTATATCGTTACGTAGTATTACGTTATAACGTATAACGTTATATGCTATTAGTTTATAATGTATATCGTTATATGGTACTAAGTTATAGCGTATAACGTTGTATCGTATTACGTTATAACGTATATCATTACGTAGTATTACGTTATAACGTATAACGTTATATTGCAATACGTTATATCGTATATCGTTACGTAGTATTACGTTATAACGTTTAACGTTATATGGTATTAGCTTATTACGTATAACGTTATATGGTATTACGTTATGGCGTATAACGTTGTATGGTATTACGTTATTGCGTATAACGTTATATTGTATTACGTTATAACGTACAACGTTACGTAGTATTACGTTGTAACGTATAACTTTATATGATATTACGTTATAGTGTATATCGTTGTATGGTATTACGTCATAACAAATAGCGTTATATTGTATTACGTTATAACGTTTAACGTTATATGGTATTAGCTTATAACGTATAATGTTTTATGGTGTTACCTTATGACATATAACGTTATACTGTATTACGTTATAACGTATAACGTTACATAGTATTACATTATAACGTATAACGTTATATGGTATTACGTCATAGCGTATAACGTTATATTGTATTACGTTATAACGTAAAACGTTACGTAGTATTACGTTGTAACATATAACTTTCTATCATATTACGATATAGCGTATATCGCTGTATGGTATTACGTTATATCGTATAGCGTTATATTGTATTACGTTGTAACGCATAACGTAACGTAGTATTACGTTATAACTTATAACTTTATATCATATTACGTTATAGCGTATAACGTTGTATGGTATTACGTTATGACGTATAGCGTTATATTGCATTAAGTTATAACGTATATCGTTACGTAGTATTACGTTATAACATATAACGTTATATCGTATTAGCTTATAACGTATAATGTTATATGGTATTACCTTATAACGAATAACGTTATATTGTATTTCGTTATAACGTATAACGTTGCGTAGTATTACGTTATAACGTATAACGTTGTATGCTATTAGCTTATATCGTATAACATTATATGGTACTACGTTATAGCGTATAACGTTGTATGGATTTAGGTTATAACGTATAACGTTATTTGGTATTACGTTATGGCGTATACCGTTGTATGGTATTACGTTATTACGTATAACGTTATATTGTATTACGTAATAACGTATAACGTTACGTAGTATTACGTTATAACGTTTAACGTTATATAGTATTAGCTTATAACGTATAGCGTTATATGGTACTACCTTATAACGTATAACTTTACGTTGAACTATGATATAACGTGTAACGTTATATAGTATTACGTTATAACGCATAACGTTACGTTGTACTATGTTATAACGTCTATCGTTATATGGTACTAGCTTATAACGTATAACGTTATATGGTATTACCTTAAATCGTATAACCTTATATTGTAGTACGTTATAACGTATAACGTTATATGCTATTAGTTTATAACGAATAACGTTATATTGTATTTCGTTATAACGTATAACGTTGCGTAGTATTACGTTATAACGTATAACGTTATATGGTATTACGTTATAGCGTATAACGTTGTATGGTATTACATTATGACGTATAACGTTTTATTGTGTTACGTTATAACGTGTATCATTACGTAGTATTACGTTATAACGTATAACGTTACGTAGTATTTCGACATAACGTATAACGTTATGTGGTATTATGTTATAGCGTATATCGTTGTATGGTATTACGTTGTGACGTATAACGTTACATTGTATTACGTTATGCCGTATATCGTTACGTAGTATTACGTTATAACGTATAACGTTATATGGTATTAGCTTATAACGTATAACATTATATGGTATTACCTTATAACGTATAACGTTATATTGTATTACGTTATAACGTATATCGTTACGTAGTCTTACGTTATAACGTATAACGTTATATGGTATTAGCTTATAACGTATTACGTTATATGGTATTACATTATAACGTATAACGTTATATTGTATTACGTTCTAACGTATAACGTTACGTAGTATTATGTTATAACGTATAACGTTATATGGTATTAGCTTATAACGTATAACGTTATATGGTATTACATCATTACGTATAACGTCATACTGTATTACGATATAGCGTATAACGTTATATAGTATTACGTTACAACGTATAACGTTATATGATATTACGTTATAAAGAATAACGTTGTATGGTATTCCGTTATAACGTATAACGTTGTATGGTATAACGTATATCGTTACGTAGCATTACGTTATAACGTTTAACGTTATATGGTATTAGCTTATAACGTATAACGTTATACGGTATTACCTTATAATGTTTAATGTTATATTGTATTACATTCTAACGTATAACGTTATATGCTATTAGCTTATAACGTATAACGTTATATGGTACTATGTTATAGCATATAACGTTATATGGTATTAGCTTATAAAGTATAACGTTATATGGTATTACCTTATAACGTATAACGTTATATTGTATTACGTTATAACGTATATCGTTACGTAGTATTACGTTATAACGTATAACGTTATATGGTATTAGCTTATAACGTATAACGTTATACGGTATGACATTATAACGTATAACGTCATACTGTATTACGATATAACGTATAACGTTATATAGTATTACGTTACAACGTATAACGTTATATGATATTACGTTATAAAGAATAACGTTGTATGGTATTCCGTTATAACGTATAACGTTATATGGTATTGCCTTATAACGTACAACGTTATATTGTATCACGTTATAACGTATATCGTTACGTAGCATTACGTTATAACGTTTAACGTTATATGGTATTACGTTATAACGTACAATGTTATATAGTATTACAGTAAGCGTCACATGGTATTGCGATATAACGTATACCGTTAGAGGGTATTAGAGTATAATGAATAACGGTATATTATATTACGTTGTAATGATTAACGTTATATGGTATTACATTTTAACGTATAACGTTATATGCTATAGCGTTATTACGTGTAACGTTATATAGTATTGCAGTATAACGAATAACGATATATAGTATTACGTTGTAATATATGACGTTTTATGCTATTACGTTGCATCGTGTAATGTTATATAGTATTACGGTGTAGCGGATAACGTTATATATTATTACATTTTTTCTGATAACGTCATATGGTATTACTTTATAACATATAACGTTATAGGGTATTGCGTTACAACGAGTAGCGTTATATATTATTACGGTAAACCGAATAACGGTATATCGTGTTACGTTGTGACGAACAGCGTTATGTGGTATTACTTTATGACGTATAACGTTATATAGTATTTCCGTATAAGGAATAACGGTGTACATTATTACGTCGTGGCGTATAGCGTTATATGGTTTTACGTTATAACGTACAATGTTATATAGTATTACCCTTTAACGTATATCGTTATATGGTATTACATTCTAACGTGTAACGTTATATAGTATTACGGTATAACGAATACCGTTAAGTAGTATTACGTAGTAACGTATAATGTTATATGTTATTACGTTACAATGTATAACGCTATATTACAATGTATTACAATATATAATTACAATATATATAATTACAATGTATTACATTTTAACGTATTATGTTATATAGTATTGCAGTATATCGTATAACGTTATTTGGTATTGCGTTTTAACGCATGACGTTATATGGTGTTGCGTTGTAACTTATTACTTTACATGGTATTACGTTAAATAATATTACGTTACATTATATTTCATTGTTGTGTATTACGTTATATGCTATTGCGTTATAGATTATTACGTTAAATATTATTACGTTTTATTGTATTTCATTGTTGTTTTTTACGTGAAGTAGTATTAGGTTGTTTTATATTACATTACAGTGTATTACTTTATATGGTATTGCGTTATAGAGTATTACATTTTAATTTATTACGTTTCTTTGTATTACATTACATTGTATTACAATATAATGTATTAAATCGTAGAGAATTGCGTTATAGTGTATTGCGTTATATCGTATTACGTTATATAGTATTGCTTGAAAAACTGTTACGTTATAATTTATCACATTGTAACTATCAAATTTTAACATTAAATATGGACGTTAAGAATTGCTACTTGATAGATCCTATTGGAAGCTAATGTAAAATTGTTTACACTTATAAACGATGTTTGATCGATGTAATATTTCAGGATGTTTTAAAGGGAACATAAGCTCACAATTAATAGTGCGATCAAATAACAAGATGTCGGTATACTGCTAATAATGAACTGTTTTCTTTCTACGCTTCATATAACTGCATGATATTATTAATAATCTTATATATAAATTTACAAGAATTACGAAATATATTTTCATTTCCTTAAAAATGTTTATATCATCGAAAACTCTTTCACATTACAGATTTACATCTGTTTCATTTTCCTTACTCTGCGAGTAGTCTGTGCCAGATAATCGTAACGAAGCATTTTTTTCTCGGTTTCACATCATACACGCTGAATTTCTGGAAGAGAATACAACGATGTTGATTGGCCGGAAAAGGTTGTTGACTTACAAGTCAGAAATTAAATGGCTTTATGAATGAACAGGGAGACAGTCTACTCGATGTAATCTTTGTATCGATGATGGTGATGTTCTAACCAACACCTATGTAATCGTGTATGTTCGGATGTGTACACATCTTTACGTATTGACGCATCTGGGTGAAGAGGGGGGGGGGGTTAAATGCTCGAGTCAATTCGGTAATGTCAGGCAGGGTTAAACGATCTTCTGACCCCTGACAAGTCTTTCTTAACAAGTCCGTAAATTCACTTTACAATCCTGTTATTGGACATCTGTAACCAATTGGAATTAAAATAGATTGAGAACATACACAATAGTTTTTCATGCAACTGATGTAGGGATGAAAGTTTAAAGTCTTTGCAACAAGAATAAAATCACTGAATTCGATTTGCAATTCAATCGAATATATCAAGAGTCTTGTCAATCTTAACACTTAGCTAACCGAATAGAGAGATCTCCCCTCTGTAAAATACAATACATTGCTGCATGATCAAACAGGGAGATCTCCCCTTTTTACTTTTGCAACGCGTTTTCTTTTTCTTCTCTTTTGTTATTATCAGTTTTTGTTTACCTGAAATTGTTCCCAATTAATTGCGCCACTTTTTCTGCTCTTATAAAGTACTGTATATAACAAAATACACTAATTTATTTATACTATATTGTAAAAAAATATTAAAATGCATTGTAAATTTTTAATTTCATGTTCTAGTCATGTTACTTATCTTTAGTCACCTATAGTATTTTTAATTTTACCTATATTTTTTTATACTTTTAATATATACTTTTAATTTGATGTTTTATATAAACAATATGTGAAATTGTTATATAAAATCATTGCTACAAAATATAATTGATCACTTAAATAATTTTTAGACTTCTTTGTTTTTTACGTAGTGACTATTAGTCCTCGATACTTTGAAAAATGCGTGATAGACAGCATATAGGTTGACTTGTCCGAGCGCAATGAAAAACGTATAACTCGCTGTGGAGCGCGCGATTGGCTAAGTGTTAATTACTGGATAATCAATAATAATAAGTCACTGATACTCGTAAATGTTTAGTAATAAAAGATTAACAATATTATAGCAGTGCGTGGTGTTCTATGAGAAAAACTTAACGTTATCTAATTGTTAATTCGTTCAGATTTCCATATCTCAATCTGAGAATCTTCAAGTTCTAAACAATTGCGCATTCCAGTTTCCATCGTAAACCTCGAAAGACCCTAGAGAGCGTTTAACCGGTCGGTAATTGTCCTAATGAGACCAATGAGGGCCCCAAGCAATGTTATTTTCTCTTTCCTTCTCCCTCTCACTCCTGGAATGTAATTAGCGTTTCATCTGTTGCGTTCTGTTAAAAGGTTCCTTTCGTTGTTTGGTCTTGACTCCTACTACCTTGCGCTTGCATGATCCGCGGATGGGTTACGGAGTTATTACATGCGATATGTTATTGGACTGGACCGTGTTAGCTGCGTGCCCCGAGAAGCGTGGAGAAACTCGAAGAAGAGAGGGAGCAAGGAAGAAGGAGACCGCGTGCATGTTCTCGGTTCTCAGCAAAAAGGGGGTGTTGCCTCTTCAGTAACGAAGTGAACACTGTCTGCGACGCTAGCAGTTTCTCTCTATCTATTTCCGGATACACATAATATCGCCTTTGACATTTTAAGCGGCTGTATCACTCACGGTGTAAAGTAATCATCGATTAGATTAATTCGGAAGCCATCCGAGAAGTGATTGAATCAACATGTCCTCCAGATTAACATGGATGTTGGTCATCTTCGGTCTGGTTGTCCTTTCGCAATCAGGTAAAACAATTAGTAACGTGTAGAATACGTCTTAATATAACAATATAATATAATACGTATTAAATATCGTGATATATAAAATTAACGCCAAGTGAATAAGTTAACGTTTCGTATATTTGCATTATTCTTTAATCGCATATCGTATAATTATCCAATAATCTATTGTTAAAGTGCAATAAATTCGTGATATCGCTAGAAATAAGGATAGTTTCGGTACGACAAAAAATTTACGAGTAGAATATAAATTGAAAGTATCTTACATTTATACTTAAGGGATAGTTAGAAAAAATAATTGTGTAATTTAAAGAAATAAGAAAGGCAAGTTGCTATATAATAAATACGATATAAATGTATCGATTCGTATGAAACAAGCTATAGCAAATTTAAAATATTTAGAAAAAATAAAATTTATAAACTAATGTCGAATAACAAAGGTAATGATTTATTTGGCTAGTAAGCAAGATTTATATAAGAAACCATGACGGTGAAGTGTTACGTTATTTGTTCATTAAACTCGAGCATTATTATTCTTGTGTCCTCGCTTGTTCTACTGACGATTTTAATTATTGCGTTTATTTTCGTATTAGTGTGTTCATTATTATCGTCTTATCAGATATATTAAGTTGCCTATTGCTGTCATTTGTTTGTTTATTATATGTCGTGCTACGTCATGCCCATGACACAGTAAAATAAAAAACCGAGTACAAGTACTTGATATAATAAAGTAACATTATATAATAATGGATAACATTAATATTATATGTTATAGTATATAATATCAAAATTAATATTAATATAAATCAGTATAAATAAAATCATATTAATTGTTATTGTGATTATTTAAGCGGAATGTAAGTTTGCGAGAATTATATGCAATATATTTTATATCCGATTAGTAGATGATGAGATGATTAATGTATACGTATAATTTGTAAGTATCGATGACATAATACAAATTGTATAGAGCAATTCCATTCTTAACTATTACGTCATTTGCCGCTATAGTATAGGGGTGACGGGAAAGAACGAGCAATCGCTAAAACATTCCATAAAATTTCTCAGAAAAGTTCCCTAAATACTTGATTGTTATAATAAATAAAATATATAATAAAAACAGAGCTAAAAATGTGAAAATACTCCAAAATCGCATTTGATTAAATGTTACGTATATTTAAGAATCATGTTTGAGATTTAGTACCGTTTAAGATATGACACAAGAAAATTTGCTTAACAATATATTTTACTTTGTCGCATTTAATATGCTATATTTACTGATATTTAATAATGTATTTACATATGTTATAGGTTTAGCTTTACGATGTTGGGATTGCGCTTCCAATAATAATGTGCTGTGTCGTGATCCACTGAACATTACAGAACATCAAGCGATGTTTTATACGAAACTTTGTGAAGTTGGATCTTACGAACCCGTAAAACATGTATGCAGGAAAATTGTGAAAAGAGGTAAGTGGTTTGACGAATAATTTATTAAAAAATAATTTATTCTTGTCAACATTGCTTTACAAAAGACATTTCTGATATAGCCTAGAAAATAACAAAACGAAATAATTAAAAATTGTGTACAGTCTAATATAATTTTTAATTCATAATATAATTGCAAATTAATCTGCAAATTATTAAAAGTTTCTTTGTAGAATTTTTATTAATTTTGTATTTATACTATTCGCAACTATGTTTACTCTACCTTATGTACGTAAAAATATTTCCTATTTAATAAAATACTTATTGTTGTGTTTTTCACTCAAATATCTACTTGCATATAAATATGCATATGTTTAATAGACCACAGACAACTAACTTTGTCTTGTATTAACTGATCATACACGTTGTTTTCATTCTGTATATAGACACCTATTTATTAAATACATTTAATCAAAGTAATTAACTTTTTTTCGAAATACATTTGTAATAATAATAACAATTGTTACAATCAATGACTTGATATAGTGAGACTGAAATTTGAATTTGCATGAATGTGCTCATACTTTAAGACATCCTGTTTCGTCATAAGCACAGCAATTTATTACTCAATTACGTACGATGTTCTCACATTGGATGACGTATTTGATATATGTGTATATACTGCATGAAACTAGAGAACATCATAATCTAGTGTTTATCGTCTCCAACTTAATCGCCACGACATACCATGTACCACGCTTGAGTCACAGTGCACGCTGCTACGTTCTACACTATAATCACGATAATAATATGTTGTCAAGGTCAAAACCGCGCCCGTGTTAAAGAAAAATCACTCACCGTCATAAAATTTTGAATATCAAAGTTAATCCTACTAACGTGACCGTAATCTTAGGATTAACGATATTCATACATGTATGATAACTGAGAGATTAATAAAATTTGTGTAACATGAAAAAGTATGCGAAATGAATATGTTTACTGATAACGACAACAACATTTGGAAAATCAAAGTTTCTTAATAAAATAAAATGCAATTGGTTTGTAGTAACAACATAAATAAATAAATCATTTGCATGATTTTCATTTTCGAGCAGACTTTATCGAAATTTTAGAATATCTTGTAATGAAATATACATATGAAAGTAGGTAGAATACATAAAAGATGCTTTACCGGTTAACATAATTCCTTCTTTTGGAATATCTCGAGCTTTAAATTGTTCATTTCCGAAGTAAACAATAGCTACAATAATTTTTTTACTCGTGTTTCAAACCAAAGAGATATTAGATTAAATATTAGTTGCTCCATTAAAATGTCTTTTGTTCGTTTCCGAGACTCCGATGTTCAGTTTATAAAGAAATTTGAGTTTATTTAAATGCGCAATACCGTAATTATTTCCTCAGTTCACTTCGTCATATACTTTGAATCACGAGTGTTACACAACCTGTTGCACCACATCGTTCAAATAATACTACGTTTTAACAGAAACACAGAAGGAAACGTCGCATATAGCATATTTTGTTATGTGCACATACAAGCACGATCCGGAAATTATTCAAACGTATATTACGTATATATCTATTTGTATTCTGTTACGTAGTACGCAAATCTTGCAAAGCTGACAATAATTTGCAAATATCACATTGACATCGGAAACTAATAATCTCATTATTTTATACCATCGTGAAACTCATCCATCAATATACAGGATATTTTCTTTAAATCAATCATCCCGAATATTTTCGAAATTGCTGACAATAACGAAAAATATTTCAAATAAAAGTCGAATAGTTTTGAGGTACGCATAATTTAATTTGTCATGTAGCTGATGTATGAGACAAATAAGATTTCATTTCATACTAATAGTCTAGAATTCTCTTTAATCTCATCTTTCTCTCTCTTTTTGTCTCATTCTTTCTGTATTATTTTCTAGCAAAAATATACTTGTCATTTTAAAAGGTACACATATTATATATAAGTGTTATAAATTATTATATCTCTTAGTCTAATGTTCCTTTCACGAGTTGGGTAATCTTATTAATAGCTTAATGATTTTATGAATAATAATAGCAACATCGATTAATACGTTAAAAAAATATGTTTCAGTTAAAAAATATGAGATTTCCTTTCATGTATTTAGCATTCGCCCACGTAAAAATTGCTTACACTAAATAATACGTCCCCTGAAAATATTTTACTTCTATCTAATACATCTTCCAAACTTCATACTTTTATAAGTTTTAATTTAAAGGAAAAATTTCAATGAATTAATTTAAATTAATTTTTTTAATTTAATTCTTTTCTAATATCTGTATTTATTAATATTACGTAATATATTATGTATATAATATATAATACTTGTATTAGTAATAGTTTTCAAGATATTCATGTTTGATATCAGGTATGAAAGTATGCACCTTTGAAGCGATCAAACGCAAAGATACTGTCCAAACATACTTAACAGATTTAATTTTTAAATTGTTCAATTTTTAAGACGTTCATATTCAATTTACAGAAATTCAGAGAAGACTAATCAATATTAGTTGAAAAATATAATACATATTACAATGTATTAAAGCTATTAATTGAAGAATCGAATAAGTATATGTTCGTACTTTTAAAAAATATAGATACATATTGCCTAAATAATACAATATGTATTATGTGTAAAGATTAATAGAAATTTTGAATGCACTGTGGTCATGTATTTAATAACAAAAAGAACTATAAAATAAATGCTCAAATTTTCATGAGTTTAATTATAAATCACAGGATTGCTTTTTTGCCTTTCTCGTTGCTTGCGTTCATACTTGAATATAATATCTTAAATATTTAGTCAGCTATCCTTTCGAAACAGTTTAGAGAAAATTCCAACGAGTACTTTTGCTTGCAGAAAATAACGAACGAGTAGTAATACGCCAGTGTTCTACATTGAACGTCGATGAAGCAGACATCACCGATGGTCCTTGCAGCACTACAATGACTTCAGGTCGAAACATAATCGAGTCCTGCCATATTTGTAGTACTGACCTCTGCAATTCCGCAACGGGCGCGTCGATTACGCAATCGCTGCTCGTCGTTGCTCTAGCCATTATCGGCTATCGTTCTCTCCAATCGAAATACAGTATCCTTTAACATAGTGACATTCAAGCCCGTAAATAAAAATCGTTACTTTTAGATAGCAATTATCCGAAAGAGCGCCATTTTAAACGATCCTAAATTCAAACGCGATTAGTGTTCCGCAAATAAATTTTATTGACCATTCGTCACCTTTATGTCCTTATCATTTTCTTGTACTATAAGAACAATTAGGCCAACTTATCGACTAATTAGTTAAAGGAATTGCTGTTCTGGAAGCGTAAGACAGTTTAAAATCTTATTAGCGTAACGAATAGTGTCATGTTAAAATGATTCTACGTAAGGATTCTACGTTCAGGATCAGTTTGTTAAGATTTTATAGTTAGGCATATCTCATTAGTCGCGTACTAATTGTAAGTAGAACGGTTGACATATATTACACTAGTTGCGTAACTGTGCTGAAAGCTTTACTTAATTTCTAATCGTCTATTTAATTACTATATTTTCGTACAAAACTACAAATAAAATTAACACTTTTGTACAAATTGTGTATATAAATTCAACACGTATGGCGTGATTGTACAATAAAGAATTATTAATTTGAATTATCCTCTGCCTATCGTGATCATACTCTCGCGTCACGATTAATAAAAATTCTTTCATCGATTGATTGAAATATTCTTCATATTATACGCAAATCTGTATAAATAAACTGCTTTCTCTCATTTTTATCTAATTTTGAGCTAAGATTCGTTGCTATATGTCTTTTCAATCTTGCGTTTACTTGCAATTTCTTTCGTTATGACGTTACTTTAAGATTAAAAGAAATTACTAACAAGTAAAAAAAATTAGCTTATCAGGTATCCGTCCAATGTATAGGATAATCCGAAATTTTTCTTTCATTCCGCGCTTAGCGAATGTCTGATTAAATTAACATTTTGTTATATATGTACCATTAAAATTCTATTACTTAATTAGATTTGTAGACTAGATTGCGCATTGTGAATAAATTTGCTTTTGTTGTTGATCATTTCTCTTATTATTAGGATAAAGCACAATCGTCTTGCCCTTTATAATTTATAAAAATTATAAAATCCGCTGTATTTGAATTTACACGTTCTCTTATCGTTTAAATCTTTGCCTGTACATTTATTTTGTATATATTACAAGATATTTTTATCGATTCACACAGTTTTCGGTGATAGACCTAAAATCCCCTTATTTTTATGCTGTTATTTCCTATAAAAAAAAAGGAATAGTTCACGCATTATAACAATCTATGTTATGAAAATAAAAATATTATCTAATGATAAAAGTTCCATATTTATTTCTTTGAACGTAGTTGAACATATGTAGTCATATTTATTTCAAATGCATACAACATGCGTATAACAGAAAAGAATGTATATAGACATCAAATCTAAGAATCATCGTAGAGGTTATCCCAATCTCGATTGACATTTCATCAATCTGATCGATATTACATTTTCTACCTACACTTCTAGCTACATATTGATGAAATGTATTGCCAAAACGACATTTTTAATAACTCCTTTATTTGCTAACTGTCAAGGTAAGCTTTAATTCCTTTAAACAAAATCGACGTTGCGAATCTTCATATTAATTTTTTAACACGCGTTTCTTAATTCCTATCCGAGAAACTTTTTCTATCAAAATTCCCCACGAGTGGCACGATATCTGGTGCCAAAGAATTGATCATATCTGACCTACTTATTATTGAGATTAATATTCGCTTGACCATTATATCGAAAAATGGCTCCGTTATCATTTTGTACTTCTATTGTATGTAGACTGCGAACCTTATTGCAGATTCATATTTTCGGGAACATAACTAGAGAAATAAAATCTCCATAAAAAATTGTCTTACCTAACGAATATTATAAAAAGCACTGTAATTTGAATGTTTTATATACTTCTTCGTATCATGTGCATTTCGCGTAATACCGCACTTTCTAAACTTTATAAAGACATAAAAATCCGCAGTTTAGTTACATCCTTCAAACAAAATATTTATGATCCTGTGATGCCCTTCCCACATTGAATAAGCTGATATCATTCGGTAAAAGAAGTTCGCGATACACTGTGATTGGCTCACGTCTCAACGCAGATTTTTTTCTTCTCCGAAATGCACATTCCGAATTCACCACGTTGATACCTGATTTTCACACAATCAATTGCCCGCCAAATAATCCCTTTGCATCGGAGATCGAAATAACTCGCTTTGGACGAGACACATATCTCATGATGCAATGACGGAATATGGCTCATCATCGGTCACTTCTGGTTATGATAATGCTATTTCTGCTAGTTTGCAAATTGAGAGAACTGAGTTTAAAGTTTATTCAGAAATTTAATATCATCGCCCGGAACATAAACGAACTAAATATTTATTGCTTTCTAAATAGAATTTTTATCGTATTATCGTAAGATTGTGTCGTTTATATCATCGAAGTATATGTGCATTGGTTAATTACATTTTTTTGAAAAATAGGGTTATACACGTGTTCGCAATTGTTAGAAAGAATATAATCTACATCAACTTTCGTAAAATAAAGAACTGACAACCTGTGTCGGGATATCATCGTTAAATTACAAATGTTTATATAAATTCAAATATTTTTATTAACGTAACTAAAAAAATGAAATCTAGACATAGAGATTTGTTTCATTATATATATATATATATATAATGATATAATATATATATATATATCATAACTCGTATTATATTTTAAATATTTTCTATAATTTGCATGTTATCCATTTTTTCGCACATATAGATTGGGGTTAGGTTATATAGATTAAATATAGATTAAAATTTTTCATAAACGTATAAACACCTGCAGTCTAGTTACTACTTTTTGAATGTCGAATTTTATAACAGTCAACGTTTAGTAATTTTCAATAAAATAACACTGAGAATGAATATATTTTTATATTTATAATATAAAAAGCTATATTTCTATATCTATAAGAAGATAGAATTAAGAAGTATTAGAATTAATTTTTTTTTCAATTTTTTTATTTCATCATGGAAATTGTCATTCTTCTATCCTTTTCTACCTACATATCTTAAATGATCTAAATTATTATTTTCTTATGTTAGCCATGACATAAGGCTAAGAAACGCGATTAGATCGTATATTTTAGACATTCCACGCAATAATTGCAATAATTCGCTGCACAAAATTCCAGCGAATAATAATTAGAATTTATTTCGCGTATGTACAAAATTCTATTTTATCGAATATAGGAATATAATGTGTTACATTTGTATGTTTGGATCTGTTATTTGCGGTTCGCGTACATAACTTAATAAATATTTTTCTAATTCATATTCTAACGTTTCTATGCAATTACATTTATACATGCTAGTACTTATATAGATTCGTTACACGGTATTTGACTTCAAAGATATATATCCTAGAAGAAACAATAAAACACGGGTAATGAATATAACGATCTAACTGCTCCGACGAAAAAGAAATAACAACGTCGATTACTGAGAATTATATTTTCTAGATTGTCAGAAAGAGATTGTGACAACAGGATACGCATTCCAACTAAATGACCGCGCACATCTATTTATTTACTTACAATTAAACTAAAGGAGGGAAAAAAATGTCGACGTGAACGATGGAGGACAAAACACGAAGATTGCACAGCAGAAAAGCCTCTCTTCAATCGAATGTAATTATCTTGTCTATCGCATAAAAAAGCATACCGAAGGTACCATGGAACGAGTTTTTCCTGTTTTTTATATTCGAAATACGCAACACCTTGATACATCAAAATTTAAATGCTGCTTTAAATTGATACGAGGGCGTCGGGTATCTTAGTTGCAAGGGAAGGTCATAGCGAAATTGCCGATCACAAGCAAATTTTCTCTGATAAACTATACTGTAATTAATAGGAGAAAGCAATAAATGCGTATTATGTATTTATAAAGATATAGAGCTAAAAGATTTTGATCGCCAATATATGAATACTGTATTAGTATTATCACGTTGCCATTAAACAAACTGCCTGAAATTTGGATCTTTCTTACTACGATTATCTTATTTCGCTATGTTTAAAAGGTTTACGACAATAGTATTATAGTTTTGTTTACTGTTTTAAATATTATTATCCTTTTGAACGCTTTTGTCTATTATCACAATAGTAGTTCGAACATTATTACGTCGATAATGTTCATAACACGATATAATATGTAAAAACATAGTTGCGAAAAATTATTGCAATTGTCATTTGAAAATTGAGATAAACAAGAGTCGCGTAAATACACAGCTGTTAATTATAAAGCTATGGCGTGTTTATTATACATTTAGTATGTCTATTTTAAATGGATACACTATCATTTCTCTAACTATTGAGAAAATATTTGTTACACATTATTGAATTCGTTTTAAAATACGTAATAAATTGAGATCAACATTATAATACATAACAAATCGCGTTAATATTGAAATCATCGGAAATAAGAATTTCAAAAATTCAGGTATTCCAAACAACTTTTACATAAAACATTTTTTTCACTCTTTCAATAGTGTATATACGTTTAAGTCGGACATACTATACTTATATTAGTTACATGTATCGCTAAACCGGACTGTGATATTATTCAAATTATTCAGATGACCAAAGGACGCCCTTTTTTCATAATTACTTCTGATTTGTTTATAATTTACAGCTATAATATAGTACATCATGTATATGCTAATATACACCTGTTCCTTCTCATATTACTTTTTGCTATCCTTTCCTTATTAATTAGTTGCCTTGATCTTACATTGCTGATAGATATTTGATAGATCGTTAAATTAGTAACAAAAATTGTATTAAATACGATATCACTAGACTGTGAATGTTTATGCAAATACGTATCTTTATAAACACTACTGAAAACATGGAACTTGAAGATTTTTATGACGAGCAGCACTTTATTTTCAGCACTTTGTACGTACAATATCTTTCTGTGTGTTATGTGCGTTCTGTACATTTTTGTAGTATTATTTTACAATAAATGAAGATAGATAACAATAGACAACTAATAATATAACAAATTTTCCCTAATTCGCATTACCGAAAAGTATTGCAGGAAAACTAATAATAATATCTATTTTAATTCATAGTCTACTATATCTGTTTATCTATTCCTTTATATAGCTTAATCCTAATAATCTGACAAAGAAATGGAGAAGTGCTCCTCAGTAGGAAGGGAATAGTAGAAATTCCTCCAATAGTTTCCAGTACTATATTCATAAATAAGACGGATTTTCTTAGCGACGAAATGTAATAATCGTCAATTCAACATATTTGTTATGCTTAATTGAATAAATGTGGCGAAGTTTTATCCTATAAAAACGATGGCGTTGTTGAAACCTGCTTAAAGCAAAAGGATGATAGTTTCTCTTGTCGCAATTCAATTTCATTTCGAAAACAATATCACTCTGCGCACAGTGTTCTAACTTTCTTCGTAATCGCAGTTGAATCACGAGTTCGATCGTGACGCTGTAAGAGACTTTTGCTCGTACAAAGTCATGTTAATTTCGACTGTTCGATGAGGAAAATTTGTTCGGAACCGGGTCGCATCTACAGACGCAGCAGGAAGGGAAGAGGAACCAGTCCATGAAGATACCTTTGCAATCGTTGTCAGGGTCGTACGCAAGTAGTCGGTGCCACTTGTACTTTTGTTCGCAACCGCAATCACCAGTACAGCGGTTTGTCTGAGTTTTCCTGTAAGAGGAAAGTTTTTGAAGAAAAGTTCCGATTTCACGTAAAGTCGCGTATGAAAACACACTTACGAGCAAACTTCTTGGTGTATGGCCTGCTCGAAATGCTGTGTGTTCACAATGGCACGAATTTTGCCAGCGCTATTGCTGGCCCAATAAGGAGTTACGATTTCCACCTTTGATTCGCATGCATCAATTCTGAAAAATATTCGGCTGTTTAATACTTAACTTTACCACGTTTTTATTTATCGTGGTAATTTTCTTTTTTATCTACAACGATAATATTAGTATTGTTTTCGTGCTAATATTTCTCATTTGTCCTGTGGTTATAAATAATAGAAAAATGTTACGTAAATATAAATTATTTTTAGCTTTATTAAAAAGTTATGAGAAAAATGCAAACTATAGAGACAACCACATAATCACTCCTTGTTGATACACAATTTTAAAATGTCTTCTATTCCCACCAATAGACACAAGAATGTAGATGGTAGAAAATGTAATTTATCAGTCGACAATGAGTCAACATTAATTCTTCGATAAACTTTTTCATACTTCAAGTTCTACAAGCAAGCTACAAATCTTTTCCTTTTGTCATTTTCTGTTATAATTTTATAACGAAGCTTAAAACGACCTATTTTTGTGTAATATTTATTTCTTGCTTATAAACGTAGGATATACAGATAAATTTTGGTCAGAAAAGAAGTGGAACTTCCTATAAGTAAAAAACTGTATCGACAGAAGGAGAAAGAAATCAATTCGAATTATTATCCTATGGAATAGTGGTATCCTGTCATTAGCGATTTTTAGTGGATCTATAAACTCAAGCTCTCAAAGAAAGTACCTGCCACTGTCATTTCGATTCTTTCCAGGAGATTGTCGGGGATTTCTGGTCTTTCTGATATTAGCAAAAAATGAGTCACCATCAGCCTCCATTTCCGGATCTAGTTCGTCGCGAAAACTAGGTCCACCATCGGGGATATCATGTTTTGTAGCTTCTCTACTTTTTCGTCTCCTACGTGTCCGATGACTGGGCTCTCTTGTCGGAGAACCGTATCCTGAACTCATTTCAAAGTCACCGTACATTCTCTTCATTAACGCCTTATTTTCGTCAATAAAACGTTCTATCCGTTCTCTAAAAAGTATTTTATCGTTTTAAATTTCATTATCTTACGAACACCTATTAAAAATTCTTAATACGAGGAATATGTTGCTTGGAACGAAACGTAATTGTATAGGAAATCTAATATAATTCTTCGTAACAAAGTTCAGGCTGTGGGAAAACTAGTTATAAACTAATCGATGAATATTATTACTTTTAATTGAGACATTGAAAGCATGGACATGAAATGAACGAAGAGGCATTTTTTATGAATCTGTGTTTATAGCGTTCATTTATTCCAATAAGCTGTATTAATAGTATAAACATGTAAGAACTCGATTTTTCTATGTTAAACCCAGGTAATATAACGAAATCAGCTGTTACGCTGGATATTTTGTGGTCACATTTATTGTAGACAAGGAATCAACTTGTTGAGTCGAAGTTAATCCACTTTTGCTCTCGATGCTTCAATTATAATACGGCTCATTGTTAGCCAAACTTTTTTTTTCAGTTTTGAAGTGGATTCTACAAAAATTTTAATTTTCTTGCAGAAAAATCGATAATTAATAAACAAAGTTGTTTTTGAAGATTTGAAGATATCTGTAAAATGTCTTGCTTTTACTATTTCTAATTGTATTGCCAACAATGTTATATGTTATATTATGAACTAATTTTCACAGTATCACGTTAAATGTTACTACGAAATATTGAATATTAAATGTGATGACATATGATATTGTAAACGAATATGAATCTTCTTTTATTTTACATCCAATTCTATATCGTTTATGTCATAACAAATACCTATTAGTTACATGCTAAATAGATGGCATTGAGGTGATATAATAAGATAATAACGTAAACATAAAATATTACTACGTTGTTGTTATAGATATTACATTGGATATGTGTTTCCGGCAGTTGGACAGAACAGCTGATGATATTTTTTAATGCACGGTACACCACGTACCAAATCTCCCCTCAATTCGACTCCCAGAGCAACGGAAAGTGCGGTCCAAAGAATCTATAACAAAAATATAATGTGTCTTAAATTCGCAATATTTTATTCTATAATTTGTTGTTAACTATATAAACATATCAAATCTCGTTATTCGTTGCTACAAATATGGCAATAGGGTCAATTATACAAAGTCCTCGAGTTTTCATCTTCCACATCTATTATAACTTAAAGTATATAAATTTTTCCATTTTTAAAATACATCATCCAGGTACAAACCTCTATTGCACAACTAAACAGGCGCGGCTAGTTCGAAGTGTTGAAATGGTCACCACTTTTAAGAAAACTCTACATCTGGTCTTTTAGTTTTCTCAAGTACTGAAGCTATCGACAGCGTATAGACAAAAGACTGGTTCGAAGGCAGACCATAAACTGCAGACAGGCGACGATGGCTTCAGAGTTTTCAGTCATAGGCTAACACAGCTAGCGTGCAGATCTGCACCAGCTCAATTATATTCCGATTTGTATTTACACTTCAATATTTAAAATATATTTTCTACCTTACAATTTATCCACGCGTTCCTTTGTTCATATACATCTAATAACCTCAACACGAAGGTTATTTAATATCGATTAAATTTATGTTGTATATTTACTTAGTAATTACAGTAAATAAGTATACTGCTTGAGAGAGATTGTTCTAAAAAGTTGCAGCAGTATAATATTAGTCGATATAATAGAAGATGCAATTTCGATATAAACGTAATGACTCGTACGTTACGAGATACGATGCGATTTACTTCGTCGCGAAAGGTTTTCAAATAAAATAGAAAATACTGCGATAGAATATATAAAGTTCTTGTAGTTCTCAAAACAAAAATTCAAGATAAGAGCAGAGAAATACTAAATAGTTAGGATATAAAGGAGTGACGAAGATATGCGCATAAAATGATCGACATCAAACAACCACACCTCGTGCAAGTCGAGGGCGTGTTTGCCCATTTCGATCGTCGTACACGTTCGCATTGTAGACACGAGCCGAACAAACCACCCCTTAGTCGTTTCTATCTCTATTCGATCAAAGTTCGTATCAAAAAAATGTGGAACGACGTCTTCAATCAGAGAATATTCATTAACACCTGCACAATAATCGTACGATAGAAGATTCGACATATACATATTTTGTAAATTGTATAGTATATGGTCTACGCGACCTCATACTAGATGCTCTGTACAATAAGAATGGTAAAGATATACTTCAGTAATGTCATGGAAACACCTACGATCAACCGCAAGGACATCTTCATCGAGGAAACAATTATATCACGGCGCGACAGATGTTGACTTGAAATAAAATAATCGAAATGCGGATACGAAGATCGCAGAACGAAGATACAGGATCTGATCGAATAAAAGTGGATACTTTGCGATTCCTTGTGGATGTGGTATGGTATCTGAATATGGTAAAAGTGAAATGTAATATTTAATAATATCTAACTTTATATCTATATCGCTGCACAACGTTTAACTTATACAAAATCAAAATTCCCATTTACTTCTGTGCATTTTGGTGTATTTTGGAGTTTATCTATGGTCCACACAAATAAACTTATATATGAAAGAACATTTTAAACTATATTTAAGTTAATTGAACATACAGATATACACACACATATTATATAATTCATAAATATCCGGATATTTTTTCACCGATATGTAGTAACAATATTTGAATACTTTCAAAAGGTATTGATGTGTACACTGTCGTACATGTATGTACATACATATTGATGTGTGCACATATGATACATACATCGTGTTCCAAAACAATACCAAAAAGTGTATCATCCTACTTTAGGAATAGAATTAAAGGAACAATGTTATTACATAGAAAATGAAGTTGTGAAAATAGCACTATATCAGCGATTCTTATCAGATCTATATATTCTAACTATATCTACGCTTTAAATTCATTGAAAGCTTCTATTTTCGTGTTACATTCAAAGGGAAGATATATGTAGCTGTAACATTTAGGCTTAAAAATTTTGTTCTCTGTTTATGAAAAAATCTGAGAAAAAAAGAATAGCAGTCAGTTACTTATACTTCCGTTTAAAAGGATGAGAACACTTGTTTAGTATGATGAAAATGGTACTTGAAGTGCATCGTGACGAGTAAAGAATGTATCCGAAAGTCATTTCAACCCTTCAAAAGTAATAGAGAATTTTTTAAAGGTAATATAAAAATGATACGAAACTGATAATTCGCTAATAATTAAATTGAATATAATTTGAAGTGAACACTAAATTACGAATTGCTTCAACATCGATGTACCGTCAATTTGAAGTATTTAACAATTTTAAGTATTGTAAATTTTACATGAACGCGCGTACATTCGCGATCGACGCCACGAATGATTATAATTATAGAATTGTTGATTTGTACCGGAAATCGAGTCCGTTAATGATTATCGTCCTACACTCACGGCTCCGTTGAAGAATCAGTAGGCGTCATTCAGTGACTCGAGTCAGTCTGGAACGTCGTATGTATGAGGAAAGTATGAGCAACGTAATGCATTGCCCGCCAGAAATGAATCACACTGTGTTTCTATGCCAGTGAATTGCAATCTTTCATACGAATTGAATTAAAAAATTAAGTTACATGTGATAAGCAAACAGATAAAGTGACACTTATGGTACATATTGATTTATAGCTCTATTATTTCACTGTACTCGTCTTACAATTTTTTAATGGGTTAGATTAATAGTTAAGTGGTATGTAGATGGTAATTGTGAACATGAAAGTACTTTAATATGAGTTAGGAAATCGAAAAGAAAAGCTCGTCGTATAAGCTCGTAGAGGTATTAGGATATTAAATTTAAGTAAATTCTAATGATTTGTTCTTATCGCGACAATACGATAGTATATTCTTAAATTTTTATAATGTTTTGTGATATATTACTTTCATATAAATATTATTTATTTTATACCTACGATATTCACAAAACTTACTAATTTTAAATTACTATTTTATATTGTATGCGATTTTGATATGAGTAAATGAAACATATGCTAAGCTCGACTTTCTATCTAAGGAAGAAATAACATCCATGCGGATGTTTTAATTATTGGAGTATAAAATAATTTATTCTATTATACTGAAAAAAATTAAAAAATTATGTAACATAGAGATCTGTAATTTCTGAAAGAAAAAAATAAACGTAAAAGTAATTTGATAAGAAAAAAATGAAAAAATGTTTTTAGATCTCTCTGCCTTTTAATATTTTCTTGTTCACATATAATAGATTTTAAATTGTTTGTATGTATTTCGAATGTTATTTGTACGAAACAATATATGAAATGGAAATCTGTGTAAAGAAAATAATTATTTATTACATTTGTTACTACCAAATAAACGTTTCCTACTAATAACACTTTACAAAAGAACCCAATTTTTATGTTTGCATATGAATGTCCTGTTTTCTGTATTCAGAATGCAACGCAAGCAACGAAATAACATAAATTCAAGAGAATGAAAATATTGTCAAAGCAAAACTTTTTCCATTAATTTTATTTGTTTACATGTGTGTTAATATACATCCAATTTATGAATACTCTGTGTGTGTGTGTCACAGGGAATACAAAATATTAAAATGTAACAATATTAAATACAATTAGCTGAAAAAAGAAAGAAAATGAATTTTGTATGCTTCTGAATGATTTAATAAGCTCCAAGATTTTACAATATAAATTTATTGGCAATAACTATGCGAGTTAATGATAAAAAGGTTGGTTTCATTTAACGTATATAATGCAAATTTTTATTCCTATTAGCTTGTAACATAATATGAAAAAATGCAATTTTTATTAACATTATTACATTACAAAAGTGCTTTAAATCATTTATTTATCTTAATGAACATGTAATCATGATGAAATCTGAAGATCACATGTCGGTTGCGTAAGGACAGTTATAAAACTGAATGACTTACTCAAAGTAAGATATGTTGATTTTATAGCATACTATAATAAAACATTTATTTATTTAATGTACTATCAGTCTCTTGAAAAATTTCCAAACATTACCAATGTTTAGAAAATTCTCTCGTATAACGTTGTTTTATTCATGTAGCTGGGTTTTTACAAACATTAAGTTTAAAATTTAAATATTTATATTTTATATTTGTTTATCATGATATTATTTGCTCTACACCAACCTCGTGGTTCCACTAACAAAACAACAATATCTCTAAATAATAATAAAAATAAGCAAAAATACCTACTACACCCTTTTAATCATATGTATATTTCACATGTTCATATGTACACATATTTATACATACAATGTTGAACAAAATTATAAATTTACCACGTTTTTGAACTATTCATTATTCCGTAGGAATGTACGAAATTAATGAGGGATGAATGTTGTATTAAATTCGCTATTGTCAACCGACTAACGACTAAATGAACAAGATCTGAGCTAATTCAACACTTGAGTTAGTCGATTTTACTCTTCGGCGCAATCTCGCGATTCGCTTTCTACATCTAAAAATACCATCTTTTAAATTGTAAAGCGGAAACATTTTCACACATTCATTGCGTTTAAACAATTTTATCATTTGACTAGACGATCTCTAGCAATTTCTATTAATTACATAGCAAATTTTATTGCGTGTTAAAAGAAATAAAGGAATAGCAGCGAAGAGAAAAGCAATATAATTCCAACGTGAAAAAAAGGACACTACATATTTGCAGTGTTAGTAGAAATTACTTGCTTTGCGTTGGCGTGAACAAACACATAGGCCGTCACGTAAATACTTGGGTATAGTACATATAAATATACCGCTGCGAATATACCGCCGCAAAATATTCGTCGTTGACATAGATATGTGTACTTCGCATTAGCCCGAAGGCTGCAGTAAGGTTTCGACAACATCATAGATCCTATGATCAATTTATAAGGCACTTAAAATTTAGGAAAAGGGTAAGATAAAGAATTCCGGTTAGTCGTACTATAAGGAATATACAAAATGAATATTATCATTTAAAGATTATTTTACTATTAAGAAAAAACAACACAGAGGCGTATTTTATGCGTCATTATTATTTGACGCGTTAAATTATATCTGTGTGAAATGTGTGAAATGATTATGTGCTTAAAAGTTTACTTTAAAGCATCAAAATACATATTTATACCTAGATAGTCTTTCAAATATTTTTAGTCTACGTATAAAAGATATGCATATAATAAATTAGTTTATTGTACCGCTTACGAATTTTTAAAAAACGTATAAGATGACCAATATGCGGAGAAACCTCGCCATCACGTCTGATAAGTTTTTCTCTATAAAAAAAAAATTTTATACGATAAATATGAATCGATTCAACTTCATTATCGAGATAAGCAGATATACATCGAAGTACTAATGTATTTAGACAAATTTAAATATGTTTGGTACGATGGTACAAATAAGAAGAAATCCCCACGCTTGGGCACATCAAATATACTCAAGAGTAGCACAGTCGTACGCAGTAACGTATTTTCACGTACAGATTTTCCGCAAATGTGCGATATATATTAGCAAACATTTGTTTCATCGGATCTCATTTCTTTGAGGACTATCTCACAGGAATATCTCAAACAGATCTTCTGCAAAATTAGCTATCCTTGTGCTTAGATAGCGCACCATTAGAAATACAACATCGTTTATGGACGAGAACGATGATCCACCTGACTGTGTTACCAGAGACGTAACACTATTGCTCAATGAGACTTTTGCTGATCGATAGATTGGAAGAGTCAGATAGAGATAGACTGTGGCACGACCTCCACATTAATTTGACTTATCCTTCTCAGATTCTTCTCTTTGGAACTACGAAGTCGAGGACATGTCTAATCAAAAATCTTGATACACGCAAACAGTTAAGAGAAAAGATCGATGAAGCTATTAACGTTAGCAATAACCTCCTG
The DNA here is from genome assembly GCA_014825975.1 of Bombus haemorrhoidalis. Taxonomy (NCBI): domain Eukaryota; kingdom Metazoa; phylum Arthropoda; class Insecta; order Hymenoptera; family Apidae; genus Bombus; species Bombus haemorrhoidalis. The sequence continues at coordinate 25,542 of JACXIS010001612.1, forward strand.
ACACTCAATGGATAGGGTTGATAAAAGTACATCTACTTGTTGTACAGAGACACACGAGCTTATTTTAAACAATATGTGCAAATATCACTGCAATATTGTACCGTCAACGATCAATTTCAAATGAATAAATAGTAAATGAAAGTTGTTAATCTTAATATAGGTTCATCGGTACTAATTATAATATTTCGTCACTTGAATGAAGACATTTATATTGGACAAGTGGTGAAGCAAATACTAGAAACATGTTCTAAGTTTAATTGCATTAGTTTCGAGTCGATTGAACGATTTCTCTCGTTGACAGAAATCGGTAGTTTTTCGTGTTTCGAAATGCTGTCGGTTACTAATTTCAATTTCGATTGCTACTTTGTAAGTCAGGAATACTTCGATATGACAATCTCGATGATAATTTTACTTTATATAAATCACATACGAGGCTAAAAGATAACACAAAATTGCACAATTGAAGTAGCTGATTTGGTAATTTGGTAAATTATTGGCAATTTTACAGTTACTATAAATGTGAATAGCCGTTCAGAGAAGATACAACAAATTACGTGGCTTTAAATAAAATAAATAATAATAATAAATTACGTGCATCTTACTGCAATATTATTTGGTGGATAATATAATAGCTACGTCTATTCTATATACTTATATATCTATCTATAATATTGTACCTACATACACAAAAAATTTGTATAGAAGAAAATATTTAAATAGATACAAGCTACCAGAACCATATGTAAAAAAGCATTTACTAATGATTAAAAGTACACCTGAACAATATTTATTTTAGTCATAGTTGCAAACAAGGAACTTAATTTCGGTGTTAAATTTATCTTCAATAACTACATATCTCACTCATGAACCGCATATCTGAGCTAAATCCGTCAATTTACTTTTATGAAGTGAAATACCTTAATTACGGCGACTGACAAAAACAGCCCGCACGAAGTCGTAAAGTCGTAAAACGACGCAAGAATCACGTGGAACTGTGGAATGAGCGTGGAAGGTTAAACATATTTCTTTTTAACTTTCAGTGATCAGACCGAGGACATCGACCAGAACGCTTCCGAACTGTAATACGATTCTGCGAGTCGTTACATCGTTACGTCGTTATATCGCTACATTTCACAATCGATGATCACGAATCGATTTTAACACGTTTATGCGAAGTAAAAAAACAAGAAAAAGAAAGAAGAAAAGAGACATCGTATTGACATTTATTGCGTGTTATTACGATTGATTATATATCACGAGATTCGAGTGTAAGAAATGATCAACTTGTAATTGAGCATTATCTTCTCTTAATCTTCTAAATACTGGATGCATTACAGAATTGTTCCACGTACTATGTAGGCTAAATGTTAGTACCTCTGCAAGGCCAAAGCGTAATAGTGGACAGCATAACAGAGAAGCATAAACTTGACGTAAAGGACGATTGTATTAGCTTATACTTCGTTATAAATAATAAGACTGATTATAGAGAATAATACGAAGGAAAAACTGGTCAAAATGCTGTAATAATTTATGGAAACTAGTAAAAGAATGGCTTTGTACACTACGATGACTTTGTATTTAATCATATTTCATGTAATTCCATATTTCGTATGTCATATAAACTGTATTTGGTAAACAAGGGGTAGAGTAATATCGATGTTGCAATTACTACGTTCATTAATTTAAGTAAAAGAGATTACTGTTTGAAAATGGCTGAAGATTAATGTTTGTTACAGATAAAAAGCTATTAACTACTAACAGTACGCGGTTAACGTGGATATAGAGAAATATTTGTATCTTCCGTCATATAAGAGTCATGCTCGATTTTAATTTCGAACAGACTGGAAAAACCGGATTGCCAGCTCGACATTTTTTCCCAATATACAACAATGGAGATCTGAGATTTATGATTAGATTGTTCCGTTCTATCTCTATACGACAGATATTTGTTTGAGAATCGTTGCCTAGAAAATTTCATTCGCACATGTAATAACCATTTTTATTAATAATTCCTAATAATCTGAAAACAAAATTTGTTTTCTTCTTATGCTATACACTGTTAATTATTCTTAAAAAAGCGCAATGTAATTCGTCTTTTCAGATCGGAATTATATAGGCAAAATAGTCTATATCTTTACATAATTAGAAATTTTTTAATAAAATGTCCTATTCTCGATAAAAATATTAAATAATATAACAAGCATTTAATGACGTGTTAGAATGTAACATTAAATTTAGAAATTGGAAAGTTTGTAAATTCAAATTTCATTTACTGCGTCTTGTGTAGTAGTGTTATCTTAGTAATAGTGTTGATCTTATGTAGTAGTTTAAAGTAATTTCATATTAATTTCGTATATAAAAGTTTCAAACAATTTCACGAGAAAAATAAATTTAACCAAAGGTATGGTAATAGACAACGAAAAATTAGCGTTTGTCTTTTGCAAATAAATATGTGATGATAAATTGGTTTGTCGATTTGAACAAACTAACAAGAAATGGAATGTCGGGTCAAAGGGTTGCCGTCTCAATACCAGTACATTGATTGACCTTAAAGTTGGTATCGGACTAGGAAATTCTTTGCACGGTGCGCAATTTTATAGAAATGTACGACCACACAACTAAGAGGAGATACGTGCAAAACAGCTGGGCAAGTGTAAGCGAAGTATATGCACTCGACTGATCGTACATTTGCGAGATTCTAGGGAAGATATTTGGGGTCATGGGTGCTTCCAAGAAAATGTCACGCCAGTGATATAGACTTTGAATGTTCCTGTAGCCACGGCCGCGTTCGATCACCTTTCAAACGATCTTCGAACACGAGCCACGGTTTTTCAAGTACGAGTCTTGGACTGCGACGTTCTCAAGGAACAAATTGTACAGAGAATTGCCAGCAGAGATCACGGTAAACATTTCTGAATTAATAAACGCTTTTTCGTTATTTAATAAATCCACCGTTTTCCTGATGGAACGATCTTTTCGTCGTAAAGAACGATCTTGAGTTTTAATTATGGATAATCCATTGTTTGAATCGTTTTGTCTAGGTGTAATTAAAAGTTTGAGTTACTTTTGAAACGTTTCGAGTAATAGTTAGTGAGCAGCTGGCGAGCCAGATATTTGGAATTTATGAAAAGCGCGTTAGTCACGAAGGTTGAGACAAACGTGCGACCTAATTCGGGATTATCTAACAAATTTGTTGAAAGTTGTGTCTAAGCTTGACGAAATCTACTTATATATTCCATACTCGTAATTCGTGCGTGAACAGCTCAGTATACTTTCTACTCACAACGAATTCTTCCGCTCAACAGCCTATGAGTCACACCATACCATTGTCACTCGGCATTCGTAATAATCGCATGAACGAAATGATATTAAAACAGCCGACGTCTCGTAACGTTTAATGATTATACGTTGTAATTTATAATTATATTTTATACGATTTCAACTTGCACAGTTACGTATTTATCGGTATAGAAAAATATAATTATTGTAAATATATTCTTAATCATATAAAGAGTAATTAAATACCAAATAATCAAATAACGATAAAGGACACGTTTGAATAATCAGTAAAATCTGAAAACTAACTACATCATCCTTATATTTGTGACAAATGCTTTTTGGAAAAGTTGAAAGCAACTGTATACTACAGTAAGAAAAATGCAGACACGCTTTGTTCTATAAAATTTGGGAAATCAAAATACAAATGAGAATTAAACAATACACCAAAGACGCTGCCTTGTTATTCCTTCGCGAAATAGTATCATTTTCATCATTAACAGGCTTCCGGTGTCGAGAGTTATTTGTGCTCCGCACCTATACATATTTCAGTCACATATTTTGGTTTCTACAAAAATAATGATTCATGTTTTATGCTTTGTACTTGAACAGTTACATGAAGAATTAGTTTTCTATTCCATTTAGTCTGAGAAAGGATATTTTAAGCTATCCTGGATCAAAAGATCAAAATAATAAATGATTGAGAAAACCAAGCGCGTTTCGTCCAGTACTTGTTACTAATAATCTTATAGGTAATTGTAAAATAAAAATTAGGTAATTAAAAATATTAGTAATATCATATTTAGAGATGTATTTCTAATCAGTAAATAATCAATCGTTCATCAGTATGAGTTCATGATTGTAAAGAATCATACGATCAGAAAGTATTGTATAATTTAACTTACTCTAGGATAAATTTTTGACTCTATATAGTTCTTAAATATAATATAGTTCTTAATTAAAGCACTTTCGGATATGAATTTAGTTGAACTCGTTTCATGCATAATATTTGGTACCATATCAACTTGGTGTCAATCCGTTTGGAACTGAATGACTGTATTATAGTTCATAAATTGGACAAATTACTCTATAAATTATATTGTAATATATTACGCTACATAAATACATACACGTAACACACATTATCAAAAAATTTGCAGTGAAAAAGAACATGTAGCGTTATGTAAAAGAACACAAGACGACCTGAATTTTTTATAAGGGGAAGATATTTTAAAGTTACGCTACGTTTATCTCTCTTTTAGTCGCTACACATTCTCTGTTCATATTAACTTGAAATACTTTTTGATAAATTGCTACGAATACTTCAAACACAATGGACTTCATACACAATTAAATAATATGACATAATGTATGAATTACATTTGGACGGTATAATTCGTATTTTTACGACTCTTCCGATTCAGATTTTCGCTTACATCTTAATTTACCTTTTAATGAAACCTACGTGTTCGTGCATTCGAAATGATAGAAAAATGACATTGTTTCATTAACTGAGGAAAGTTCGCGGGGAATTTTAAAGAGCATTTACAAAAACAAAATTAAAGAGGAGAAAGCCAAATTACACACGACCTCATTAGCGTCATGTCTGTAACGCCGGAAATTTTTTGTAAGAAACTTTTACAGGTGTCAGTAGCAAGACGTCATTCAAGTCATCGTAACATATAATACTGTAAATAATTCAACAAAGATCATACGAATATTTTGAAAGATTAATTACCGAATGTCCTTATACTTACTCTACTTGACAACAGAGTTGCTAAGTGAAGATCATTTCCAGAGACGTTTTTAAAGCGTTGCATGCAAAATGATGATATGCCATGATGTTGTTTTCAAACTTACCGGTATCTGTACAAATGTACCGTTGTTTAATTGAGGATACGAATATAGTGGCACTACGGGGACCGAGCCATTCTTTAAAAAGATTGGACCTTGAATGGGTGTGACATGAGCATCCCTTGGTATCTCTGGGTCTTTGTCGTCGTAGTAATCGTCGAAGTCGTCATCATAGTCTAAAACAGCGTGAATCGAAGTTTTTGTACCAGGTCCACTTTCACCGTTAACTCTCGTATACCTTTAACAAAATAAACAAAAATTGAACAACGAAATACTTGGCATTTTCATCGAATTATAATTATGAATTACGATATAAGAAGTAAATTTGAAGTGTAATTTTAACACATTAGCGGGTTCGACGAACCTTCCAGAGATTCTTATTTTGTGTGTGTGTGTGTGTGTGTGTGTGTGTGTGTGTTTGTGAAAAATATTACGTAAGCGAGAAAAGTGATTGAATTGTATACGAAATAAAATACAAGAAAATGTAAAAGTATGAAAAAAAGCGTGAAAATTACAAAAGAATGCATGCTTAATGCCAGTAAAAAGATTAAAAGGATAGCAGGAACGCATACTTTCCGCGTTTACCGAGTTGAAAGAAAGGAACGATAAATAACGTCCTTTTATGATAATTGTTATTAAGTTTGACAAAAAATTGTGCTCCATATTTAATGATACATATCTGGAGTAACGCAGGATGAAAGAAGCTATATCGTATGTATGGATCGATGACATAATTGGCTGGACGAGGGAACGACAGTGACGGGCGAGCACACGAGTCAGATATTCGTCAGAAATTCATTAGGAATACATGGCAAGCAACAAGAAAGCATTCAGCTGATCGTTACATAAATAATTACGAGAGCAATTAAGGTTGCTATACGAAATGCTTTCGTTGGTTCGGCAGCAAACGATGCTTTAAAACGAAAATATTGGTGTACTCCGCTACATAGCACATTAAGTTTAATTACACATTTTGCGATCTAATTAATTAACGAAAAAATATGAAATTCAAAAGAACGGAATTATGCGTCACCGTGTAATATAATCGATTTTATTAATTTTCTTTTAATTACGATTCCCTTAACGTACACCGAAATTTCTACATTTTCGTCAAATTAAAATTCCATCAACCGGCAACCGCGCGTACACCACTTTTTCCCTTTTTTGTTTCGAAATTTAAGAAATCGTTGACCACATACACTCACATCGACAACGAAGAGTGTAGATAATAACTTAATAACGGCAATGTATATAATAATATATTATATATAATATATGTATATAATAAAATATTATGAATCTTGCGAAGTTACCCATTAGGTCTATCGGGATAGCTCTCCTGTTCCGGCATTCTCGATGTTCGAAAATTATCTTGATCCCTCTCTACCGAAACTCGTTGCTGTTGTTGTGGCAACGACGGAGGAGGTCTCATTTGTTGCTGCTGTTGCCGTGGTTGCGTTCTTCGAAAATCTTGATTGTAATTCGCATATCGATTATCCTGTGTCGATGAAAAAGACGAATCTTCGACGAACGTGTTTGTATTTCTTTGTCGATTAACGGTCGACTGACGTTGTCTTTGTTGTTGTTGCTGTTGCTGCTGCTGCTGATAAGCAGCGGGCGGTATATACGGTTCGTTTTGGAAAGGTTCTTGGTCACTAAAATTTGGAGCGGGCGCAGGCGGAAGTACGGCATTCAAACGAAGGTTGTTCACTGTCGACTGTCCTCCGTTTTGCCCACCGTAGAAGAATGGAGTAGGCGTTGCCGACTGATACGGCAAGGTAAAGTTGACCAGTGACATTTTTACTTTTATTCTGCAAACAGACAAAGAAATTCTCTCAATCGTTTTGAAACAACCTTTCAGTTCTTATTTAACTTGGCAGTTTGCTCGGATTCTTTTTATTTTTGTAACATGTTATCGAAACTGAAAATACGATTTAAAGTCGTATATGTATATTATTGTTACTTTTTAGCAGCTGATGTGCGAGCACTATAATAGATATTCAATTATATAGAATGAGCAATATTTCTATAATACTACGATACTAAAATATTAAACGTTAAAAGTAATTCACAAATGTGTAGAATTTTCGATAATAAAATTATATAATATTTGTAGAAAATCAAATTCGAGAAAGAAATGTACAAAAATATGATTAAAGTTTCAAGGTGAAAATAATAAAATTATTTATTCAAATGTATATTCAATATATCTTAACTTACCGTAGAATCAGGACGACACTTTAGAAGGAAATACAAAGTCACGTCCTTCGATTGTGAATTTTCAGTTTTACACTTTCAGCTTTGATGATCGTGATTTTGATCGTGTACAAAATCACGTCTCATTACCATAAACTTCATGATCAACCAGGAACGAAAAGTTTCGTGATTACTGTTCAAGATCTCAAACGAACTGTACGTTAATTATTTCAGGGGTCGATTTCATCGAAATTCAGCTATAATTTTTCTTTAAAAGTGTTATATCACCTTCGAAAAATTCCTTTAAACACGCTTCAATTTCACTGGTATTTTTAACGCTATCCTACGTTTTATAAAATCAGACAACATAGTCGATACTTGAAATATAGGTTGATTATTCGCAACTTCAAATGTTAAAATTTTTCTAGATAACGCGATTAAGATTATTCAGTGAAGATTAATGGCTTCTTCCTTCCTCTTTTCTTCTCGTGTGATGCTTGTGTTGCCGTGAGATCGACCTGAAATGACAAAGAAATATCAATATTTCGCGGATGTATCGCTCACCGAAGCGTAAACCATTATCGAGCGTAAGTCCACAATTTTACATGTAAGGAATAAATAAATATATTGTGTAACATTTCGTTGAGAACGCCACGGGTAAACTTACACCGGTGATTTCTACCTTTAAATTGTTTGAGAAAGATATAAAGCATAATGGTGAAAAATTGTTTCAAGCGTAAGAAAGATTGAAACACAGGATAATCATTAGCGAAGGACAAGAAAATGGAATGGTCATGGAAATCAAGCTGGATGGAAAAATATAACAATTTCGTAACAGAATGTCGTAAAGTACCATAATAAATTTGATTTTTATGAAAAATGCTATAAATGTCAATTATGGAAATATGCAGGTTAACGGTACAAAGAATTACTTATTTGTCTTGCTCACGATGCTTTATTAGACGTGCAACTTTAACGACAATGACAAAATTATGCTATAAGAGAAGCTATAAAAATTATATTTTTCGAACAACTTTTCAGAATTAACTCAAAGAAATCGGTTTCATACAAATAGGTGTATTTTGAACGCATTACAAAGTCGTCTTTAATCGATAATAATTAATATCAATAATATTCTTTCATTGCGTGTATTAATAACTTGTAAAGAAATAGTAAAGAAGGAGGAATATTTATATATTGATAGAAAATATGCAAGATAGAAATAAAATAATACCTAATTTATTATTAATGTTTTCTTAGTTGTTGCTATACGACGAAGAAATTTAATATATATGTATATATATATACGTATAATATAATATATTATAATTAATAATTAATATATAGTAGAAATAGGATATATACGGTTTTCAATAGATATTTTATTACATATAATATTTTATAGATATTATACAATATAATATAATACAATAATATAGTATAATAGATATTTTAATATAACCAAATTTTTAATATATCCAATCATAATTTTCAAATATCGACGTATCACGATCTTAAATTAGGATATACCGCGGTAGAAATAACTCAAGATACTCAAATTACCTGAGGTAGAGATCTATCTAATGAATAGGTTATGTAGCGTTACTCATAATACGACAAGTCTCAAAAAACAATATAATCATGGATATTGCGTACAAACCGCGTGCCTTTCTAATTAGCTTGCAATGGACGACATTGTGTTTTTAAGTATCTACACTTTTAATAGTTTAGACTATTTCTTCGAAGGAAATAGCATTGCTGTAAACGTCATTGCGTGAAGCATTTGTAGAATTTCAGAAATTACAAGTTTAATTCTAAACTATAAATTTCGTAAAGAATACATAAACACGCGTGATCTTTTATCCCGTTAATCCAAATATAGAGTGGAATTAAAATATTATTTTAATTGATAATCAATTATACGTAAATTATGGCATGGTAAATACATAGATGCTGATCCAGGATAATGTCAGTGTTAGTTTCTATATATACTTAATAACATTATATATTGAATATAACTTTAGCGAAATATAAAATAGAAATACTATATCATAGAAATAAAAATAATGGCTAATGATCGTAGTAGCTGATGCGACTTTAAGTAAAATAAATAATAACAATGATACTTGCCGAGAATAACGTAATGAGACAAATGATATTTATAACGTACAATTAGCAGTATCAATTTATAAAACCTCAATGTCCTAATCTGATAATAATGTATCATATCACGACGTTCGAATTACGTCAGTATACTTATCCATAGTAACAAGTCACTTCCATTACCTTCCATTAATCACGATTTATGGTTCAATGGACAAGAGAGTGAGACTACGCGAAAATAAGTCGAAATAAGTCAAAAATATGGGATACGATTTTCTTATGAAACGCTTCGTCTTTGAAAAAATTCAGTTTGAGAATTTGTTAAGTGTGTACACATACATAAATTTGGTTAATACCCAACTGCATGTATAAATAATCAATAGATAGAAGATAAATCACATTTTTTCCATCAAGGTCTCATTTACGAATAAATGAAGTTTGATCGTGTCTAGTTAAAAATTAAATCGGTACTTAGTCTCTTCTTCTCTAATTCGATTTTCTCAAAAATGAAGTTTCGAGCAAATTTCTGGTCTTCTGCGTGATATACATATTGTGTATATATATTAAACAGTACCGAGAAAATTTATTTCAATGTAATCGAACGAGTTTCGTGTAATATGGTTAAAAATATGAATATGAATAGGAAATATGTCGTATATTTTAATGTTGACATAGTGCATACGTAAAGTAATAAGAAAAGAGTTACTACAAGTCATTACTTACTAGCGATGAAGAAAATATGTCGATTGCAAATTTTCGATTGGAAATTTCATAAGGGAAACATTAATTATCGAGCAATAAAAGAATGAAGAAAGAAAGAAGTATAAAAATTAATTTATTCATACAATATTTATCTCAGGAACTTCAAGTGCATTCACTTTAATTGACTTACTTAACATTTACTTTACTTTAGCGTTGCACGAAATAACGTCATAAAAATTAATTGATATATATATAATATTTATACGCGGAACTTCAAATGCATTTACTTTAATCGACTTACTTGACATTTACTTTATTTTCACGTCACATTTACTTGATCCTATACACAGCATCAGTCGCTTTATTTTATTATACGAGACATAAAACCATACTTCGTAAGCAAGATCGTAGGATTTTAAGCTATTCTACCCAAATTCATGGAAACTTAAAAACACGTTCACCTATTTGCTTCTGAAAGTATCTTGAACAATTTGTTTCAATTTGTTCAGCAGACATTCGCTAAAATTATGTCATTGAACGATATCATTGCAAAGAACAATTTCCTGCTAACGTTCTTTCTCGCAATAAGTTTTACATAAATCTGATTTCGCTTTAATACACTTTTTCATATGAATTGTTTAACGCATTCTATCTTATAAACTGTGTGTTTTTTTTTTTATAAAAATATGTACTTACGTACATATGTTACACCTTTCATTCCACATTATTGTCTTAATAATATTTGTCAGTAATGTATAAATAATGTATAAATAACTTGTTTGCTATAATAATATACGTAAATAAAATATAAATTATGAGCTATGTTATATTTATAGTTCATTCAGGAAACGTATGTTTATTGCACTTTGTGATATCTATATATAATAAAATCAATTATTTACGAATACATAAATACTCATATATTGTATATTTATATATACAGTATATAAGAAAGATAAATTTCATTTATATAAGGTAATACAATTTTTTGACATCATATTTCATTCATTTATGGAAAGCATCTTAACATTAAAATAACCACATTATACGTTATAATGCAAGATACATATATATTACACATATTAACACAAAATTAAAAAATTAAATTTGCTGTACAATTAAATATATTACTTATCAGATATATACGTATCCGCTAATGTTATATAATACGTTCTTACAAAAAAAAAAAAAAAAGAAAAGAAATATGGCTAAAGACAAAACGTTAAAATGCGTGTTCATAATTTGCAAATGTTACTAACGATGAATTAAAAGAGTAATCGAGACAAGTAGTAGATGCAATAAACGCACGAACAATAAATCTAAAATATACTTTCAAAGCACGTGTTTTATTTGAAAATGGATAAAATGCAATGATAAACTCACGACGTAGCAGACGTTTGTATATCCGTTTAAAAATATATATGTATACTTTAAATGACAGTCAGTATCGTCTAATATCTTTATGAAAGAAAATTATGCGAACGCGTCGGCGTATGTGTGGCCACGCAATTGTTCATACGAGAATGGGATTCGCGCGCGTGTATCACGTGTCTTCCGAAAATGCCTGTGAGATGCGAAAGCGATAATGACTTCGTTGATTTACCGAGGAACCGACAAAATTCGACCATAGTCGAACAAGTTTGACCGTCCGTCACTTTCGCTCATCGAATCGCTTTCTTCGAAATCGAGTTGTAAACTGTGCTTTCACCTAAAAATAAATCGCACTCCCACTGTCCGGTTTGTTAAAACGGATAGCTTTGCTTTCCTTTTCGTTCTTATACACTTATTAAATTCAACCTATTGATTTCGTTATCGTCTTCAAGGTACTATTTTCGTTTATTGTTTTAGCGATTAATTAAATAAAAGACACTGGTATGGTACATCCTCTGTTAACGATAATTTCGGATGTGATTACAAAATGCTAGTTTCTTTGAGGCGGAATACTTTTAGGTTGTTGCTAATCTCAAGTATTCGATGATTCAAGAGTATACGAATTAGTCCGAAACGTGGATTAGAGCCTGTTCACGATATCTGTGAATATTTCTCATTAACTTGCTTCGTATTAGAAACGAGAGGTTCGCAGGATAAACGTATAAGATACGTATGATAAAATTTGTAATTCGTGAGAACTGTGGGTAAGGTCAAACCTTAACTCTTTGTTTCTTTCTGTTGAACTTAAAGTTGAATAGAAACATATGTATGCTCCTAAACGTTAAAATGCAGTACCTTGACATACGTGGCCGTAGAGACATGGAAATGCGTAAGAAGTTTTTCTAAATAAACAGAGATATCGAGCATCGCTTCGAGTATATCTCGTTTTCACATCGAGCACCTGGAATACCGCTACATCATGAGGTTAATTCGATGCTAAAAATTACGTTTTTCCAACATATCGATTATTTTATTCGGCACTGTCGAAGAAGCTTTTTAATCGTAACTGAAACATCGACATAACCGAGATATATTGTTACGAAAAATTCGACGGTCAACTTACCGGATTCAGCGATGCGTTTTAGATTGTCGTGGAGCTCGACAAACTTAAAACGGAAACACGGCCAACACGCATCGAAACAAAAATCTCATTCGTTGCTTTCACTTTTGGTAATCGAGCGATTTTTGGGCGAAAAGCAGAAGCTGAAAGCGAACGAGAGAGAAACGAAAGACGGAAGTACGTGACACGGTAAAACGCGATTGATTAACCGGTGGAATCGGGCAGGAAGAAATCCGTGAAAATGCATTCGCAGAGGACGAAACACGTGCTTACTCGTGCGCGAAACACGAGCAGCTCGTCGAAATCGCCGAGAGGCGTGCGTGACACCGCGCGAAACGCTACGTTGGCGAGCGACAACTGAAAGAGAAGCGTTTTAACTTTAACCAACTCTACACAGAATGGGGATAAAGAGAGGTGTCCCTCGATCATGAAGAGTAGCGTGGCCTGTAAGTTCTCTCTCACTTTCCGCTCCTTGATGTCCCTCTCTTCTGTCTCGTTGCTCCCTACCTTCGATTTCGATCGTTGCTTCACCTTCTCGCAGGAAGATCGTTTAATGGAGCATTTGTTTGTTTTCTTTCTCATCGTTTTCTATAAATTCGTCGATGTTCAAAAACGATCGTTTTCATTTTAGTCCGCGCAGTTCAGCCGCATGTACTATATAGATATTCATATATACTTTGCATATCGATGCTACGTACATTCAAATATCAATTCTAAAAGGCAAAGCAAATTTTTCGCTCTTTTACTTTTATTTTCTATTCTGTGATACACTAATCTTTCGCATCTCATGAAATCACTTTTAGCATTTCGTATGTTTTATATCGACTAAATTTTTCTTCCTTTATTTTTTATATTTTATATTTCTAATCAGCAAATTTTACTCTTTACGTTTTCTCTTATCTCTGCCTGCAGATCGTTCATCATTTATTCGTTAAGGATCGAGTTGGATAGAGAAAAAAAAGAAGAGAATTTCTCACGAAAAGAACGTTTTCTTACGTACTATCCGCGTTCTTGTTCTTGCAGCATAAATAAAGCATTCGAATCACGGCCGTAAAAGCGGCGCGACGAGACGGTTGAACGTAATCGGTCTGTTTAAACTGTTTAAAGGCATCGCTTCCTTTCTCATTATATATATGTATAACGACTCTCTTACTTGCATCTAATCTCGCAATTCGATCTCACAGGTTGTTGCGGCTACGCAACACGAGCAAAGACTCACGCCGTTCGATGTTCGGGCGCCAGATGAAGACGAAAAAGAAGAAAGAAAGCCAGGGGGGAAGGAAGGTATCACGAGGTTGAACTGTATGGCAACGAACAAGTTATTACAACCCTATCACGTGTCTACCATCGTTTCAACCGTCTTTTTTCATTCGCGTGTTTCTTCTCTGTCGAGAGACATTTTTATCGCGTTCGCGAGGTGCCTTCTCCTCTCGAATCCTTTAGATGCATCGCGCTCCAGAACCTTTCATTTCTTTGCACGTAGAACGGTATAACTGTATCGGAATCTGCAAGGGGCCCACCTACGTTCACCTTCTGTATTTCGAGATACTGTACGTGTCTATCCACGGGTGCTAAATGCTCGTCCCTAGTTTCAAAGAACCACGCGTTCCATTATTTGCAGTTTCTAACTTGAACAGGTAATGCGAATACATGTTCAAGGAAATGTACATATCTTCGGTTTCAGTCGTCTCAAGGCTCTTTCTTTCCATGGTATTTCCGCTCAGTTGCAATGGATACATGTAGCTCGAAAGGGAATTATCCATAATAATTAATATCGTAAAATCTTCCCTACAATATATCTTTTTTCTATTTTTTTATGAAACAACGTTTCAATGATTAAATTACTAGCGTTTAAAAATTTGGAATCAGTTCGAATATATTTAAGGTGTCCTTAAAAAGAATAAAAAAAAATAACTCAGTTATATAGAAATAGTTCAGTATTACTTGTCCTTAATACATTTAGTATAGGCTTTCCGCGAATTAGATATTTAATTTTCCGTAGTATATTTGGAATTTTTGGCTACATAAAAGATAAAATATGAGAACGGAGCAAATATAAAGTAATAATCGTAATCTATCCTCTTTGCTATGGTGGATAGTAATTTAAAATATGTAAAGCATCTATTCGTCTGTTTTTTATTTAAAAACTCAGGTTCACTTTTTATTAAACAAGCAATCACGAACTTTTAAACGATAATTTAATATCTTTGATGGAATTAGGATACCTGCTAACTTCTACAGAACTTTTGGAAAATCTGTTACAATTTTTTCTCGAAAGGATACACCGAATCCCTTCGTATATCCCATTGAGAAATCGAAGTTGTAAATCTTACTAGGAAAATCAAGGGAATACATTTGCGACCAAGTGTTTTTAAACGACGCTATTTCATTGTTTTAACCGAAGCAGAAATAATGAAGCGTATTTAAAGCATGAGAGTAAACGTAATAAGGAACAATCTTAAGTAAAAATATGAATTATTCAAGCATAAACAACGTATGTATTTTGTCGTGTCTATTAAATGCAAATGTAGATTCCTAAGAGGCAGAGGAGGCAAGAGATAAATAAAAATCGAGCAATTCATTCGCGTGGCAAGTATGCGCAGGAAATATCCTCAGCGAAAGTTGTTAAGAAAAATTACGATGAGCTAACCGAATCTTTAACCTTTTTCACATCTTTTACATTTTATTCACAAAGACTTAACTTTCTTAATACAGGTGCGTATTTCTTACCTTCAAAAATTAAAAATACATTTTTATTCCGCAGAATTCTGAAATGGCAATATTTATATGACTTATTCTCAGAATCAATTGACAAATGTTTGTTCATCGGTGTAAAAGCGTTCTGTGTAATGCTTGTATTGTGAAATCGTTTGTGCATGATTATTCTCTGTTTTCTTACTGTGATAAGTAAGCCGTATACGAGCAACGACAGCGTTAGATGTACAGCGATAATAGCAGGAGAAAATAAAATTCTTTATACGAAAGAACATGAAACGTAAGGGGTGACATAAAAATATGATTTTGATAGATTTGTTATTCGTTTGAGAATGTTCCGATTCGACACAAACAGATATATTGATTCATGTAGTTACAATGAAACAAAAGTGCAGAATGATTTTCCTACTCGTCACTCTCCACATGTAAAAAGAATTTTACGATACCTACTTATACTTATTTACGATACATCGTTACTTAAGTATAATGTCACTCGTATAAATTATGTGGAAACTACAATAATTGCGTGAGACAAGTGCTTCGCGCTATTTAAATACAGAAGTAGTTTAAGTTAATGCAGTTAATAAGTACTTTCAAAATTGAATTAAGGAGCACAACTCTGTTGTTTTCAAGTGCAAAGAGTTCTGTGTAAAGAAAATGTGGTTTAATAAAAATTTGTCGTCATGTTATAGAATTATATAACGAGCATTAAACATCTATATGATAAATCTTATGCTAAAAATTTGTTTCATTTCTTATTCTTTTCACTCCAGAAAATTGAATTTACTTTGACGAGATTCAAATTGCGATTTTATAAGGAATCAACGTTGTGCAGCATGTGGCACAATTTTCTGGAAATTAACCATTTTTACTAGGAAACATCGAACAATATGCAATTTATCGCAAGAATTTGCACAAAAGGATATTGTCAAACTGATTTGTCGAAATTTATGCCGTTTCTACGAAGTACGTGTCAATGGCGTTCCATTTCTCTTGGGATATGTACATTTCATATCAAACTGATTACTTAAAGCAACATAAATGTCTCGTTAATCGTTGCTTATACAGATCCTACAGTTACCACTTTGATCATAATTCTCGTATTGAACATTTATTTGTTACTGGTGCCTGAACCAAGTTGCTTGATAAGTAAATAGAAGACTGAAAAATTCTACATGATAGATTTCCTCGGTTTCTCTTTCGCTTTCATCATGACGCAACTGTAATCTTGACATCCTTAAAAGCTAATGATTCGCGTCAGTATTTTTCGTATTAAAAATTATATTTTCAAAAGTATACCTGAATCCCGCGTTCTAAATATTTCGTGTCAGTAAAATTTTATTTCCGAGAAAATGAAGTCTTTACTTTGATTCGTTGCTGTATAGAACTAAGAAAGTAAAAGGAAAAAGCAAGAATACGTTTAATCTAATCAAAATTTTGAACAAAGAGTTATAAATGATTAAGCTGCGGATGTTTGTGCAAATTTTATATGTCAAAATATGTGAAACATATACGAAGTTGACGTAAAATTAAACGTGCCAAAGATATGTGAAAATATATTAGAAATAATACGATATAACCCTTTTCAAATTTCTAAATTACGCCTTATGAAATTTAGCATGGAATTTTTTATTCTATAGCGTTGACGTATTTTCAGTATATTATACGTTGCTACATTCGTACAAATCATTAAACAATATAATTTGCGCATATTAACTTTTGTCAAGCTGAAGCTAAAATTGAAAATAGAGATACAAGTCTCGACTCGTTTTATCGGATTTTTACAGTGACGGTGGTTCCTGAGATATGACTTCGGCTTTGCTATCTTTTAGATACATCTCGCACGTACGTATGGTACAATCACTTCGTGAAATTAAATGTACAATAGGAAGAACTTATGTTACTACTTAGCAAGCTATAAACGAATATAAAAGAACACAGGCTAATGCGAACGATTTTCGAAGGTAATGATCAGTATATTCATTGCAAATAAATGTAAAAACATACGATCGTATAAATCGCTTTTGCCCGATAATTTTTACATTTGGTTGTTTGCTTCATATTTTTTAAGAATCTTGTAAAAATATCGATCGTCAATCGAATACGCCTTTACTAAAATTGTAACTAAATCGTAGCGAAACATTTTTATGAAAATAATTTTGATCGTGTTATAACTGTATTAACAAGGGGATTTTTCGTTACGTACATCTTAAATAGGTATTTTTTCTATTCATTGCATATTTTGTCGATACTAGTTGGCAATAATGATATGCAAATGGGATTGTGATAAATTATAGATCGTATTACACGCATTAACTTAGAAGTACGTAAAAAAATAGTAATATTGAAAGACCAGGATATGATCTGGAATAAATCGGTATAATTAATGAGTTTCAGAAATCCATATTGACAAACCAATCAGCCTTATAACTGCTACCTCTGGTTTTGTTTCGAGGAATGTAATGACCTGTTTCACCAAGTAATCGATTTCATCGTCGCTGCCAAAGAAAGGCCGATAAACATCGACTTCGATCAACGACCAAACAACTTCCTGTCAATTTCTGCTTCACCCACTCTATAAGCACTTCTTTTGCCTTAGGTGTGTTTATTGCAGGAAGCTATAAACATACAAACGTAAAAAGTACTGGTCACGAACCTTAGTCCATCATATATTACTATATTAATCACGTAGATATTTTTAATAACTCGACATGACTTTTACGAGTTTCTTTGGGTGGTAAATGAAATGAGATGAATAGCTTGAATTTTATTCCACAGATCTATTTAATTCATACGGCAGAAATGCTTGAAAGATACCTATTGTTTCAGATTCAGTAATATACCTAATTACCTAATTATAATTAATTTGAATGGTACAACCTTTTTTCGAATTTCTGTTATTTTTATCTAAGGACACCTTAAGATTTAACGATAATAATAATAAACATTTATTACGAGTTTTTGCGTATAATATAAAACGCAGATGTTTCTATCGCGTCATATCAATTTAGAAATTATATATTACAATATACAGTATGCAGGATCCGACCGATTAACACATACAGGCGGATATAAAGTGATTCCTTATGAAAAAATAACAATACAATTTTCGGGTATCAGTTTTCGGAAAAATCGATTTTGAAAATTTATCAAATATGCCAGCGAGAGAAAAGTTCTTTAATCGAACATGCTCAGACTTTGCTTCCTTCGAAACGAAGCTTCGAACAAGTTTTTATCCTACATTTTCCGCTTATTGTCGCATGTGAAATAAAGTCCCATCGATTGTCAAAATTCCTATCTCTACTTGAGAATTGGACGATCACAGTCACGTATACTTGACAAGATTCTCATTTGTCATTTGCTAAAATAAAACCCCAACGCAATTTCATTTTTATTTCGAGTCACAGAATCTCCTTCACTTTATTTGTACCAGGAAATTTAAACCACCGTATATATACCTACTTATTTTCGTTGTAGCAACTTGTTTGTAATCATCTATGTACACTATATTTGAAAACGTATACAGATCGGTAATTTCAATGTTAAAACGCGTAAGAATCATAAAAAGATTCGTACAAAATACCTCGCATTTATTTGATACAGGGAGTATCGGTTACCCGGAGTTCCGTATTATTCGAGATACTTCGAACTTCAGCATAACTTCACTTTCTCCGAAATTTCAACTCGAGGATTACGAAAGTGTACATAGGTATCGTGAAAGCAGTTAATCAAACCTTTAACCGATCAAATAATTAATTAGACCTAAATACGTGTACAACGTCACATCATCAAAATCTTTCCTATGATTTTCTTATACGATTTACGAACACTAAGAGACCTTTCCGTATTATCCGAGTTTTCGATTATCCAAGGTAAGCCTGGTTAATCGAGGTTCTATCATATCTCAAGATGTTTTAAATGAACAATTTTTTTCAGAATATACGACTGTAATGTTCGGAAAATATTTCGTGATGACAAAGGGTTACATTTAGACTTTTATCTCCCTTTTATTTTAGGATTTATAGAACTGTGAAAGTTTTATTTCAACATAAAGACCTGAAATAATTGCGGTATTGATCGAGATTGAGATTAGTAATGCCAGCAGTAGTAGACCATTCTGATTGCAATCATTTGCCCCTAACTTTGATCTTAGATACTAAGCATCAGATAAACATCGTTTCTGCAAGTAATTACAAACTATGGTAATTTGTCTTTTATAAACGACTGAAATAATTGCATGATAATGATCAACCGAATATGGTAAATCGAAGATTCGATGTGATTCTAAGCGGCAGTTATCGGATCTATTATTCAGAATATTGCGGTAAACGAGAGTTCAGTGTCACTGACTTTGATCATTTTAACGTCGCAAATACCTGACGATAAGAAAAGATAAGTTGCGAAAATTTACACGATTAGTATCTTAAAAATTCTGAAACGGTAACAATACTATAATAAAATAGGATCGTAAATGCGGTACGCGTAAAATGCATCGAAAACGTCAGAACCAGGAACGTGCATGCCGCGTGAATCGACACACGCCAGTGAACCCGAAGAAAAGACTGACAATGAAAGGGGGTCAGATGTATGGTATAGGCGCAATACAGAATAATTTTGCACTGTTTACTCTTTAGCTTCCTATTATCGATTCGATGAGAATTGAATCACACGTATTACTGCAAGAGAATATTTAAGATAATATCAAAGAAGAAATAGAAGATTCGAGTGAGCGCCGTAAGATCGAATATATCGGTAATTAGACGTTAGACGTCCTCTGTTAGACGTCTATCACAATGTTTTATCAAAATCATATTCGAACAATTGTACAATTCGTCGCAGAATTTGACATGCTGTGTATGTAATTTACGGAGTAAAATGATGCTATGAATCATTCAAAAAAATATCAACGTCAGTCAGTGTGAATACCAATCATTTCCTCTCTTATGTAATTCGTTTAATATTATAATTATATAAAGTTTCGATCATGAGAAACCGAGTAGTATAGGCAAACCACAGATCTGCATTGACACAAATGTGGTCATTCGGCGAGAAATTCGATTACAGGTATGTTTGTGTTTTATGTTATACGGGATACGTCCTCGGGTAAGACTCGTATACTGTAACAAAGCGTTGAATTTAATATAACTTAGGTGCTCTTTAACGTCTATTAATAACGCTAAACTTCCACAGGTATTTCTAGAGGCTGTATAGCTATAATAGTTTATGCGCGCAATAAGAAATTAGTCAGTGGTCCAAAGTTAAGAGCAAATTGCCAGAGGAAAGGACGCGTACCATTACATACGATGGTAACCCCGTAGAAAAACCTGAAAGCGGACCAGATGCCTGCTGCGCAAAGGCCCGTGATAGGCATATGCACCTCGCTCGGTTCCTTGTGCAATCAACAATGAACAACTTGCAAACGATTGCAATATAACGTAGTACGAGGGACACGTGCAAACACCTTTCCTTACCCTTGGAAGAAGGAAGCCTCTGAACGAGATCGAGAATTATTGCGACCACTTTCCATCGCGTACAACGCATATATGCAGCGACGGGTAAAATTCTGGAAATCTATATAAAGATTACGAAATTCTATTATGTGGGAATAAAACTTTTATACATTTTTTCCCTCTTATTCTCTGCAATTTCCCTTATTCGATATTTGTTAAATTTTTTATCATTTATGAGCTTTTCTAAATAATTATAATAGCAAAAAGAAAAAATAATCTATAATATCTTAAAGATCTATCAGTGGAAGTTGGCATTTGTTATGTCTCAAATACTATACAATATAATAATACTATTTCAATTTCATATTTTACTTGTGTTACTTATGTTATCACGTATGAAATAGTACGAAAATTCGAAACATCTTATCAACGAATAATTGGAAATTTAAATTTCAATTTGTTTATTGATTTTTCCGAATTTTTAAACATTTTATTTCATATTCATGAAATTTCATATCCTATCAGATGTTTCTGACTTATTTTTATTATTTATATCTTTTTAATATTTATTATTTTAATAATATTAAATATTTAATAATACTAAAAGTAGCAAAGATGGCACGAGCGTGTATTGTTTAAAATCTTAGAATGGACGCGATATAATGAAAAATAAATTCTTCGATAAGAAAAATAATATTCTTCAATGTTAAACTCGTTTACGAGCATGCATCTCAAAGGATTTCATTCCATTTAAAGAACGTCAAAATCTCTACTTTCTACTTTGCAAAGAAATTTATTCAAAATAGGCATGAAATGATTCGGCGCGAGAAAATCTTAAATCTTGCACACGTGTAACTCTGTAAGATTTAGATTGAAAAAATATTTATTTTCCTTTTTTATAAATACAGTTACTTCTAAATCTATTGGTACTATACCATCCATACCGAAACTAAAGAATGAAACGAAATATAAATATATAAAAATATAAAAATAAAATAAATATCAAATGTAATAGATACAAAATTTCACTATATATGCGAAGCTTAGAAACAGAATTTTTTACCTGATATCAACACATACAGAGTGTTTCATAATAAGTGGGCAATATTTGAGGGGCAGATTCAGCACCTAAAAACAATAAAGAAAGTTGATATCAACATATGTCGTATTTCATCTTGTTTACAATATATAGCGAGTTTTGTGTTCTATCATTTCGCATCTAATTATTTTCACGTAAGAGATACACAAGATGACTTCCCTGCATTTCAATGCATGCGTAAAGACGTCTTCTTTCCTCAAGTTTGTCGAAAGTCTCGTTCAATCTTATGGCAAAGTACATATTTCAACACTTTCGATAGATGTTGAGTATAGGATGGATTTCAAGTATTCCCACAAATAAAAATCCAATGAATCCATACGTTGAAATAAGGGGAATCATTTTGAGCGTCTCTCGTGAAGGTAATCAAATACGTCGTAAATATTCTAATATTATATTCAAGGGAGGAAGGAGATTGATATTTTTAATTACGAAGTATATAAATTTAAACATACGTCAATAATTAAGATATTAGATGTTTAACTGGACCAAGGGTAAAATGATATAGCCACAGAGGACATCCATTTAAACGACAAAGTAAAAGATATGCGTGTCGACTCATCGATATCGTATCTTGGATTTTCCCAATTACGTGTCCTATCTTAATACAATTAAATATCGCGTAAAACATTATAAATGCAACCGGAACCAGGACCTCATTAAAAGAGAATAAAAACGAAAGGGTGCGCGCGTGCACGTGGTACGAAGACTAGATTTCGTAATTTCTCGGTTACACGTTACACTTGCACGACAATTCCGTGATTCACGCATGGTTATGCCGCGTAACGATAGCGATAAATTATTATTCTGTATCTATAGAATTTAACATGTCATCGTTCACCGGCTGATTTTAACGAATGCATGGGAGATTCATCTAATTGCGACATAAAACAATAATCGATTTTCGTATAAAAGAAAGACTCCGATATAATGGAGTATCATATCGTTTCAGTCAACGACTTCTGTCCTAGCATGTACAGAGAAATATACGATTGTTCCATCGGCAATTCTTTCGTTTGTTTTTTATTTGTTCGTTAGTAAATCGTTAATTTTTTTTTTTTTTTGGTTTATTTCAGATCGATCGGAATTCGAAGGTGACAAGCATAGGACCAACGCCCACATACTTCAACTATCGTTCCGACCATCGATCATAATGAATTAACAATACTGACGCAAGAAACTTGTGCTTCTCTTCTGTTACAAATATTAAACGCATGCGTTCCGAAACTGTATTTGATTATGGTCAAATACTCTACCATACCCTACTATACATATAGCATTATAATACATCCGGATCACACGATCAAGAAACGTATAAAAATTGTACTAACATAGATATTACATTTTACAGTAATTGCTACATATACATGCTTAAGAAATGTACATGAGCCAGAATATAAAATTTGATTACTGACCGGAATGCAAACATTATCGATATCAGAGAAAAGGTGAACGTAGCCTTTCTCCTCGTTTTAATTTCACACTGGCGAGGTACATAACCATTCATGTATGGTATTCTCCAACGTGCATTTATGTTAAATAACGTTTTTAAAAGTAGCCTCGCTGAAAACATTTATTATATGTGTTATGATTGCGATAAGTCTTCGACATCGTCGCTGATTATGAAATTCTGTCAATACGATAAGTGCAGCCAAAACGATATCTTGCTAAACATAAGAATTTAACGAAAATGAACATTGTTTGAAGTAAAATAAAGTTACTTGGACGATGTTAATAAATTGTCAATGATTTATCTTGCGTTCGTAGGAATATTAAATATTATTTCGTAAAAAGTGATACTACATTAACTTTTGCTACTTATCGAATGCAATTTGAAGGAATTGAAATTACAAATTTCTAGAAATTTCTAGAATAAAAAGAAACTTGCTATAAAATTTAATTATATAATTATAAATATAATTTAAAGGCTTTATTTAATTTTTTACCATCCACTTATTAAGCATCAAGCGAGTTCAGACTTTTACTATTAATTCGAATTAGAAATCTCTGCTTATTGCTTTATAGCAACTTTTGCCTATAAAACATATAATTTTGTACCGAGAATTTCCAACAGCTACTTCAAAATAAACAAATGATCTGAAAACTGTTTACAAAGATTCAAATTGTTAATGCAGAAATAAATAAATTTAGTGGAATAGTGACAAACGAAAATGTGGATGAAAATAAATGTCAGATTCTCAGTGCAGGAAGGGTTAAACCACTACTCGAACAAAGTATCGTCGTATCTGAGCGCGTCTGACCATGAGAACCACACCCGTAATATGTACTTGAATACCCGTGGTGCCAAGATACACAAGTTCTCTAACCGTGTACCGTACTGTGTAGCGTCAGAAACACAATAGCGTTTATCGTCATTCGAGTATTAACAACATTGTTTCTGTGATATATTCGAAATATATATGACGAAATATTCATCGTTTTTGCAGATCACTGTTGTTGGTGGTGCACAAAGGGACGAACCTTCTAAAGATGATCATCTATCTGTGCATCAGCGATCCCGAAACAATTTCAGTGAACTGCGCGCATAAATTTTGTTTACGAGCTTTACATGCGAATTCGCAGTAACTTCAAGACGGAAATGTCACAACGACCACACCCCAAATGACATTCAGAGTTCGACGCTCTGGACAAATCTTTGCTCAACTATAAATTATTTATGTATCCATATGTGTGTTACAAAATATTTAAATTACTTTTGACTGGGGAACATACACGCACGCACGCGCGCGCACACACACACAAAAGCAGACAGCGTTTATTCCTATTTAAATGATTTGTAATTTAACTCTCTGTTCACTTTGGTTTTTAAGTCGGCGAATCTTTATATGACTAACTTATTTTTAGCATGCGGTAAATTAGAGGAAAAGATATAACAATCAGATTTAACTACATATAACAATACATCGATATTAGGACTATTGTAACACCAAAGTGATAGCAGTTGGCCTTCACTTATGGGGGAGTGATCAACTTTTCTTAAAGTGCTTATAGATGTATATCGGTTGTAAAGACATTTACTCTTGCAAAAGCGCCATGATATATACTAATTCTATTGTAATTTGAACACGATATATTATAATATGCTTCTAGTAATTTGTGCATTTTGATGTTTCTACTTGCTGCAATAGAAAGCTAATTGTAAGCGAAATTATAAGTAATTTATATTTTTGTATATAGGAAACAAATATTATTATGTTATTATTTTATATATTTATTGATATCTACGCCTTACCTACTACTTATTTCGCTTTTATTCTTTCATAATAAAATTAAAATAAAAAAACGTTAAAAGAATTATATTTTAGTAAATAACTATATTTATAACTATATAAACTAAGTATTTTATTAGATTTTTTGATATATATTCTATTATTTGTAATTCTGTTATTTTCATTAAACATAAACCAATAATTGTAAATAAATTTTTCTCACAACAAAAATATTTTATATAAGCATTGATTTCCGAAATATAATTTGCATAACATAGTGATTATAAGTCTTTGCAAAAATTTTAATGATTCAAATTAGTAAACAAAAATTAAATTTTTCTATTTCATAACAGAAATAGAAACAAATTAATCTAACACTTAAAAATAACTGTATATAAATACCGATTAAAAGCCTCTATGAAAAAGCTTTGTGTACTTAATATAATTTTCAACGAATATAGATATTCAATTTCAATTGATTTATAGGCAATTGAACTTAAACTTAAAGATAATAATTTTGATGTTTAAATCTTCATGCTTATAAGATTTGAAAAAAATAATTTTACATAGAGAATTCTGTATAATAACACATTTTATTTGATTGAACGTGTACCTTAATAGAGTCATTAATTATGAAATAGAAAAAATAAATATACATTTGGCAAATCTATCTGGTATTTTTCCTTACATTATAATTCAAGAAACTCATCCAACATGTTTCCTTAAAAATTAATATGTTAGGCGCAAAAATGTTATAAATCCCACCTAAGGATTAATTTCTAAGTTATAACATATTCAAAGATATGTGTAAAGTTGTCCTTACAAGTTTAAACTCTACATTTTACTTTGATAAACCGAATATAATTGCCTTAAATTTTTCAACAGTAAATTTATATTTATTTTCAATTATATCCCTAAACTTATCGAATCATTGAAATCAATGATTAATACATAATTGAACAGTATTAGAAAAACGGAAAATCCATTTAGAAGAGCAAAACTTTACAAGGACAACTTAATACTGACTAATGACATATCTATTTTGTATTTAAGTATAAGTCAATATATGTTTCCTATTCTAAGACATAAATTGCATGTATAAAAAGATTTTCATTAACTTTTAACGTCATTCTTTATAATAATAATTGCTACAAATTTGTATTTACAATAACTATCAAATTTAAATTAAAACTTACCACCTTTAACATATTCTACCGCAATATTGAATATAAAACGCTTTCTAAAAATAATGAATGATAATCTTAATTTTGTTCATTTCTTTAGTTTTTGAAAGAATGCGTTTGTGATTTGCTTCGAAAGATCTTAAATACTAAAATTGAAAAATATGACAAAAGCATTCTCTCTTTGGTTCAACAATGATGCCCAAAAAAGGTACATATACGAAATTGAATTATAAAAATTACTATTTTTATACAATTCTTATATTCTTATAATTCTCTATATTATATGTATGTATATATTCTATGTATATAGAACATGTAACACTTAAAATTATTCATTAAAATTAACATAATAAAATTTGCTTTAATTATCATCCATTGTTTAAAATTGTTATAAACGAATAAAAAATCATTAACTAAAGTAGTTTCTAAGTAGTATATAAAGTTGTATTGATGAAATAAAACTTCAATAATCATTATTATATTTAATCTATTTTATATTTTTCAACATATATGTGACTGATATTTATATGTACTAAAGTAAGAGCATCTTGAATTCTCAATGCACATATAAAGCGATTTTATTGTCAGTATATGCATGAATTTTGAAATTGCATTGAAATTCTTTCAATATTTATACTTTTTAAAAAATGTTTTAATTTGAACTGATAATCTCCTAATAATTTTTCACTAAAATATTTTTCTTTTCTAATCACTAATTTATTAATAAGACGAATAGACGAATAGATACAAAATTACATATACTATCATCAATATCATTAATATTGAGAAAAGCGTATTTTTAATCAGATATCACAAAATATAACACTTTTCAGTTTTATCACTATCCTTTTCTTACAAACAAAGGAATACAATGAACATATTGTGTCTTGTATTACTTTAGTAATCATATTTTATGACTAATGGTAAATAATATTTATGAGAAATTAAAATACATGACAACAAATTCATACATCAAAATATAAACAAAATTTTTGTTTTTTGATAATATAAAGAGTACCATAAAGTAGAAATTCTGGAATTAAGTATCATCACTATCACTTTCTTGCTGCTCTTGAGATTCTTCTTCCATTGGGGGAACAGTGTCCATATTTCTATCAAAATAATGAGGATTCCAAGCTGGCAACCACCTATTTATGAACCACCAATGCACAGATAATCTACCATGATTACATTCTGCTCTTTCGCATCTACCAAGAAACTGACAAATGCCAGTAACACTTCCGCTCTGATTTCTAATGCAGGAATCGTCACACGTATGTTGACGTTCTGTTGAACGATTAATTGAACAAACAGAAGGATGTGCAGTGGAAGAATTATGCGAAGAAAACATAGATCTAATGTTTGATGTACTAGGTTCATTATTTGATAATGTACTAGATGCTGACGCATTTGACGTGGAAGCGCCAGGATCTACGTTATTGAATAGATTTCCTCCGCCACTTGTACTTCCAAGAGCTGAAACACAGGGTCTACCAATATGAACTGTAGCATACAGTGGATTATTAACTGATGGACTACCTCTGCTAATCCAATCAAGATATTTGCTAAATTGCGCAGCAGAGTTAGAATTGGGTACAACTTTCCCTCTGCAAGAACAATTATTAGGATTTCTACAATGACATTCCGTCCTCGATGATTCAGCAGGTCGGCAAGATGTAACAGGCAGTTTTACATAAGAGTATTCACCGCGGCAAAAGGGGCATCGACAATTCCTTGGTAACTGATATATGTAATGTCTAGAATTATTTCCAAATGTATCTTGATAACGTAATCTATTATGCAAGTTATGGCAATGATGACACAAATATCTTGTATCTATATGTCTACAAAATGAACACATGCAGTTATAACCAAGTGGATAAATGGCACGTCCAGTTGACGCGTAAGCAATATTTTCTGTCGAAAAACAGTTACGACCTAGCCTACCTAATCTATTCTGACAAAATTGATTAGATAATCGTGATGAATCTAGATAAAATTGTCTTGGCTGATCATACTGATTTCTAGATTCCATGTCGTTTAAAAAACTTGGAATATAATGATTTAAAATGTGGTATTTATAGCAACGAGGATACGTTCTACTACTACAAGAATACCGATCGTCTATTCTTTCATATGTGTGGTCATCCTGATTATTTTGAGCCGTGGGTTCATTATGAGCAACTTCATTATTATTTTCAGTATTTTCATCGTCGTCGTCGTCGTCATTATCCAGTCTTTCGTAAATATTTTCTTCTGGTTCCTGTATTTGTCGATTGCGATTGT
Source organism: Bombus haemorrhoidalis (assembly GCA_014825975.1). Classification (NCBI taxonomy): domain Eukaryota; kingdom Metazoa; phylum Arthropoda; class Insecta; order Hymenoptera; family Apidae; genus Bombus; species Bombus haemorrhoidalis. Next base: position 54,125 of record JACXIS010001612.1, read on the forward strand.
AATTATGAACTAAATCTACTGGATTTTGATAGTTTGGATTGAGATTTGAGTGCATTTGAACCGAGCCACCAGGTCGATTTTGGAAGCCCCGTGAACCACGACCTATGTTCTGATAGCTATCATCTCTTTCTTGATTATTCCTATTCTGATTCATAACTGCAGCAGCTACCTCACCATTTTCGTATCGCTGACATACACAACGCAGACCTTGGCAGTTATGCCCAGCACCACGATATTGCTGAAGTACATTCTGGTCTGGATTCTGGACTTGCATACCGCTGGGCCCGGCTTCCCGTGATTGATCCGATGTTTCGGCACCCGGGTCTGTATTTTGCTCTAATATATGCCCAGCGGATTGTAATCCTCACATCGATGTTGCAGACGGGATGGGTTTATCGATTATTGCTACTCCTGCATAACTGCGACCAATTCCCATGCAAGTTGGAAGAGTTGTCCAAGTATCCGTTCTCGGAGAATATACTTCTACAGATGCAAGACTGGATGATCCATCATCACCACCGACCACATATAAAAGACCATTTAGCGCAACTACACCTAAAGAACAAAAATATTTTTCATATTACATCACTTTTATATAAAAGAATTTAACTTGTCATATAGATATCTATGAGTCAAAATGTTTATATTTCTTTTTCAAAAATAAAAGAGAACTCTATATTATCTTATGAATTTTGTTTTATCTTAAAAAATACGAAGTGTTTTGTAACTTTAAGTTGTAAGAGAAACTTAAGAGTATTAATATATTTTTGGAATTTTATGCTTTTCGAGGATATCTCCATTAATTCTCATAACTTAAACAAAAATAAAGGTATTTACCAGCATTTCTACGACAAAGAGCCATATCACTAACTGGAGTCCATTGATTAGTATCTGGGTTGAACGCTTCTACACTTTTCCTGACCAATGGACCATCATGTCCCCCTACAGCATATAAAATACCATCTAAAACACCAACACCAGCACCACTGCGACGTGCCGACATATCAGGCACTGGTTTCCATTGATCTTTTTCCGGATTGTAACATTCGACACTAGATAAACATTGTCTGGATACCCCATCATAACCACCAACCTACAATTAATAATTTTCAATTTTAAGTATTTAGAAGTAAATTGCAATCATTTTTATATCATCTCATTATTTAATTGATTTAGTTTCATTAATAAGCTTACAGCATATAATAGTCCCTTAACAACACCCACACCAACACTACTTCTACGTGTTGACATTGGTGCAATTAACCTCCATTCGTGTGTTCTTGGATCGTAAACTTCAGCAGAATTAAGACCAGTTGATCCATCAAATCCACCAACCTAGTATTTTTAAATAACAAAGAAATATTGATAAACAAAATTAACAACATTGCATATATGTAATATATAAACTGTTTACAGCATATATGCAATTTCCAAGGACTGCTACACCAAGCGTTGATCTTCTTGCCTCCATTTCTGGACAAGGTGACCACTGGTCTGTAGCTGCATCATAAATGTCTACTGTTCGTACTCTAAGAGATCCATTAAATCCTCCAACAGCATATACACGGCCACCAAGGACGGATAAACCTATATGTTAAACTTTATATAATAATTTATAGGAAATAAATCTTTATGTTAAACATTATATAATAATTTATAGGGAATCATTATACATTGGTTTTATTTAAAATATGGAATGTTATTTACCAGCTCTACAACGACGTGTAGGTAACTCAGAGACTTGGTACCACTTCTCTTCTTTAAAATCATAACATTCTACACTTCTAATTGCTTTTGGAGCTTGTCCTCCTACAACTAATAACACTTTTGGTAAACCTCTAGGTTGTCTAGGTTTTGTACGAGGAGTTTTGAACAATGATTTTTGTTCTCCTTTAAGAAGGTGATACTTTAAAGCTTCGATCAAAAAATCTTTACCTATAATAAAATGAAAAATCTATATAGTTTAGTCTCTTACATTAAATTATGACAATAAAAGTCACATCTTTATGTTTGGCATACATTTTGTCACTTACATTGTAAATTTGCTTTAAGAAGTGGTTCTTCCTCTACACGTTGTACTAAATATTCTTGAGATAATAAAGGTAAGCGTACATGTTCCATTAATTGTGCTAAATCAGCTTGTCTTTTTTCTAAATCATGATGTACCCATGATATTACACATTCATACACTTTTTCTTCAGAAGGTACCATTAAGCAGTCACTACAAATTAATTTAGTTACTTGCTGTGGTGCTAATGTTAAAAATTCTTCACCATCCACTACTTCCCTGTATGTAACAGAATATTTATAGTTGAAGTTAAAAGATGTTTTGGCTGTGTAGAAATAACAATATTTCAGTACTTACGAGAAATGTTGTTCAATATAGCTATCTGCATGTGATAATAATTCTAGACAACCATGAAGGTCAGCAAATGCACGAATTCCTAAACAATTTGACGGATGTAACTGAGCTTGTAAGAAATCACAACATGCATCTCGAACATCAGTTAGTTGCAAAAGATTTGCAGCTGGTAATAATACTTGTACATTATCTTCAGTTACATGAACCTCTGCAGAATATACATAATCTACTAGTAATTCAAGCGCAGAATAATCTACACCTTGTAACGTTATCCTTTCTTGATCTCGTTCCTCAAAACTTGTAAACATAGCATAAAAATAAGGACTGCAAGCAGCCAGAACCATTTTATGAGCAGGTACTTCTAAGCCTCCGTCTGCCACCAAAATTACGTCGCATAATAAATTTTTCCTAATAAATAATCACACTATTTTTAGTATTAAATATTGGTCTATAGATGATAAAAATAATCCAAAAAGAGGCTCTGTTGTAATTTTCTCTTTTTTGGATTTTTATGACACGTATTTTATATTATAGTAATACAATACATATACGATATGTTTCTTACTTTCGCATTTCATTAATAACATCAAATGCTCGATTTGTATGATGATGATTTCTATATGGTGGTTTATCTTTTCCACCTTCACGGGGTATGTGTTTTTGTGAACTTTCATCCAAAGAATTTTGACTAGCATATCTGAGTAACAAACAACTACAAGAAAATAACGTTTCATTACTTCAAGAAAATTAAAATTACAAAAGACAAAGATTTATTTATATTTATTAATCAGAAACCCCATTCAACATATAGATATAGAAATGATGGAAAATATATTGTAAAATTATGACCTCCAGAATATCATTTGAAATTATGAAAATTGAATATGTATAACTGAAAGAAATATTGTGTAATGTAATCTCACCTTCCCTTGTTTTCCGAACCATCGTTATTATTGGAAGCATTTTGCACTTGATTTTGTCCCGCCGACTCCATTTCGGTTATTTAATTTCTTAATAAAGCCGAAAAATATAATTCTAATAGCTTAATTAATGACACAAATAAAGTCCCAGTTCATTTGTACAAATATCGATTCACTGAATCGAACAAACATCATCAAGTGTAGAATCAGCTGTGAAAGAAACGAAAACGACGCTTCCGATTTTGTTATCGGCTTACACCGAAACGCGAAGCGACATTTACAGATATATGTCGCGTGATATTGGATCGATAAGATGAGATAAAGAATTCACAAAGAAATTTATAACTGCCAAAATGTCAATAACAATACTCCAATAAAGCATATAAACACTAGGATCAAACTTTCTTATTCAATTCTCGAACGTCATTTGCTGGTTTCGTTAAAGAAAATACTCGATAGTGTCGACATCTACAACATACTATATGAATTATTTTGCTCTTTTAAATTTTCATTTAATATTTATTTATTAGTGTTACTAAATTGTTTGTTAATTAATAATTGTATATATATAAATAATAACAAAAATATATTTTAGATACACATATATAAAACATATGAAGGAAAAGTAGAATATGAATATAGTTTTGCAGTAAAAATATTCGAAGATACATACGTACATACTATGCGCATACATACAGTATGAACGAGAATCTGATGTCATTTATTTGAAAATTGAGATATTAAATATAAAGTTTATCTTTAGATTTAACAGATTCATTGAAAACTTTCTAGTCCTGTTAAAACAAGGAAAGTTAGCCTTTGTAAGGTAATATAACATTGAATTAAATTTAATGTTTGTTAAATCTACAAAACACGGTAATAATTCATTTTTAAAAATATATAATCGTAAAAGTTTCTCAATACACATTATATTTATAAATTATAATGTTCAAGTATAATTGGCTGTTACATTTATTTATGTGTTTCTAATTATGATGTGCTGACTGTGAGTTTGCTTGCAAATGCTATAGAAATTACTGACAATTAGTAAATTTCTTCTTTAACAGAATCACATGATAAAGTAGCTCCATTTTTACAAGAGATTTTTAACAATCTACACAAATTACTTGCAAAGTTGTTCATACAACTTAATTTTCATGTTACAGTGCTTGTGTAGTTATATAACAGCGTGTAACATAATTCATCGTGAAGCAAAGTGCAAACTTATGTCATCGTTATATAGCATCTCTTTTACTGCAAAATATACCGTGAGAAGTTAGAAGATCTAGTCCGACAAAGTTCTGCAACGTCATTTGTAGTTATCCACTATATTTTCAAATATGCCCGTTAGATTAATTATATCTTAACTTCTCTCTGAATTCACGATAAAATATAAAAATTACATGAAATAAATATTTTGAAGTTACAAATTATGTATATTTCTTGGTTTATTTAAGAGGAAAAAGAAAAAAGAAATACGTGTAATTCTATAACCATGTTTCGATATGTTTAGATATGTTTCGATATATGCTAAATTTACTCTTTACAACAAATTCAAATTCATCTTATTTGTCTAAAAGAGTAGTCAAAACGCGGACATTTAATACGCTTCACGATATTTGAGAAATAAAATCAGCTTTCGGTAAATATATAACACGAACATTTTCGAAGGATTCTGGCAATAAAAGAATTCTTGTAAAAGTGTGATGCATCAGATACTTTGGCGACAGGTGAATCACTTGTTTTAGCAGTTTCGATATTAGAAGTGTTTCAAAGTTCAGGGCGCCAGGTGTCGCAGTTCGAGTAGCGAGGAACGAGCGCGATACGGCTCGTCAGTTATCCAGCAGATTGCTGTGAGAGCGTTTCGTTGCGCCATAAGAGGCGTCGATGGTTTCTTACTTAGTCGTTTCTTCCTCTTTCTCGCCCTCGTGTTGCGAGAATTGGCGCGTCTCGAATTTCGAAATTCAAACAGCCGCGAAAACGGCCCTGTACGGATCGTACACGATCGATTACACACCTGTAACACGAAAAGTGTTAGAGGAAATACCAAGAAACCAAGCAGAAAAGAATTTCGCGTGGATCGTGAAAGTCGATCCGGTCCTCTCAACGAGGAATCCTATTGGCAAGGAGCAACTTCTCCATCGTAACTTTCCTCGTTTTCGTTACTTCGAAAGGTACGTCGATTCGCAACTACATACATACAAACTGCCTCGATCGCGCCTTTAGTTCCTTTGTTTATCTCTGCTCAAAGTGCAACGCACTTTCCTGGCCTTTCTTGCTGTCCTGACTGTTTCCTATAAATGTTGTTAATTCATTAAAGTCGAATTGAATCATAACGAAATCTCCGTAAGTTAAAGAATATCGTTATCGAAAATAACCTTAATCGAGCTTGCTCGCTTAATAGCTTCGAAAAATGATTATTAGATCGAACTGAAACTTTGCTAATTGAATAAAAAACGCTCGAAGACTATATTATCATTGTTACTTATAAATTTTTTCGAACAATACTGTTTGTTTATATGTAGCGAAGAAATGCGTTTACCGATCGATTCGTATATCGATAATTTTTTTCCCCGTAATTGATCTTTTAATTGAAGCAATAAAATTGTCGATCGTCGACAATAACGATTCGCGATGGCCATGAAATGCACTATTACAAAAACGCGTTCTTAAATACGACTCTTGAGTGCTTTGCTTCGTTTTGCACTTTCGTAGAAACACACGTGGTTCAAAGTCACATCGCGTGGAGAGTAGCGCTATCTCCAGGAAGCTTCAAGTTTATTTTATTTCTCTTCTGCTGCTATATGCACATTCCGACTATGTTTTTATTTTCCATTTAGAAATTCATCTCGCTGGACTGTTTAACGAAACCTTTTATACAAAATAGATGAATGACTTGTGTCGTTTGGGTAAATCTTAATTAAATTAACTTAAATAAAACTAAATTTAGTTTATATCGTTATAAATGTATATTTATAGTACGTTATGTGATTAGAAACGCGATATATTTAATTTTATCAATTAACTTGTTTTGCAATTAGATTAATGTCACACCTATTCGTTTCGTTCTCATCGATTATATTAGGATACCATGCTTCGTTTCAATCGAGTTATCTGACATTTCAAAATATACGTGCGCTAGTATATAGCTTATAACATATGTAAGTACAGCTCTGTTTCGATCTCTATTTAAAATCGTGAGCTAATGATATTATTGCTTTCAACAATTTCTTTGCGAACTTTTACTTTGACATTGTTCGTTACATTTTCCGTCATTTATTTGTTTCACTACTTATAGTGAACACGAAAGAAAAGCTAAATAAGGAACAATCGTACGCAGTTGCAAGTTATTTTAGTAGTTAGTCGAATATGATCGGCGAGTTACAAACCGCGCATGTGTTAGAATTATCTTTACTCTGGTATATTATAGTCCGAGCAATAATAATTAAATTTTATTATTACTGTTTCCACTCGCACGAGCCATAAACATCTGGAATATAGATTTAAATAATAAACTGACTGATGATAAATTTTACTCGTAATATATAGCAATAATCCAGTTATTTTATTACGTTTCTTTTATAAATTATAAAATCGCAATATCACAAGTTTTCAGCCATTACACATTTTATCCTCCAGTTATCACAAAAATAAAACCCGTTGTCAGTTTCGTCGATTTGCAAATTTTTGTAAAAAAGTAATTTTGAAATCTACGTTTTACAACGTTATTTATAAAAAGGTGACGATATTTCAATATATATAAGATCAGATTAAAAAAAAGATACATAGGTCTTGATTGCTTAGAAAAAAAAACAAGAAAGAGAGAAAGGAAACGATAAAAATATAGCAGTAGTCATTGAAGGATGAAAAGTGCCGGCAATGAGGAAGAGAATACTTCTAGTATATGTACACCATTGTTACAAGTTACAAGTGCAAGGTTACAAGCAACGTGCATTGTGTATCCGGACGATTATTTCCCCACTATAGTAGACGATCGTCGATTCTCTGTTTGCACAATATGAACGGTTATTTCCAGACTGTCGTCTTTCAGTTTCATACGTGGTTGACGGTTTAAATCATTCGAAGAACACTTTTATCCTGCACTTCTCGTAATTCGTCCATCCGCGTAGACGACATTCCGACGCCTACATTTATATTATCAAATCATTTAAGAATCTAAACGCAAGTTCTTTCAGTTCACAAGTTCAAATCGAAGCCTTTACATAATATCCTCCTTATAATTTACATTTCGATTAGCCTCGTAACCGTTATTTAGCTGACAGCGAGAAATGTTTCTGCAGACCTATTTGCGATTTAAGCATTGTTATTATCTCTGGATAAATACTCGCGCAATTGTTTTTGTGATAAATTCCAACTGATTAGTTGAGTTAGATTTTTATAGTAGAATTGCAACGTGGCTTTTTGCAGGATTTACAACAGAATATATAAATTTGTTTCGTATCGTGCGTAGAAATAACTAATTGGGAGAGAAAAATGAATTTTAAGCTTTATATGAGTTTTAATTAATTGTAATATCGAATTAACGTTTTCGACGTTTAACGAATAGGCAAATTAGTTATGGTAGGCCTAGCATGTGAAATGAAAAATTTGCCGAATCATCGAGACGCCAGGGTCCTGGGCGTAACACGGTGACCACACGAAACAGTCGGAAATGAAAGTCGGACGATTTGATTTACGACGCTACCGTGAAATTTCTAATACGTATATGTACGTGCGATGATTATCAAGCACAAAGTCTGACACTTTAGATGGTTACACGTGTTTGGCAGAAAAAACAGTGGCGTGAACGAATACTTTAGCGCCCTGTGTAATTTCAGAAGGCTAATTATATAAAAAAAATTATAGTACTAGTTAAGGCTTTTTACACTTTCAATGCGCATACATATTTTATATTTCAATTTACATTAAACGTTTCGTCCACAAGCGCGCACGTCATCTTAGATTACTTTGTGGTTTTCATCGGCATCGCACGCGTTATCTCTCTGCGTGCTCTACCATGTAATAATTTCTATTAAATTTGTAACAAATCGAACGTTCGGATTATGTGTAGATAGATATTCATATCGTCTTGTAACTACGCTTTATCAGATACGATATTCGAATTACTTGCATACAAAGATCGTACTTAGTAATATACAAATAAGGTAATAGGGATTTAATAATATAAATATAGAAAACAAATGCCAAGCAAAATTAAATTGACGAATATTTGGTCGTGTTCTATATTTATATTTGAATTTTCTTTGTTTGAAAAAGGTAAAGAAACGAATTAACGACTATCTTCTTACTCTTTAGATTAACAGATGGATAAAATTAATTAATCAATAATATGCGGTTGATCAACCAACAGTGACATTTTAATAACATTTTTAGCTCGTACGATGGCAGATATTACCTAGCTGCTATCATAGATTCTCTTGAACTTAAATCAATAATGCCATACACACGTGTATGCATCTGTTAAAAATGAAAAATGTCGTCGTATTCTTGATCATACTTAGGGCTAACGTAACAGTGCCGACGATAGGATAGTAAAATATGAAAATTTATTTTAAAAATTTATTGCAAAATATGAAGATCCCACTCGTACCTTTGTGGATTTCCGCAAATTCTATGCAATATGTATAACTTTCCTATCCTAATAATTTATCAGATTTAACGTTATTCCCAGGTTTGCATTTAATAACATTATCCGTTCAATTTTATCTTATTGTCAATTATCAGCCACATCAGAGAGGAAAAAATTTGCTAGAAATTATGTGAATTGAAGGTTAAAAAGATTTAGTAGAATATAAGAAGGTTATTAAAAAAATGTGTTAATGAGAAAATTCCCTGTAGTCTACTCGCATGAATTTTGGAAAAAATTCCATGAAAGTTGCCGGAAGCGTAAATGTATCATTTGTGGAAAGTTAAATTTTTAAGGATTTTTTTTTTTTTAATGCTGAAATTACTTTAAAAGGAACTAGATGGAAACGTTGTAACAGCTCGATTCTAAGAATTTTGAATTCTGAAATTGGTAATTTTTATACATAAATTTGAAAGAATGAAATTTGTGAGTCGTAAGGAAAGTGCATTAAATTATGTCGAAATTACTGTGATTAAGTATACGACTTGAAGAAATTACCCGGTAAAAGTTTTATTTAAAAGAAAAAAAAGGCAACGATATTTCATATGCACCACTCTAATAATTTTGTTTCATAAAATGTCCGTATAAAAGGAAAGCTTGAAGGGGGACGTTGATGTGTTCAATGTTAAAAGTATCTGTAAAAATCGGAGTTCTTTAAACGCTTCCTCGAAGCATGGATTTTAATCCTAATAAAATTGCTTCGAAGATGGTCCGGCACAATGCAAATATCCTTTGTTCCTAATTTCAAGATTGTCAAATCGACAAAATGGATAAATGGCTTTGAAGTTGATCAGTTCCTCAGCTATTCCGTCGGGCGCTGTTTTAAAAGGAAAAACCAGGGACCTTGCGTAACGAGAAACGTTCAAATCGATAATTGGAAAGCGATTCTTCGCGAATGAAAAAATATTTTAACTTCTGCAAAATCAAGAGAATGATGACGTAACAAACACGAAAACATTCATATTTAGTATTTGCTTGTTAAAGGTAATTTTGTTCACAGAATAATGCATTATATTTTATTCATATGTAATTGACATATGATTGATATCTGAACATAGGAAACGGAAGAAATAACGACGTGTAAGAAGTTCCTCGCAAAACAGTAAACATGAATTCGTTGGGATAACGTTGTATGATGTGTCGATATCAGATACATAGAAACGAACTCGGAAAGTCCGAAAACATTTGTGGCATAGGTGAGTCAACGAGTGCAGCGAACTCGTCGCGAAAGCACTTTAGATAATACTGGATAGAACGCATATCGTTATCGCGTGGCGGCGTAACGTTATCGGATGGATTCGGACCAGAAGTACCGTGAAACCGCGTTTATAGACAGCTAAAAAACATCAGCGAAACCCGCATCCGCTTTTTTCTTCTGGGGCTCGGTTTCTCCGCCGGAAACGGTGGTTCGTTTGTTACGCAGGAAATTTGCCTCGAGTGCGCGATATAAATGTATTCATTGATTGCACCCTCCCCTCATTTCGATCAAGGATCGCGGACGTACGTTCCTGATAAAATTGGCGCACACGAAGGTACACCTTTCTCGGTAGATCGATCGGTGAGTCATCTTTTCATATTTAATTATCGAGTTTCCTGTCGTACCCGGTTATGACGTTCGTCGGAGAATCACCTTTGAATTTTCTACGCTATGGCAATTCCATATATTGTATTCGTAACGTCAGGTTCTAATTACATATTTATTAATCGGTCTGTGTTCGGTCTCTTAAATTATTATAATTATTCAAGGTCGGGCTTATAAGCTCACTCGAGAAATCATATTAATGAAAGACGATTATGCATAAATGTAATTGTGCGCAGATGTTGTAGATGTGTACGTACATACACGAACGAATTTGTAAAGGATTTATGGAACAATGAAAAAATTTCGATTAAAGCGATTCTCATTATGTTATGTTAGAATACAAAGCGATTATGTAATGCGAAATTAGTTAAAGCAAAATATTATTCCTGTTGAAGTGTGTCCCACTTCAAGGAAAACTCCATATCTTTTCTAAAGTTTAGTTTTCTTAATCCTCGTAGCCGTTGGGTAGTGTTTAGCACTAAATCAATTTGAAGGGCCTCTCAGCCTCATAGTTTTCAAAGGAACATGCCTTGCACAGATGATGCAACGGGATACAGATAGGTCAGTTTTACGTCATTGTATAAATACCCATAGACCCATGGCTTCGAAGCTCTTTGGTAAAGTAACGCTGTCAGTGTGACAACGACGATACCCAAATCCACGCCATTCCATACTATCTGGCAGCGAACCGTTAGGTTTTTACCTTTGCACATGGCCCAACAATATACTTTCCCCATTACGTAGGGCAATCAGGATCCTCCCCTTGTCCCTCAACATCTACAAACGTAACAATATAAATAAAAACTGCAAGCATTCGACCACGAGATTAGACTTTAGTCTTCAGTCTTGTGTACAGTTTGGCCGTGATTTGAATGACTATTTTAACTTCGCTATTTCATTGTAATATTATACTTAATCATTTTCGTGAATAAAAGCCTACAAAATTATAAAAACACAGTCAAGTTAAGTTATTGCTCAACTACTCCTTTTTTATCATTAATTTTACATGTCATCAGCGTGTGGATCTGGACTAGCATACACATTGTACTTATACTTTCTTAAATATATTTTTTTATTATACATTAATCCACGTATTTCCTTTCTCTCTCTCTCTCTCTCTCTCTCTCTCTCTCTCTCTCTCTCTCTCTATTATGAGATAAAACCTTAACAATTCGATGCTATATTCTCATGTTATTCTTATATTCTGCTTGTTTCTTTAAAATAACAAATTATTCTGAATCTTCTTCTCCTTCCTGTCTATTTTTATTCGTCTTTGCTTCTCCATGTCGCTTAAGTTATGCGAAACGCGCTTGCCCATTTTCTTTACTTTTCCTATTTGCATCGATTGACGAATAATATTGGAATAGCTGTTTCATCTGACATAATCTTTTTCCTCCTCTTTTTCACATTAGCCACTTTCAGTAATCTTTTTTAAAATATCATTATCGATCGCATTCTTTCACGTTCTCCTTGATTTATTCTCCGATAAAAGGTTGTTGATCTTGAATTCTAGGAATCAATGTCGAAATATGATGTACACGTATATCTCTACAAATACTTATTTCATATTTCTAGTAATTGTTTACAATAAATGTTCCAAATTTAGATTTATGTCTCGATGAGCGATGAAACCAACGATTTTATTCTAATTTTCTCAAATATTTATCAAGCGTTTAAACATTTAATATTTTTTTTTAAGTTAAAACATAGTTACATTAGTTATCTGACTTTTATTGCTAGTTTCATCTTACTTATGTAAGAATTGCGTTTAACTTCTTTCAATTTCAATACTGAAGGACGTTTATTATCAATAAAATTGCTCGTCAATGTTTGCTGAAAAGCATTATTTTCTGTTCTTACATTGTATTCCGTGTAAATTATGATTGCCTATTATGTTCTGTAAATTACGGTTGCAGAATAGTGATTGACGACCAATCCTTTTAATGCGAAGTTATTCGATATTGATCGATTCGTCGACTTCGATGTGTAGAGACGCACACATACATTTCCAAGAACTTGTACTTCTGTAAACGAAGATTCTAGCTGATTACCAACGTGTTTACCATATCTTGGTAACAATTTTTATGACAGATTTATTATGTCTTTCGATTTCTTCTTTTCTTTTCTTCTCCTTTTTCTCTTTTTTTTTATTTAATGCTCCATTTTGAATATTTTAAATAAATAATATAGTTATACTTAGGTGCAACGTTTTCAGAATATTTCTGTCGAAGTTATTCACTCCGTTATCGGTATATTGTACGTTTCGTCGGGAAATACATTGGTTTTTAATATGTTAGAGGAACATGCACATACGTACATATAGAGAACACATAAAACAAAGCATTGATTGGTAATGTAACATTTGGTTGGTTCGTTGAAATACGATCTTGTATTTTGCTTGAAACTGAAGTTAAATATCACTGCCACGTAAGGTCGTTTTTTGTCTATGTATTACGTAATATTAGTTAAAATAATCGTACGAACGGATATATGTATGTTTGCTCGTAGTTTATCTAAAGATAAATCTGTAATACTTCTTAAATTGATTAGTTACTGTCGCATTAAACAATATAATAAGTTATTAGCAACTCGCTTCAAATTATAGGTTGAGTAGTTTTTTTACAAATTATCGGTTTATGTTAAAAAGTTGAATGGCTGTAATGTTTGAAATATTTTGAGTTATCTTCTACAGAACAGTCGTATTGTTCATTTAAATCTTTATAACGTGAAAGCCAGCTTTTGCAAATAAAGTACACATTTGCTAAGCATTCCGTTGTGATAACAAAATCTTTGTATTTGGACGTAAAAGAAATCTTTTTTCTGATGTAAAGTTTCCATATTTAGTAATTTTATTGAGAAACATTTCCTTTTTAGGAAAATATTCAACTGTTTGTTACGATGCATAGTTAATAATCGGCGAATAAAAATATAGCATGTAACAATAAAAGGGCGTAAGCTAAATGGCAAGAGTAAGATTTCCAGTAACACCAATGCGATTTATTTATTATATATGTCGGAGATGAAAGGGCACTGTGGCCTTCCCTTTGGAAATTTTGGGGAAATCCCCAATACTTTAATCTAGCGTTTATCATAGCTGTACTCAAATAATTCTTTAGGATTTAATTCGATTATATTTGTTCGAGATTTGTGATAATGAGCTTGGACTCGAAGTGACAACTAGTCGCTAAACGTAGCTGTGATTACGGAATGAACGTTTTTACCTAATAGAGGTATAGAGTAATTGTATAGCTCTCCTTAAAAAGAAATAGTTGTAGCGGCATCCGATATAAAGTAAACGTTCCAATGGTTTCTGTCTCGTGGCTCGCCACACACAGACTCTATTCTTCGGGCAAGATGATTACCAGATGTCGATGCATCTCCACAGTACATGTTCAGCTAGCCTGAGGATCCGCTATAAATTTTAGGATTTAGTTAACTTAGGTCGTTCAAACGGACAAGCAGTCTTTATCCTAACAGTCCCTAAATCTATCACCTACTACGGGAAGATACGCTTCCCACTAAGAACTTTCTCTCAAGGGCGGTTAGCATCCTTTTTCAACCACCAACATAGAAATTAACAAATTAACAGCAGCGTCCACTTCCCTCACTTTTCGAACGAAGGTTTTCCTCGACGAATCCCATGATCTCGTGTCCCTGAACACACCCCATCATAATTTTCCTCTGCAGCATCATCGTGACGGAAAGTCATTCTCTCTCGTGAGGTCTCATTAGCGAGCTATATAGTGTCTTTACGATCGATGAATATTCTACGTTTCAATAAACAGTTAGTTGAGTAATACTTGTACTGTGGACAAGTAAGTCGAGCCTGACTTAGACTTTGGAGGAAAGTACATTTGTTATTCCGTTGACCGCGGATTCGTTGTCGAACCTAAGACCATTGTCATTAGTGTTTAATCACTGCGGTTACTTGTCAAACTCTGTAATAATCATATTTGCACTAGTAAATATCTTCTCCATTGTATGACCACAACGTCTAATCCAAATGAAGATTCGTTACACGCCCCTAACCCTAATTATAATGGGAACTCGACATATATAACAATGTTTATAATAACGTTTTCTTGTTTGCAGTACCGGTTTTCCATGTTTGATCAAACAAATGTCTCGCAAATCGATCAACTTTATCAAGTACACATCTAATTTTGATAAAGATTGCGAATTTTAGGATGTAAAAATTATGAGGCTTAGTGCTGTACTTCTATATGACTTTATTATACGAGTATTTCACGCGATAAGCTTTACTGCGATTTCATTAACATCTGTGATTGAAAACCTATGAAATGAAAATAAATGTTTGATTATTATTTTTAATCCATAACTTTTTCGATTATTGTTTTTTTTCATATTATAACTGAATTGTGTTACATATTATATACAATTATCATATGCAATTATGCTACATTTGAATCTCTTATATGTTATCTTATTTCTTAATAAGATACTTTTTGAGAAATTATAATTGTATATTTTCTATTACTTACTATTGTATGATAAGCGATGTTATTATTACAAGTTTGTTTCATCTTTGTATATCGTTCGAATTGACATAACTTTAAATAGAAATTGATTATTTAATAACTTCTTGCGAAAGTATTCAGTGTGCGTATACGACATGCGTTCACTTTTGTACAAGGAATAGATATATTTTTACGAAGACACATGACGATAAATATTTTCTACTTTTTTAGTATATTAACATTTCAATGTAACACTTAATTGAATGATAAACAAGAGCAAGTAGACAGATAAGTACACGAAAATATCCGGATACGTACATTTACAACGAGCGAAATATATAATGTTAAACTCGGATATTTAAAACAATTGGAATATGCCAGTACAGGTAGAAAATATTTTAACGACGTGTGCATACATATTGCATATGTATTTCTTAAGCATCGATATAAATTCCAATGCAGTTGAAGAGATATGAAAATACTGATAAATCACGAGATAACATTTAATTTCAGAGATTACATTTAACGCTGGGCTTATAATACGTTTTTTTTTTTTTTTTTTAATACGAGACGCGCATAATCGCAATGAATGAAACTTTTGACGATTTGTATGATAAATACTTATGCAACTATTTTACGATAAATGCAATGGTAACTCGCAGTCAGTCTCATGTCTAATAGCAAACGTTCTTATTGTATCTACAATACCTCAAATGTTTATGAAAGCTATCAAAATGAAATATCCTGTGATATGAATTAGCCTATAACGAAAATCAAAATATTTATTTTTCCTTTTTTACCAAAAGCTTGTAAAAATACTATCGATAGATGCGTAAATGAAAGTAAATCACAATACGATTTCACTTGGACTACATACAGTTGCACATAAATTCGAGCGACTTTCAAATTTTTTACAGAAAACCTGCTTTCATCTTCCTTTTTATACCTATTACGATTCAAAATCATCCTCGTGTTAAGATATTTCTCCTCGATTATAAGTAAAGATAGTCCGAGCTTAATCGTATATAGTTTTCATAGCTGTTAGGAGAATCTATAAGTAATAGTATTATGCAGATCTAATAAAAAATCAAATAATTTGAATTTCTATTGGCAGAAGTCCGTCACCGACTAACAAACTAGCCGTACGAGACTAGAAAGCTGCTTGCCGCTCTTTTGTCTCGCTCGCTCTCGATGTAACATAATCGTCCTCTATATCGCGCGAAATCTCATAAAAGTACAATACTGTATTCTGCTTATGTAATCACAAGTAGATTCATTCCACGATCGCTTATCTTTGAATCGCTACGAATATAGCCTGAAAGATTTCCACAAACATGTCGCTAGCATTTTCTACGACTAAAAATAATTCGAAAATGTCATGTAAGGCATACGAATCTTACAAGAAGCATATAAATGTGGAGGCAACGATAGCGATTACTTTAATGTACTGCAAGCCAAAAGTGGATGAGTGACAGGCAGAGCGAGTTTGAAAGTCATAGCTTCAGCTGAAATATCTTTGATGCTATTAATTATATCGACAAATGTTTCTAAATAATATTCTAAATAATAATTCTGTTATTAGTCTTTCTGTAAATAGATGCGTAAATGTCATGAGGAGATCAATTTTGCTCTTTTAGACGGAATCGTCGGAATCGATTTTTTAATATATTAGGCGCATAATACAAAGCAGCTCGAGAGACCAACAGTACCAGACTAGTTCCCAACTAAAGGTTGGAATAGGTTTTACAGTTAGGGAGCAATAAAGGGAAGATTAATATTCGACCTAGAAATAGAAAAGCTATGGGTTAAATCATTAGCGAGGAAATAACGCAAGACATATAAAGGGACGAAGATTAGTATTTCAGCAGGATAATGCGGCTGTGCGTTAAAAACGTGAAAAGTTATTCCAACGGTGTATTTGATGACGCGTGTATGTTGCAATGAGAAACAATTTACCTTCTTGAAAGAATTAAAAATTTATTTGAGAAGGCTGAAATTCCAATCTTAGAAAATCTGTATAAAAATATAAAAGTCTATGCAAAAGGCTATTGGAAGTCATAGGAAGAGCGTGGAAACGTACAACATTATTAAAATTCGATTAAGATATTTATTTTCGAATTAAATCCTTTCATTCTGAAGCACTTGTTTTTCAGATAAATGATTACATATGATTTCTGGCAAATAGCTTAAAGAATTGCCGTTTTTCGTTAACGAGGATACTCTTCATACAGCTGTACACAAAATCTTTGTACGCGTTACTTTCGTCGAGAAAAATTCCGGAGTCATGTTCTTGGAAATGCGAAAATATTGTATGTCCACAGATACAACGTAACACGGACGGATTATAGAATTTATTCTTGTACAAAATATAATATCGCGTATTTAGACGTTCGCTTGGAATATTGTTTCAATAATACTAATTACCTAAAAATTTTTTGATATTTTGGAGACATGCGAAAAACGTAGTCGGGAAAATTATGTGGTATGAAAGGAGCAATGACTCGCTCCTTCCCCCACATAATTCTTTGGTAGAATGAAAAATTGCAAAAATGTCAAAGTCACTGTTATCTTCTTTAAATGGCACGTAATACTCTGCTATTTCTATACAAGGACAATCGATGATAAATAAAGGAGTGAAGCAACGAGTTTCACGAGGCAAACTCGACTTGGTGTACGTTTGCATCGACGCAATATCGAAATGTCTGCATTGTAACGAGTCTTTACTTCATACTTATGTTGTCGCTTCATATCATGATAGATAGTAAGAAACTTCGTTTCGTTAATATCAACAGATCTTTCAGACGGTGAACAATTCATTGAATTAGGTCTTCGAAGAACGGTAGATATCGAAAAAGAGCCAACAACGTTACAAGATATGGAACAAAGAATCGTCGCGGCATGTGAAATAAGGAATAACAAGTCCACCGATTCCAATGTTGCACTGATAAAAACGAACACCACTACAAACTACAAAGATCTGTTGTGACATGGGACTCGTTTTACTGCTTCATTTATCGTCGAATAACCTTGCATTGTAGGTGGTTTAAATCGTCATAAACATCCACGATTATACCAGCAAGAAAAAAGCTATCCTATACTGCTTAACGGCATAATGACGGCCTTGAAATTTCCGAAAATTTGTCAGAGAAGACATATTACTGGCAAATGTTTAGCTTCCTCTGTATCATATAACTCTTCTAAATAAAGCTTTCTTGCGCCTCCAAAAATAACGGTGATATTCAACAGTGATCTAAATTATTGGATTATATTTAAGCATCATAATATATGTACTATACATGTATATAAAAGTATTGGCATAGTTAAGTGAAAATAGTTATATAATATTGCTTATTGTTATTGGTATCAACTAGTTGTTATTTAGAATAATAGCAGATCGAACAAATGCGTATGATACGCACGTTGATCGATACAGTTTGTAAAATACTGTTTAATAATTTTTGTATGTATAAATATAATGCACGTACAAATGACGAAAATACTAAGAAGTTCTTGTGAACCCTAATTATTGTAGATATTTTCTTTGCAAAGTGTATGAGGAAATATCTGTGTTATACGTCTATTTCGTGTACCTTTTAGAGAATATTTGTACAGTTAGATCATAAAATCAAACTACTCGCGACTAACAATGATATTGGTTAACGATATATTGGAATGACTTCGGCGAAGAACGATTTAGACGAACCAGAGAGATCGATATCGTACGATGATTCAATTACAGGTGTTCAATTTGTATTTTCTCATACGCTAAAAATAATGTGTTGCATCTATCTTTATCGTCGCAAAATCAGAGATTAGTAACGTTCCATACTGATAATTTACATGTTCCTATATTGTTCAGAAGGAATATATGTAATCTGTTTATAATATTTATCTATCAAAAAATTAATTACACAGGATGAACAGTATGATAATGTGATCACCTTAGATTATTTAAGAATATGTTTTATATGTTCTATTCAGCCTCACAACCAAGGATTAGGCTTGATTTACATATACCTATATTGGGTGAAAATCATTGACTTTGTCAAAAAATGTTCGAGGTGAAATCTGTTGTATTAAGGAGCTTGGTCAGTGAATATTCATATTCCATATATTAGTTCAATAAATATTGTAAAACGTATTCTGAAGAAAGAATCGTATGTTTATTTATAAAACGAACCGAAGGTCATTTTGAAAAAAAAAAAAAAAAAAAAAACGGAGTTAATGAAAGGTTTGTTAGAATCGTCTTGGGAATCTTTAAGTTAATTTATGTGTTATGGGATACAGATGTTAGGATCGGTCCACTAATGGCATAATAGGCAAAAATAGTCTACGTTTTGCGATTAATTCTTTATAAAAATTAATATAAGTACCATGATTTTATATTATATATTACATGTATATTTTCCTATATTATATTATATTATATACATACCGGTGTATTTTATCAAATATGCGAATAAATAAATTTAGAAAGACACAGACGTCACAAAAAATACGTGAACCGTTATTCCAGATAAAACTAAATTTCTTTTTACAAATATTCCATATAAAGCGAAGAAGGATAACGATTAATTTTATATTCATATGCTTAATTCATAACTTAGTAAAACCTCACTTGGTACTAAATTTGGCGCGCAAGTTAGTTGTCGATGATAGAATTTAAAATAATCGATTGTAATAAGCGATAAGTGATGTGACTTCTCGATTTACACGCCCGTTAAATCGACTGCGAAATGAAGCGGAAAGCCGCTAACTAAGCACTTTAATTGATTAAATTTCCAGAAGCATTTACGCATATTGGAAAGTATGATGAAATAAAATACTTTTTCCATAAAAACTAAATCTACACGAAGATATAAGAAAAACATTTTTAACAATGTTCGTAATATGACGAAGGTTTAAACATGTGTAAAGCTCTGTTATGTCACTTGAACACCTAGTTACATAGATATCTTTTTAATTTTTAATTTATATTTGTATAGATAATTACCAAGGCTTGTTTTATGCATAATATAAAATTTGGTATTTTCTAGTTAGGTATTTTCATACGAGAACATTGTATAAAGTTATATAAAGTTTGAAAATATTTCCATAGTACAAGGTCCGAGCGAATAGGATAACATTTCTTTCATCTGTGGCTTAGTTTCCGAGAAAATCAAATTAGAACGTGTTTCATTAAGAATCCGATCTATGATGAATTTTCAAATTTATTTTTCTCCGAAATAAAGCGTTTCGCGAACGAATTTTATTCTACATTTTCGACTTATTTTCGTATATAAAATAACCTTCTGTAGATTATTTACTCCTATCCAATCTCCGATTAGCCGTGTTCAACTATACTTGATAAAAGTACATATATAAGTCGTATGAAAAAATTATATTGCGCGTAAGAAATCGCCTTGTGTCTGCTATATTTACATGTTATTCGATCGGATCCTATGTACGTCATCAGCATTGTGACAAACACAAAAAACTGTCTTTCGCAGATGTCTTTCGCAACTGGACTAAATTATGCAGCACAAGTTGAAAACAAGTCTCGTATAAATTTTATGCATCATAAGTTGAAGTCAATAAAAGGCAGATAAGAATCTCGCCTTTTGTCTAAAAGGTAGACAAAAATTTCATTACATAAAATTAGATAATTTTGAGTGGCGCGTTATGTGTAGCGATGGGTTCGAGTACGTGGCGAGTAAGATCGATGATTGGTCGACTAGTTTCGAACTTTTCAGCCTTGTAGAAATATCTCGAAAGAAAGGAGCAATACTTTAAAGAAAGCTCGAGCGTAAACGCGATATAAATTTTCCGTTCGGTTATCGGATATTTTCCATTCGCTTAAAATTATCTTTCATGGCTATCATTTTTAAAGTACTATAAGTTATAAGTCGTCGTATAATTAAATAAAATTTATGGGATCTCTGTCTGTCGACGATAATTCTGCATAGTTTTTCTAAGTTTGATATAAGAATTCATAGAAACGATTAATATCTTTTTGATCCTAACTATTTAATTATTATTTCTAACTTACAAGGCATCCGAAACTTTCGAGACTTTCAAGAATTTCTATACTTTTAAAAGCTCTCTATGTTTTTTTTTTTCGATCATGTTCGAAGCGACTCGAATTTTTCATCACGAATACAGACTTGAAACTGTTTGAAGAGTTCAGACTTCATTAGCGCATGCAGGAACTCTATTCATTCAAATATTTAATAATAAATATCTACATCAGATATCTATATCGAGTAACTGTAAGTAAATTTTTGAAACTAATAGCTTGTGAAGAGTGAATACTTGGCAAATATAATGAACGAATTATATCGTACGAGTAGTATTCAAACCTCACAAAGTAAACCTTGGACGTTGAATTTGATTCAAATTTACAAGTGCACATGGAACTTGATTCCACAGCTGGCCCGGTGGTGCGGAAACGGACTCACTGCCGTTATCATATTTTTAAATCGAGTTATAGTTTTTTACGCGGTAATTAACGCGTTTTTGTATTCTTCTTTTTATTTCCCTAAAAAGTACCCAGCTGTTTGTACCTGAACACGATTAATTTGAAAAATATTTAATTTTACAAAAATAGCAGCGTATGAAAATCGATAGAGACTTGTAAATCAATATTTTCCCATTTATGTTATTCTCGTCTTTCACGTGAAAAATTAAAAAGGAAAAAAATCGTCTCTTAAATTGTTCGATTTCAAACACAAATATTTTATATACCAAATATTAAAATTAGACAATTTTAACTTTTTAATAGGCCTAACATTTTTACGTAAAACAGGCGAACGCACCGATTGCGCGCAATGTATAAAAATATATACTCGTCAATTTAAAAAACTGTCCACGAACCTGAACTGTTTCTACTATTTAAGCAGGTATATCATTACGTGATGCATGATACTTTCCGGAGCAAGCGTATGTGCAATTGCATAATACTTAGTCCATAGTCGAAATAAAATAAAAATTTCTCTTTTAATTTCCCAAAATTCTAGACGTCGAGATATTTTTCGCATTGCTATAGTTACAAATAATTTCCTTAACTTCGCACAAAATAACGCAACTATTCTATGTCGAAGGAGGAAGTAAATCGGTGATAGACGCGTAGAAAGCAATTTGTTAAACGCTGGTGTCCTTTTTAGAGAAAAGTTTCAGCTGCGAAGGAAAGCTCTCTAGAGGAACGGGACGAAAATTCAGAGAAAGGCAATCGCAGAGAAGAAAGTCAAAGGTAAATGAAACTGAAACGAGAGAGGTCAATCTCCTTTCGCGATGAAAACGCGGATATATGTCTCGGCCTGTATATTGTTGCACATTTGAGGCAACGTTTAATCGCGAACTGCTTCTTCCATTCTATTTCTTTCGTGTTGAGAATAGTAGATTGTTAGGTTGTATTTAACATTTCTAATGTCGCAATTTGCAATCTTGAAGATCACGTAGAAATTAGTATAAAACACGGAATTTTCAACTTCAGCGTCAACTAAGAATCTTATCACGCCGTATGTAAAAGTAACGAAATATTTCAAAAATATTAACTGCATGTTTTCAAACCAATATTTTCTATTAGGTAAATTGTTTGTGAAACAAATTTGTGAACCAAACTATTTATGTAGATACACATCATTATATGTTATATGATACGTCAATATATTCCGGAAATAGTTAGGCAGCATAAATATTTTTTAACCTTTTTTGCAATTAAAGTATTCGCATTAGCAAATTTTCCTCGTATTCGTGTTAACGAATTTTCCTCATATACGTTGTAACGCTTGGGTACAGGAAGAAATGGAATATAACGTACGTTCTACAAGACGTATGCTTGTAATTTAAGATGGTTGAGATCGTGAACGAAATACAGATCGCAAGGGAGAAGCGACGAGGTACATAAATATACATTATTTTGCAGGAAGGTAGACGCATTTGCTTACACCTTGGACCGAATAGAACGATGAGTAGAACCTAAGGAACGGCTGTTATCTTTAAACGACGACAGTTAGTCGCATTACCAATTACTTTTATCTGTCAATAAGCAAACGGCCTTAACGATTACCTATATGTCACGTGTATATTGCGCACCGGCTGTGACTATTCCTGTGATATATTCGCGTGCTTCAGTTACGTGTTATTTGCGAAACGAGAGCATTATTTGTCAGAGAGATCGATACGGTAGTGTCAATAAGGAACTATGATAGCCTACCTTGTTCTGGTTTTTCCATTACCTTTGTACCTCCTTTTCGGGCCTCTTCCCCTCTTATTTTTCTCCATTTCTCTTTTGTTCTCTTTTTAACTTTCATTTTAGCCAAACAAAAAACAAATCAATGTCTGTCAATATCAGGACGCAAATTTACTTATAATTAGTAGTTATATTTACGTAATTGTTGGTTACAACTGTGTTTATGTAGACAATTGAAGAAAATATAAAACAGAATACACTTTCTTATGTCACAAAGTCTTTCTTTCCCTAGTTACGTTGCTAGTGTAATTGTCGAAGAAATTATTCTTTAGTTGTAGTTTATGCGTGATTTCATGTGATGTTAAAGATGATTATTTATAGCTATTTGTCAATGATTTGGATTATCTTTGATAGAGTAAATATGCTTCAAATCGGTAAATTAATATTTTTGAAATAAAGAAAATTATCATTTTTTGATAAATGTTCGGTTAAGATCACACAATAGTTATGAAGTACCCCGGTTGAGAGCGTTGCATGCGAGTATCAGAGATTTTGTACGTCAGTGTTGATAAAGCAGATCTCTTCTATCCAACTTTCAATGTATGAAAAAATCTCACTTTCTTCTTAAGTGTATTAATCAAGAAAGATGAATTAATCCGCTGTTCGAATTACCATTATTTAGGATATAATAATTTACTTATTTAACACTTCCTATTTTTAAATTCCGCACTGGACTTTTTTTTTAAATGAATTATTCATAAATACATACTGAACGTGAAATACATGAAGACTTTCTTTTCTTAGTTTTTTTTTTAATTACGTAATTATTATGTACATAGAAGAAATTTCGGTCAAGGTATGTTCCTGTTAGTAATTGTGTATATATGCATGTGTACACAATAATATATACGTAACATATCGTATACATACATTCTGCTATATTTTGCATGAGAAAAATATGAATCATAAAGAAGCGTCGAAGAATGAAAGAAGTGAAACATAATATTTCGAACATGTACATTAGTTTCCTTATTTTATTCCTTTAATACCGTTTAAGTCTGCTTAATATTGCTTCCATTTTTTAATGTTTACCGTTCGTCACGTATTTGTTTAATTCCTATACCTGATTAATTACATTCGTTTCTTTTATATTTTAATACGTAAGATATCTACATATGCCTATTGCAAAACTGCCAGTTTAACGTCGATTTTTTGAAAAGCACATTTCCAAAAAATGCTGCGCTTCATCCTTTATCAGTCTTCCGGAATCGTAGCTTGCAATACATAGTGGAGGGGGAACAAACCGTACTCTTTCTTTATAAGCGTTTTATACAGCTGTATGAACTACATATGTATATAGACACTAGATGCGTATATATGCGGCACTGTACATATGATTGTGCGACAGAGAGTAGCGTGGCGTGTACTGTAGTCTAGAGTCTAGACTCTAGACTGCTGCGCTATAGTCAGGGGCGAATCAAGAATGGATGCCAACACCCTGCATAATAATGCAGCGAGATATAATTAACCTTACACTGTACTTCTATAATTAGCTATCTTCCTGTCTTTGAATTCTACCTTTCTATTCAATATTAATATAAGATCTATATAATATGTAATATAATTTGCGTGCCTATTGATGTATGTGGGTTTCAGAAGTAAAACGACTGTTTTCTCTTTCGGCGAGTGAAGAGCACGCTAAATTACAGCTTATAACTACTTCAGCTTAAATATATCACTCGCTGTACGTATATTTTCCTTCCGATTTTATCTTTCTTCTTCGACAAATGGTCAATGTGAATTGCAAATAATTTTTCTTTTCCCTAATTATTTTAGATACGTATTGGATTTTACTACGATTACGATTTCGTTTCTAAATTTCTAAATTATATGTACGCGATAGATATCACTAACGATATTCGACATTTGTAAAAATTAAGTATCGGTATCTTCAAGGTATATAAGAACAACGTCTGAATTAATAATAATATCGTATCAATTATCTTTAATTCTTTTTATATTGGTGTGTTCGAAGCGCCGTATATATTTAAACAATTATGTGGTAGCTTTCGATATATTCAAATAAACGCTTCACTTACGTAATGCTCGCTATGATCA
The DNA here is from genome assembly GCA_014825975.1 of Bombus haemorrhoidalis. Classification (NCBI taxonomy): domain Eukaryota; kingdom Metazoa; phylum Arthropoda; class Insecta; order Hymenoptera; family Apidae; genus Bombus; species Bombus haemorrhoidalis. The sequence goes on from JACXIS010001612.1 coordinate 79,402, forward strand.
ATTTCTGTAAATGAATAACTCCTACAGTGACCCTATGCTAAGTATTCCAAGAAGCAATAAGCCTAGGTAGATAGCTTGACTAAAGTAATTGATTGCCGGCTATATCTACAAGCTTGGCTGTATTTTGTGTTACGTAATTCCTGAAATGACCTCTTCAGTTTTATTAAAGCATGGTTCAAATAAGATAATCATGTTGATTAATTGTGGTCATAAGAAACGTCAGAATTTCTAAAATATCGCCAATCTCCGTGAATGATCGTAAATCGCGAACTTAATACAAATTTCGTCCATTAGTCAATATTTTGGTCAATCGATCAGTATTCGTACAGCGTGTGCAGAGCTTCTTTACGAGAAGATAACGTCGTTATTTCGCCCGAAATGGATGGCGAATCAATTTTTTCCAGGATCATTGTTGTATTTACCATTTTAATGGGAAAACGAATCGTATGTAACGATAATCGGAAAGATACGGCCCTGGGTGCAACGCGTATAGCACGCGGTCGTATAGTGAGAGTCCAGGTTCTGTCGTTGAAGCAGACGAGAGTCAGTGCAGGTCGTGCAGCAGGTTCGTCTGCTTCGCCTGTTTCGTCTCTGTGTAAGCTTTTCGCTTTGTACGAAAATCGTCGATATTAGTCACGCTTTAAGAAGCAACTTTTTGCCAAACCCCCGGATAACAGGCGGTAACGTAACCATACGCGTCGATCTTACCGCGTTGTTGATGTTGCGGTCGACGAACTAAGATTGTCCACAATGAAGGTAAATAGTGATGTGCGTCGTTCGACTAGACGATCAAAACGGCGAATACAATTAGAATCAGGCTTGCCATACGACAGAAAAACCAATCACACGATGGCTTCGTGTCATATTTTGTTGATGATATTACAAAACAGTGGTCGATGATGATCGGTATAAAAGATAGGTTAGTGCGCACGATAAAACATCGCGTAGTAGTGTTATAGCTAAGTAACGGTATTAGATGGTTGTATAATGCAGAACTCGTTATCTATACATCATAACATCAGTTCTCTGATTCAAATTCAAATTTTACAGACTTCTTAACTCATAATCGTTAAAATATTCTTTTAAATCCAAATACGAAATTGATAAAACTGATAGGAAGCGGGAGAATAACTGATAAATACTGTTGTTACAGAAATTGTATAATTGATTGAAACATATTTATCTATGAATCACAATTGCCTATATTTCTTGAGTAAGAAATTAGAAATTAATATTGCAGAATAAATGTGATATTTCACATATATTAACTATCAATTTATTAATATATTAATAAATATCCTATTATTAATATATATATAAGTAACGATATTGTTCAATAATAATGAGAATCAAATTAGCTTATACATACTTGATACTCAATTCATGTATACATATATATACATACATACATTTTTTCCGTGTATTTCGGAATAACATAAACATCTAACGTCACAATAACGAATGCACGAGTCTGTAACGTGTAATTTAGCATTTCATGTGGTCTGATACGGATTGTAACATTTTAAATTTGACATGTTTAAAAGATAGACTACAGTATGATGATACAGAACGTTGTTATGATTAAATTAACAAGCTGAAATTGATTTGTTATCAGTTACCGCAGGTATCGTGAAAGAATTTCAATAAAAATTAAACGCAATTTCTGAGACACCGAAGCACGAACAATTTTCAGATATCGCTAATACGCATCGCCTGACTTGGATAGATTTATCAAAGATTTACTTTATTTATCGTTCATTATTGCTTGATCGTTGGAACGATAATATGTACGTATTAGGAAACGGTATGGAGAGCTGCGAAGCGAAATTCAAAGAAGGTCATTGTAAACTGTGATATAATCCTATCTACGTTGAACGCTAAAAACTATGCTTACCGACTTACGAAAATCCCCTTTTTTTCAGCTAAGGGATTCGTGCATGAAAAATAAGGGTCTCTGCCGTACCATTTCTCCTATAGAATGAATAATAAGGAAATTTCTTATATCTGACTAAAACTTGGTTGGTATGCATAACTACTTCCTTGTCATTTATTCCAACAAAGCAATTTACTGTTATTTCTCCGTATCCACGATAGATTTCATATTTCCGGCCGCGGTATCAAATATCATATGTGAAGCTATTTCCTCTGATAGAATCGTCAAACGTTATTTTGTATTCCCAATAGCATTTATTATCAAATTAGTAATATTCCATGTAACGTTTAAGAGATAAAAAACTATATAAATCGTAAGAGAAACTTTCGAAGTCGCGTCTCGGAAAAGCATAAAGTCAGTTCGTCAAATGTGTCGAGATGTTTTTTAGCCGCAATCAGTCAGCAGCACGCGGTTTACGTCGTACGTTGTAGCGGTGTACGTTTTGCGTAGCAGGCCACGTTACGTCAGCGACGCCATTCGGTTGTGGCGTTACAGCTAATAAAATATATTTTTCTGGCAGGCGAGGACTGCGCAGCACCAAAAATGGTAATTATAGAAACTTTAAGGGCGCGTGATTAACTTTCTCGTTCGGAATATTAAAAGGCTATTTACCTACATTCGCGAGGCAAGAAGATCCACTGAAAAGATTACTTGGGCTATTTTCGTTTTGATAAATGGCAATTCCATGCGTGGCAGCAACGAACAATTTATGCGATTTCCTTATCTCAATTTACGTTACGTTACGTTAAGAAAGATCAGTCGTATGTTTCGGCAATAAAAGATGTTCTAGAAGGATATTCGTGTTTATCGGTTTATACATGGATTACGATATCGTGTTATACGATCCGTAGTTTCATTGCCGTTCATAACTTTCCAATCTTCGTCTCATTATGCAAGACATAACAATGTAACTGCCAACGATGAGATAGCAAGATATCTCTCTACCAAGCTGCATAAATGTCATAGCGTATCGTTATTATTGCCATTCAAAATATTCGATATATTTCTAATATTCGTGATTGTAGAAAAGAAAAGGAGGTAAAGATAACGTGGCTCGTTATTTCTTTCGTTTTAGCGGGATTCTCTTTTTTCCATTGTTACGTTCGTATCTTTTTTAATTTCATTGTTTTTTAATCTTTCGTTCCTTCTTACTTCGTATACTTCTAACAGCTTCATGGATTATATAATATTCAAATACAAAATTATTCTGTTACACTGTATGATTCTCATAACACTGCGTTCTCTTATTGCTTGACTTTCATGCTATTCATTGTTTTTATCCGTATGAATGTAAATTAATAGTTGTAATTCAATTTCTTTGATATTAGTTTAAAATACGGCGTGTGTGTATGTGTAGAAGCTCGAATTCCCATTCGTACTTGTTTCATTAAGAAGTCTCTCTTTCATCGAATAAATAATCCAAAATTTCTGAATGATAGGTTTAAATGCAAAGTTTCCGAAACAGGAAGAATTATCGCTTTTCCCGAAGTACACAAATATTTACATCTAATTAATTATTGATACAACGTGTACCTATTACAAAACAGATAACAGTTCACTTCGGTCAATGCATTTGAAGATAAGACGAATTTTACGCAAAGTAGACATACTTTATCTAAGTATAAGAAATACGTTACAGATAGAAGTAATTCTGTTAACTTGAAATTACAACTTTACATTCGTTTGAGATACCATTTGATGTTTCAGCGTAATTCTCGTATAAATATTCATTATTATACAATGATAGTTTCAAGATATTTTCAATTTATATATTTATAGAATATTTTTATACAATACAATAATTTACCGAATGCAAATATTTCGATTCTATAAATGTACATATTTAAAGAAATGTATAAAAAAAAAACTATAGAAAATATGTGTTAAATTGAAAACATCCATGGTCACATTATTACGGTAAAAATGTGACAAATTTTACATTCACTGGGGCCATCGTATTGTTCTACAGAAAATAGTTAAACTTTTTCGCCTTATATTTTGCCTACTTACGAGAAGCAATTGTAACAAGAAAATCATAATATGGTCTTATAGAGTTCGAAATGTTACAAATTAATAGAATGCACTTGATAGACACATACATGTCATACTATCCACCGGTTAGTCAAGATTTTTATTTTTCTTACGTGTCATATGCGCTTGTAAAACATACTACGATAAAATCGGTTACAATGAGAGTTTACGTCAATCTATACTTTGCTTATCTCCTTATCTTTCTTCCCCCTATAAATTCTGCTATTGGCAAGGTACGAAGCCAATTGTATGGTATTATTTCATTGGCAATTATGCAGTAGTTTATTTCCATTTATCACATACAAATTGAGAATGTCTTATTAGCGATAAGTTATCGTAAAATAAACTATTGTTTATCGCAAACCATTAATTATTAGAAATTAGCGGTTAAATGCTAGAAACGTCTTCGTTGAGCGCATAATGCTGCTGGTAATCGTTGCTCGCAGTTGCTCCATAGAATTCAATTACGTAAATACATATCCGAGGAGTTACTCGTATATAGACAACGTATCTTATTTCGTCGTTCAACAGCTAGTGAGAATATACAGTAAGATGAAACGAAGAAAAGAAACAACGATTTCGTGCGACGTCGAAGGTATCAGTGGTATGAACTTTTTAAAAAGAGTCGATAAAACGAAATTGTAGTGATCGCGTCTTAGTGGCCACATGTTTTCCCAAGGATGTAAACCAGCTACGAAAAGAGACTACCTAATAATACGGGACTTCTTGGACTGTTGGATCTCGTAGAAGAAAAACTGGATACGTGCAACGAAAAACGAAAATCGTGAATTCACGTTACGCCAGACATGTAAGTTCTTTTTGTACAAAACGTACGTAGCTTTAACTATTTTATTTGTATTGACACATGAAATATTAAATTTGTATAGATTACGTGTTTCCTCGTCTGCTTCAATTACGTACTCTGCGAAATATTTATTTTATTTTTCTTCTTAAATGAAGGTAGTTTTAAACTTATACTTAGGTAGTAATATAGGCTTATGCTACGGAAACTTTATGTATTCGCGTAGCTTCTGAACGTTAGTAGCTGCAATTTTTAAGAATGAATTTTTAAATTCATCCTCGTAACGTTAACGTTACAGGAACACGAAAATATCGACGTGCGTTCGAGAGGATAAATTTTTAAATCTGAAATTTGGTAGTTTTTCAGAGCAATGTCTACCGCAATGTATACTGATAGTATACTGCAAAATTCCTTTTTCTCGAAATATCAACGTAAGCTGTCATTTGTGAAAATTTTATAATTTATTGCAAACAACGACATTGATCCTTTCTACTGATTCTACTCATACCTGCAGTAGATAAATTTCACGATTTGCAATTGCACAAATTTGAAAAATTATCTTCGATATGCCAAGGAAATGATTTTTACTACTCATCTACTTTTCCCGTACTTTTCCATTTCTCTTAATTGGTAACAGCAACCTTGTTACGTAAATCCGACAGAGTTTAAAAGGAGATCGTTAGTAGATACAAGTTCTAGGTTCTGTTCTATCTAAGCATCTGGGCTGCTATATTATATAGCTATTCTAAAAATGCACCGCAATATTTTGCAAACGAGCAATTCGTAATATCTGTGTTTAAAATTATTTAAACGATGAATTAATAGAATCAATCAATTAATGAAACAAAATTGATAATTATCATCCCGATTACTAATCTCTTGTTTGCATAACTGAAATTTGCATAGTTTAATGCATCCAAGAATGTTAAAGAGTTTGTATACTTTGAAATAAGAATGAAAATATTACACGCGTGTACACAGTTTTTTAATTACTCTCTTATTTGTCGTCGATGAAAAAAAATGTTTCAGACAAAATTTGTGCGGTATCGAGAAAGACATAACGTGCTTTTGTCCATTTGATTTTACGATCACCTTAAAGGTTGAAAGGTCCATTAAAGGTAGCATACAAATCTTTAAATGGACTTTTCGTTACGTACTCTTGTAGCTAACATTTAGATGTTTTCAAAAGAAAGAAAAGAGCAACAACAAGGAAGTATTCTTTTATCGGTCCATTTATTTCATAAAAGTACTCTCGAAATTAATAGAGTCTTTCTTTTCTTTTTATTGTGATTCTTAGCATCCGCATATTTGATCTTTCACGACAACAATTTACAATTTTCCTTAAGGACAGAAACAAACAAAATCGAAATTTTGTAACTTCGATTATCAACTGGGAATGTCAACGGAGCGAGTCTCCAGATAACATCGAGCAATGTCGCTTTCACTCGACAACGTTTAGCTGTCGTTTTTGTTTTCGGTGAAAGCACGGCTATCTTTCCCGTAAACCTAAACGATTGTCGCGTTCGTTTTATCATCTTCGACGAACCATTCTATCGTCTACGTGGCATATGCTAGTAACGACTTGGGAATAGTAATTGATATTGTTACATCGATGGTCGATAGTTGCGTGCAGCAAGCTCATGTCGTGGCTTTGCCTTCGCTGACTCGTTAGCTTTATTGATAATCATACCTTACCTGTCTGCGCATAACCTGTTCGCTTACCTGCACCGATTTCTTGCCGGATGTCTGACGTGGAATCAGCTTTTCGCGGCGAATTCGAGCCGTTTTTTAAAGCAAACTTTTAATCTTCATACGATTTAACTATCTCGATAAAAGCTTCGACATGTGCGCGCCGCGCCGCTTTAATGTTAGTCGACTAACTATACGATATATTCCATACGATGGTAAAAGCGAGAGAGAAAATTGAAATGTCCATCGATAAGATAACGATTGAAACCTGAGTTGTCGGGGAAAGGACAGAAAACTATTTAAACTAAATAAAATATTTAAACTATGTGGAACTGGTTTCAACTTATCAGAAATATATTGCGAGCGAGCGAGTTTGCGTCTCTTCTTTTGAATATTATTCGTTTAAAAGTAAAAGTTGCCAGTTTAAATGCCTGTATGGTTTTGAATCTTCAATTAGTAACATATACATATCTAATGACTGTCTCTGATGAATACCACCCTCGATCAACGAGAAGAAAACAAAACTAAAGTGAAACGTCTTCCACTATTCGTTGATGATTGACCAGGTACCTAGCATGTACAACTAGTATGTGTTTCATCTGATCCCGTAAATCTGAGAAACGTATTAATATTGTTTTTCTAGTATTAATAAAGCGTGTGACACTCAGTACATTCGGCATCGATGCAACGTACATGATTCGCGTTCGAAGCATTCGAATAAAGTAAACGAATATTTGTGTTGGAGGAATTTAAAGAGAATCTCAAACGTTGTACCTTTCCCGTAAAGATATATGTCCTTCATCACAGACACAACGGAATAACAATGTTAAACGTGTCAGGAGAATGGCCATTCAATTACGTGCAACTGTACAACTATTTAGGAAGATCGCATGGCTCGCATAATGCACCAGAAATAGTTAAAGAATATACTGAGAAAACATGAACAATTTTATCGATTTGTCACAGCAACTTTGTCTTAATCTTGAACAGAACTCTATTAAAGACAAAGTAACGAGAATTATTAAAAAAAATTCCTTTCGAAAAAAAAAAAACACTAAGAAGCTGAATGAATAGTACTATCTTTTCTGAAATCGTAATTTCGTATAGACAATGAATCAACGAACGAAACAGTACAAGAGGCCACCAGCTTACTCATTTCAAAGAAATCAAACCTACCCTTCATGACGCTTAAACTGTTGTTAAAAGGCTATTAACAAATTTTGGATCCGTTTATGGCTCAGCAATCGTCGTAGAAATGTAGCGCGCAAGAGTAACTCAACGTCTCAGCACTAATCAGAAGAAGGCAAACTGCCCTCAACCGCATTCTCACTTACCATTCTAAACTTACGTATTCATTAACCAAACCACCACCAACTTGGTGCCAAATCTTGTGAAGCACCTACAACCATGCAACACATTTCACCGGGCTGCCCTATAAATTTTAATTTGAAAAAGATAGTTGCAACATTAAAGTCAGCGAGAAGCCAAACCTGAAGAATTCTGAAAGTATTCATAGCTTCATAGCATATGGTGATATTTAGTATATACGAGCGTCTGTATCGCTTAAATGGCACTTACAACGATTTACATAAAGGCGATGTTGCACGTGCCACTGTCTAACGCTATTAATCATTTATTTAATCATTTACAAATGGATGTTACTCGTGAATTCTATACTACGGTATTTCTACTGGCACGTAGAATGTTACAACATAAAAAACATTTTCTCACTTATAGCGTTATTTGCAAGAAATCTTCAACTGATTATTTGCATTTGCGTGAACTAGTAAGAATCGCGGATTTGGTGGATGAAAAACAAATCGTTGCGTTTGACTGGCTGTTAGAGTTGAAGGATTCGGCCTTATTTCTAAATAATATTTATGTTGAAGTTAGATGCATTGACGATTATCAGCGGGTACAGTTAATAAACTGACTGGGATCGTCAATAGTCCCTTAACGCATTTGATCGTCTGTCGAATATTTCCGAGCTACGCAAGCTGGTAATAAAAGAATGATTATTATTAGATCGGTATGTTTGCATCGCGATATTTATAGTTAAGAGAAAAACAGTTGTTATAGAATTATAGCTTTTAAAGAACAGAGACATCAATTGTTATGGATCGTTGCATACTTTTCCATTTAGAGAATTTTTTATCTATTTAAACTGGACATATTTTGTCAAAGGTTTCCGCATCGATTAAATTAATGAATTTAGTCATAGGATAAATACCTCGCTGTACACCGTTTCAATCATATATCTGTTTTTTATAATGTCTGTACTGTTGTTTTTTTAACATACTGCGTCTGCGAACGCTATTTATACGTGACTTCTGCGTTGTTTAATTAATCACTATGTGAGAACATATATCTAGATACGAAATTACTAAAGACTATGTATAAATACTTGTATTATTTGTACGTAGAAGATGAACTTAGAAATTGGTACAAATTGGATAGAAATATGTTCAGTGTAAATAATTAATAGTTACAAGAAAAGTGGTAGTTGATTTATAAATTTGTCAATATTGATGGGACGATTTTATCCATTTTTCGACTGTTATAGTCTTTAGATAAATATATAAATGAAATATTTACGTCTCATGCGAAATCGCATTTGCCTTATGATGATATATGAGACGTCTATACGTCGGATATAATTTTAATGAGATGATTTTAATTATGCGTAACTCGTTCGGTTAATTTAGAAGTCATTGTCTACTTCAAATTCCATACAATTTATTACACTTTGGTACTTGCTGTTTTTGGAAATAGCGTACTTCGATACTTGCTATCATTAGCTCACAAATTTTAATAATATGAGAAATATGTAGAAAGCATATAGGTATCGTTGAATGATTTCGCAGAAGGAACGTAAAAAGGAGCAATTCTTTTTTTTTTCGAATTTTTCGAGATATCTTTTTATAATGAAACATATTGTTATCTATCACAATCTTGTATCCACTGTCAAAATATATTCGAGCATACTCGAGTTATAACCATGAGATGATCTTAAAAATCAAGTAACTAATCAGCTTGTCAAGTATTATGCTGGTATATATGTGAACTCGACTTAACTATGGACACTTGAATTGTTTACGTTAAAAACATTCGAAGTGATCTTCATCGGTTGGGATAGAGTCTCTGAGGCTAGTTTCAATTTTTCTTAGCATGACAGCACCACAAGCTTTAATTATAATACGTACGGCTCACCATGTCCTCTGGAATAATAGATTGCATCTTCTTTTAACTTTCAATGAAAAGAGATCCAATGACATCACATTTGATAAACATACTGAACACGATATGTACATGTCTATTGCATCTAATCTAAAGATTTAGAAATGTTTTTTGCATATGACAGCACCTCGTGCAGATAATTCAGTAAAGATATTGGAGCGTCGTGATTCTTAGTTGCTTATTTTAGAAACTGCATTGCCAACGAAATTCGCTTCGAATATTTATAACACATATAATAAATTCACGCTTTAATTTAATCACTTCTTCGATGTTGAAGGTCGATCTGAAAATATAACGTAAACGCAAATGTATTTTAACGTTCGTTACAAGATGCAATAGAGCAAAATGTTTTAAAAAAGTTGCGATGATCTTTTATTGTTTTTTAAATAATATCCATAAAAAGAAGAACGTTCCTTAAAAAAACATTTAAATTCTCCTTTAAACATGTCTTACATCATTAAAGATAAAGAGGGTATTTAAACGCATTTATACTGACAATCAGACACCAATGTATAATGGCGCGAGGCTGATCATTGGGAAAATTAAGTAAAAGCAAAGCAAGCGATGCGGATATTAAATTTTCACTTATAAGCACTCAACTTTCTACGAATTTTTGAAGAATTAAATTCATGGAAAGCTAAAAATATACCAATCCTAAATTGGAAGAGGCTCGTTAAAAACGAAGAAGATGTTCAGGTATTCGCCTGCAGGTTCAACCTGCGTATTTGAACAGTACCGTACAATCGAGTTCTTCGACATTTTTCATTTAGGTATAATAATATACATTATACGCAATTGTTGTCATACGAACGTTCGAGTGGGAAAATACTTGATAATTTTAATCGATCTCGCGGTTGATAAGTATTTCTTGTCTCTCGATACATTATCAATATTGATAACCGAGTCGTTTCTCTGCTTGTAACTACGTATATCTATATACATTACATGTGCATATATTCCTGTTTGTGAGTCACCGGACACTTATTAAAGCTGGTAAAAGGATGAAATCATCTGAAATAAAATTTGCACTTATTAGTTGTTTGCAAATGCAGAATATATATATATATATATTCTTATTTCAATATTCCGTAAAACAATCTGAAAGATCTGGCAACCGTATTTGGCAACAAACATGTTCGTGTCAATAAAAATTGGTTACAAAACGCTTTAGGAATTATCGAATTCCCCAAGTTTTCAAGTGTTATGATTTTATTTTTGACCGTTTTCGGAAGTGTGCTATAACGTTTTGATAATCAGTAGATAAAAAAGACATGTATATTGCACGAAGTGATTTGTATAATATATACAGTATGAGATACGCAACAATATGTATTTACATTATACTAATATCGAAAATCGTTACCGATCATTTTCACTTTCAGTTACAAGATCATTTCGTCTTTCGTATTTAGTTCCAAGCAATAGGTGGCTGGTACGTTTTAGAGGACATTCGTAGGGCTTAAAACCGACATATAAAAAATTTTAAAGCTTAAACTATTCATAAGATGCTGCTTAACGTTACCTTTAAACATTTAAACGAAGCGAATAAACTTGTACAAAATAACGATGCTCATTTTTGCGTATATTGACCCGAGGAATATGGCACGAGGCGCTTGAACTCTTAGGAGATTGCGTATAGTGTGTAGAACGTGATGGATGGACACACAAAGGCTACATAACATACGTGAACTTCTGAATTCTGCTTTTCGTAATTTACGTTTATTATGAAAGTATTTAATAAATACAGCTTTGATTACACAATTAAAAGATTATAAGCTTGGAACTTCAAGTATACCATTTTTTTATGAATTTCAAATTGTATATTAAAAAGTTTATTTTTTATGTTGTTATTAAATGTAATTGTTTCGGTTAGTAACAGTACCTTTCTCGATTAATTTTGTTTTTTGTTTTCTCTTCGAACAAATTTCTTTCGCAAGTTCTTTTTTCTTGGCATTTGCGTCTCGCTATTATTTCCTAATTTGCTTTTTTTAATCATTCGGGCAATATTGCGACGTGTGTTTAGGATCGCCATTTTGCATACAAATGCAATTCTGTCGTGTTAGATTCTGTCTATGAGAAATTTGTATAACACTAAATTATTACACGCCATCACATATACTACAAATGCTATCGTAACGAAACATTCCTTTCAGTTTTTCATTGACTTTTCTATATACGTGGAAGCTAATTATACATAAAATTTGTACTCGTCAATTCACGATATGTTTACGTAACTCTTGGCATCTTTGCCTGCTTTTATCCGTCGCATCGTAACCATCTCTTATTTTATGTTTTCAACTATGCTTCTGTAACAGTAATACAAAAAGTTTCTTTCCGCAAAGTTCTTTCAATTTTGATGAAGTTTCAACGTAGTTTCTGATGTTGTTAATCTCCTACTGGGTTCGTTCCATTTCCGTATAAAACGATCTTAGTTTTTTGTTAGGTTGATCACTTTTGAAATGCGATACACCTACGTACTTCTTCTACCAAAGTAATAATACGCGAATGTTTTCGAACAGATAGCTCATTTCTACAATTGATCACCTCTTTGTGTACCGTAGATCTTAAAATAAGGAAGAATAACGTTTTTCTAATTTTATTCCTATTTCTTTTTAATGGCAGCTCCTTCTCGATAATAATACAGAAAGAAAGTTCGGTAAATTCTCAACTTTCAAAATAATTGAAAGATATACGACGTGTTTCAGGTTCTCCAAGCTATTTCGATATTATTCTACAGGTACGAATAAAAGGAATGTTATACAAACATGGGTCGTTCCAAGTTTTTTAAAAACAGTTATAAGGAACAGGTACGAAAGGAACAGCAAAAGCGATTTGCCGTTATGTAAAAATTTGCCGTTTGCTACAAAAGAAGGATAGGTTGGCAATGAATGTAATCGCTAGGTGTCGATACTTGATTTCGAAATGTTCCTGCCGATAGGAGACTGGCAGCGGTAAAAAATTGAATTTATTATCCAACTGGTTCATCTTGATTTTGTTTTATCTCAATGAATCGATCGATTCTTCGCATCAGTTCACCACACATATCGATTTGTTTAATCGTGCTTTTTTTCAAGGTTATCCGCGCATAAAAATCTAGTGATGTGAAATCGAGCGATATAGCCGGCTGCAGTATTGTTCCCTTCATATGTCCTATTTTTGCTGTAACTCTGTAATAAAGCTTCAAGCGATCCATATTCATATGACATTTTTTCCCCGCAAAATTAAATCCGTGGAACGTCCCGAAAAGGTTCAGCTACAAAATATGTGGAATTAAATACGGAATTAGATGTGAAATCCAGTTACAGATATATTAGAAACGCGTTCATAGATTTAGTCTTAAATTTAAATATTTATTTTAATTGTGTGTATATATACATGTGTATATATATATATATATATATATATATATATATATATATATATATACACATGTAATGCAATAAGATAAAATAACGAGTGTCTTAATGTCCATAAGTGAGCATCCGCTGATTTATGGAAAAAAATGTGTAGATAAATATTTATTTTCTTTCTTCTCACTAGGCTACATATCTTCCTCCAACTTCATATTTTTACGAACGCAGTTGAAGAAGTGGAATCTAAATAAAAATGCATTTTACCTTCTAATAATGATGAATATTGTACTTTAGACGTTTTCGTACGTTATCTATGCTCTACGCATTGTCAAACTTTTCCACATAAACATCGCGCCCAGACATCCGCAGTCTAGTTATTGTTAATTACTTCAGTTAATTCCTCTTTACGTAGATCCTAAATAATAATAATTTAATGCTTATACTTCGACAAACCCATACTTTCACGTATTTAACTGGTGTAGTTTTTTTCTGACGTAAGTATCTGAATAGATAAGTAATTATGGGAGTAGGCATGCGCTAAAGTAAGGTAAGGTAGTAATCATACTCGTTAAAATTCTCACATAACCATATCGCAACTTCAGAATCTGTATACTATAAAAATCTCATTTTCTTGTATTAAAGATAGAGGATTACGAGATTTTTAACATATTTGCCTGTAGAGTTTTTTTTTTTTTTTTTAAATAGTGCGTATACTAAACCTTTTATTTTAATAGATGAGATGAAAAAACGAATTAAAAAGAATGTTTTAAGCGTGGATAAACGAACTTTATAATGACTAAAATGTAAGGAAACGAGTGGAAAAATGTTTGGAATGCATCGATGGAGGTTTGAGCGTTTCTTGTATACGTTCAAAGGAAAGTTATATCTCTCGAAAAGTATTGACAGATTTTCCACTTTACTTACTCCAATACATTTCTGCTCAGAATGGCACGATCAATAGATGCAGGAGATATCGTAGGTGTGGTTTGAAAAAAAAAAGTTGAATTGCACTTTAGAACTGCACCGATGCACTTGTGAAAAAAAATCGCACCACGCGAAGACAGAGTTTGATAAAAGATACAGAATTTTCCTCCGCAATTTTTTTCTATCCACAGGAACAGAGTTATAGTTTTGTCAGTTACCAGAGTTAATTAATCTTATTGTACTTAATTTCGCATAAATTAACGATGTTCAGGAATTAACGTTACGATCCGATTAAAGTAGAAATTCCTACATACTAGGTTTGTGTCATTTGTTATAAATATTTGAAAAAAAAAACATTATGCCATTTTCAAAATTATCGAAATTAAAAAAATCTGTTTGAAAGATGTTGCTACATATATACCTAGCTATTTTTTTTTTTTTTTGATTCTTTCCATTCTTTTTGCATTCTTTCAGAATCTCTATGTTCTCTCATTCAATGACTATTTCAGACCCTTAAGTTTGGTGATGTTTCTCATCTAAAATTCGTATGCAGCAATTGCGTATTTCGTTTTCAAACGAATTACAGAAATAAAATAAGTAAAAAATTAATTGCTTGAACTAATTTCTTGAGAAACGTATCTATCGTCATGATAACGTTTCTTTCAATGAGAGTGCCCTCGGACTATCGATAGGATAATATTTCAAGGTTGTCAACTGAAAGGATCACTATTTGTCAATATTTGTTGACAATATTGAGAACGTCGAAATATTAACAATACCATCAATTGTCTGAAAGCGTTCTGAAATATCTAAACATACGTTTGAAACTAACCATTGGGAAAGCTAGGAATTCAAATAAATTTCTTTGGTTTCGTGTATTTAGGAATTCGGATTTCAGCTTTTTGTTTTCAACTGCAAACCGGAATATTTACATTTTTAATGAATAATTGGCATGATTGAATTTCGAAGATAGCCAAAGTTCTTTGTTTTGTCTCCACACACATCCAAATTTCGCTGTGCTCTACTTTATCTTCGATGATTTATACGCAAGATAAAAAATCTGTCACTTTAAAATCGTGAAACTTTCTTTCGTCCGAAGAGATTTTTCTTTAGTACTTACAAGTCCTACAATTATAAAGTTCTGTTTTTTTATGGAATATTTTGTAAACATGAAATATCATGCTCTGTGAAGGAAAGAATTCATTCTTGGATGGAAATTCGTTTCGAAAGAATGAAACAAGCTCTTAGATATTCAACTGATTTTTTTTCGAGTACAATCTTCTAATGGCGTAAGTGGTAGAAAATTTTTTAAATATGAAAGGTATTTGCTTTTTTGTTACTATATCTTATTAATGTGCTGAGACAAAACATTGATTACCCAAACAAGTCAAGAAACAATCCAGTTCGATAAATCAATAACAACACCGGTTATCGATTACTCAGGCTAAGCGTTTAGATAAAGTAAAAAGTAGATAAGAGAAAGAGAGAGAGAGAGAGAGAGGGGGGGGAGAGAGAGAGAGAGAGAAAGAGAGAAAGCGAGAGGGAAGGAGTTAAATATCTCGATAAAGCTTAAACATATAATAGAAATATACATGTAACTTTGAATTCGAATTTCTATGTATCGATTACTAACGAATTAATGTCCTGATAATAGAAATATCCGATAGATTTCTCTAGAATTATTTGATATATTTTATCAAACACAAAATTGAAACATATTACGAAATGTACATACAAGATTTATTAATCCTTTATTAACCCGTTCAAGGTAGAATCATTTTTAGCCTAATCGTTAATATATTTTCTCGATTGGTTCTCTAAAAAAGACATAATGCGTTACAAACTAAAAGTTGCGTAACCAAGTAGAGTATACGCATCTTCAAATGCCAAAGGATTAACGATCAAAGAAAATGTTTTAGCAAGAAAATATTTATTACGAAGGAACACGTATGGTAAAGAACTATTTTTTATCGCCGCTATATTATCCAAGAGCTGAAGGTCATCGATGTTTCTTGACGAGATAATACACTTTTATTATTATAATCTCTGCCGCTCTCTTTCTCTTTTTTTTTTTTCTCTTCTATTACAATCGATAGAAAAGGAAATTCACGTTCATGCACAACGTGACGCTGGCCTTCAATAACTTTCGAAGCAGTATTCCTTATGTAAAGAAAAGAAATTCAGAGGTCTGAATCTGCATCGAATTTACAGCATGATGAAACATCTGTCGCTTTTAACGCTTCTGTATTTCGATCCAACTCTTACTAATCCTGCAATTGTTTGAAGTATAAACTTTTATAGCTTCCCCGAACCTTTTATTACAGCTTTTCTTTTTCGTAATTATCTTTTAATTATCATTGTCAGCATATACACGTACGATATATTACCTAGCATTTAAAGTTGCATTTACATTAAACACCTTTCGGTCCTCTGTCTACACGATCGACTCTACCGATCGACCCTTACGATGTCTCTCGTTCAAACAGAATTTCGATCAAATGGAATCTTCTAAAACAAATTTAATCACATGTTGTCCGTTTGTGTGCTATACTTTTGATTCGACAGTGTTCGGTATCGATTGTAAGTACATTGTAAAATCGTAATTAGCGGTTGATTGAAACAGTAGTGTTTAAACAACATGTTGGCCATACAAATATTGGATAACAGGACAGTATTAATCGTTTGGTCGAAAAATTGTTGTGTATCGTTGATTAACTATATTCGTACGAAAGTTGTATTCACGTGGAACATATTTTATGTTAGACGATCGAGTAGTTGAAAATTTGATTATTCGGTCTGAAGTTAATCACGTAGCTACTGTAAAATCGTAGTTGATGGATAACTGAATAAATATGCAATTGCATAGTTTTATGCACATTAGCTATTTTGATGAGACAAAAATATCGAGGAAGTTGCAGCGTAGTAGTAAGTAGTAATAAATTTTTTAATCGAACAGTTTGACGATTAATCGAAAATTGTTCGTAAACGCGATTTATGTACGAGAAGATTCGTGAAATTTAGATTCTGCGAATCTAAGTTCAGAATTATGTTATTAGTATGTTATTTTTTACAAACGCTATTTTATCGAACGATATTGATGGGATTTCAGAACTGGTAAGAGTGATAAATGTAGCAAAAAAATATCGATGTGCAACTCTTATTGCAGACATGACGTTCTGATAGATGAGGCGATGTTTTATGCTGGTGATTTATATCGTTGATTTAAAGGTCGGGAAATAATAGCGAATTTGTCGGTTTTATGCTCGTCGAATGTTGGAACACGAATCGGGGTTACTGAATTTGATCACTCGACCACAATGATTTACAATGAACAATATTAATGACTTGACAAGTTACAAGTTATAGGTTCTCCTTTACAATTTTACAATTCTACCTCAAACAGGATAATTATGTAACTCGTTATTTATAAAATTTACTTTTAAAATTTCATTCCTTTTACTATTAAACTTGATATGATTATACAGAGTGAGTCTCGTAATATGACGCTCTTAATAATTCGAAAAAAATGCATCAAACGAAAGTTGCACGCTTTCCAAGAGAACATATGATATTTAGTGTAGGACTTTTTTTTATCATTTTGCTTCTTTATCGGGATACGATGATCTCTTTTAGCTTTTTAAATGAACTATCCAATATCTCTTCTCGAATTCCGATAGAGTATCAAATTCTACGTAAAGTAACATTATATATACGAGACAGGGTCTAAAATTAATAATTACCGAGATACTTTCAAATTAATCTTTTGAAAAATATACTCAAATTAGTCATTTCGGAAAATATACGCCACCGGATAACAAGGAATCTTCATTGGCTTTGTGAAATCGACCATCAATGCCGCAGCGGTGAAACCTGAATGTTTGATGCGGCATAATCGGTCACCAGATGAGCAGTGGACATGACGCGTCTACCGAGCATTACGCGCGGGACAGTCATCGTGCTGATACCATATTTTAACGATTTATTAATTAAGTACGATCGAATGATCTGGTGACCACAGGAATTTTGTCGGTGTCGGTGGTTTATTTCACGAAGCCAATGAGGATTCTCTGTTGCTTAGCAATGTATATAATGTAAAATGATTAATTGGAAAACGTATCTCGCTAATTATTAATTCCACGCTTTATCTCGTGTAATAGCTTTTACGTAAAATTTGACGCTTCGTCGGAATTCGAGGACAAATGTTAGGAATCCCATTCGAAGGTCTGAAGGTGATCGTCACATCCCGATGAAAAAGCAAAGTAATAACAAATCGATTATAGTATCGTATGCCCTGAAAATCATGCAACTTCTGTTTGAAGTATCTCTTCATAAGGCAAATGATTTATGAGTCATCTCAAGTTATCATGTTAGGAGCTCCACTTATAGTAATGTATTATAGCTAATGCTAACAAATCGTATCTCATAAAGTTAGGCGAATAATATCAGTTCAGTTGTGCAAGAAGGCACACAAGTTGTCTAATATAAATGTTAGTAAATTCCGACAGGTGTAAGTTCGTATAATCATATTGTTGTGCAATAGTTTCGAAAATTCAGAAACCTATTCTTCCGGTTCTCCGTGTGTCTTCGAGTTTTAAAGGATACTTTCTAAAATCGGATAATTAAAACAGGGCAGAACTATTAGAGAAGCAAGAATTTTGCGATACTCTAGAAAATTAGATCAGAGTAGAGAATAATTATCCGATTTACGAGACTTGGACAGCCCCAGAGTATAAATTCCGAAGGTTCATTATAAGATTCAGCTTGTTCAACGAGTTAGACTTACGATTAGTTAGTTAGTTAGATTGGTTAATGTCGATCGACTGATTCGATTATGATTGGGGATAAGAGTTGTTTGTAGTTCGAATTAAGACTCTTCTGATCGCTAGTTAAAACAAGATTAACTATCCTTAGAGGAGATAAAGTTCAGAAAGAAGAAATGGATGTACAGTGGGTGTAGAAAACATCCGCACGTAGTTTTATCTTGCAGCGAGATGCTTTCTTTTTATTTGCTTCTATGTGTATTTCGTTATCATAGTAACGAATCGAACAACACGAAGCTTAATATACTTGCACCCAATTAATTAGTATATAAATCTTATAATGACCGTAATAGCGTATCAATACTTACTTTTTGCAACCACTGTAGATATTGAAAATTGCTGAAATATCGACATTTTTTTACTAGCTGTAAGACAGGTTTAAAACCGATAAAAAAATAAAATGTGGATATTGAAACATAGAATCGAGATTTCAATCGTTTTAATTGATTATAGTGAAATATCTTTTAAAGAAATTAAATTAGTACAAAGAGGGAAACTATGTGCTTTGTAAATAATTATAATCGAAACAATATGACGCTATTTATATTAAAACAAATTTAGCGATCTGCCAAACTAATTCACATCATTTCACGGATGCTCGTAAAATCGTAAAAGATCAGTCGTCGCGTGTTCTTCATGCTGCAAGACCGCCTTTTTCCTTTCGTCACCTTTCCAGCATGTTTATAATGTTTCAGTATTTGCAATAAATGTTTCTTATCGCTGATGATGCGATGTAGGTTCCGATGGATCGTTTATAAAATTCCTTATTAATTTGATCGTAAGATAGAAACATGTTCGTTACTACGCGATAATAATAGTTTTTCTTTCTTTAGTCGCTATCCTTGGATTTTTTTTATCAAAGATATATTCTCTATCACAAATATCACACAACTTTCTGTTGATTAAAGTGAGAATCGTTACAAAACAATATTTTTCTTTCGATCTTAATAAATATTGGATGTTATCTGCTGTATCTAGAGTGATATTTCTGGACTCGTCGGTGAGTCGATGGATCGACATGTACCTAAATTTTTAAATATCGCTACTCAAAGGAAGTACAGTGAGGTTATATCAGATGCTATCGAATCGATCATTGGATAGTTTCGCTTGGTTGAATCCATCGAAAGGGGCGAGGATGTTTTATATTTAACATTTTCGCGTAGGAAGTAGAGCACAAATATCACACAATTTGTACGATTCTGAAAAGATATACAGGTCTTAATAAATACGCCAGAATTTTCCTTAGCAGCTTTTTACGTATGTTTGTACTATTATTACGCGCATCTTTTATCGTATTTAATAGACTGTGCAAATTCAATTTTTATTCGATAATAATATTATTAGATTCATATTTATGATTCTTATTCATATATAATAATATAATACAACGCAAGGTAAAATTAAAAGAAAATACGATCTCGGTAGAAAATTGTCTTATCCGTCATATATTAAAATAAAATGCACTGTAATTTGGATATTCTATATATTTTCTCGTGCCACGTGTATTCTGTGCAATTTTGCGCTTACAAATTTTCTATAAATACATAGAAATCCGCAGCGTATATAATTAATTTCACAATTCGCTACTAGAAACTAACATTTTACGTAAAAGTAACGTGCGATAGTAACGGATCAATAATGAAGGTTGAAGAATATATAGATGAATATATCTCGTTCATGAGTAAAAGTAGTTATTCAAACATACCGCAAAATTTCGAAACAGGTGTAATTATTTGACACATGTAGCTTCTAACTCTAAACGTAGAGATAAATTTAAGCAGATAAAATTGTTGCCGATAAAGAATTTGATGGAGAATTATACTACTACATATTATATACCGTGACTGATACCTGATTATAATTAAAAAATCAGTTTACATTGTAGATTTCATTGCTTTGGATCGTGTTTGCGTTGAGTCCTTTTCGACGTAAATATTGAAAATGACGATAAGTATACACAGTCAAATAGAAATCACAGATTAGTTGGAACAGTCTCCGATCAAGAAGCTTTCTTGGATATAGCAATTCGAACTGCATTCTGACTGCATTTACAATAAACAATTACTACATTCTAATACATAAAACATATATGTACGTGTTGGTATGTATTGTATTGGATAATACATTATTTCTTTCAAATGTATAAAAATAATGTTTGTGAATCTGTTTTCATAATAAACGATATTGTACATCATATTATACATATGCATACTAGCGTTCATAAGTGGAAATTTGAAAACTTTGGACAATATGTGCTAAAAGTATTTAAATTTGAGCAAGATACATAAATTGTAACGAATTTAATCTCGCGATATTCTATTACACATAGCGATAATAACAAGGAATAAACTGTTACGATTCAATTTATCCATAATTTTGTAATTAAAATACTTTTTGTCGGGAAGAACGAAATGTCCAGATATTACTGAAAGGTAATTACACGCATAAATTTCGTTAACATTGCATCAGATAATAATGATTTATTTCGATACATTAGATTACGTAACAAATATTGGGGCGAACAAGTCGGAGCATTAAATTTTTTAATTGAAAAATGTGTCACAGTTTCTAACAAGCAATTTTTTTTCTATTTACCGGATATTTACGACTTTATCTTGTGATATTAACCTTAAAGCATGATTCATGACGTTACAAGAAATGCGGTTTCCAGTGGAAAAAACGTTTATAGTGAAAACTTTTGTTTTAACTATTGTTACTAAGTACGTATTAGGATATACCGATGGAGTTAAATATTTTGGAATGTTATTTCGTAATGGGAAACGTACACTTTGATGACTCAGACATGCTTGTACTGACGTCATTAGGTAATCTGATTACTAAAAGCAAAACCGACAAATGAATGTACAATATGAACGTACCATATGAATATAATTCAAATTATGTACTTCAATATATATGAAGTATATATACATACATTGTGTGATGAAACGTGTAAGTACTTAAGTACGTAATTATTTATGATATTAAGTTGTTTGATACATTTAACACATAAATTTTTAAATTCCCAACCATAAAATATTAGGCAAGCATTTAACGTTACTCTACTATTTATACCTCCATAATATATATGTTTTATGCTGTTTTACAGCTTTACAAAAAATACATAGTCGTTGAAAAATCGAAAAGTTATTAAACTCGAGCTTCCTGGACATTGATAAACACGAATATTCGTTTAAATGTACTCTCATTACGAATACGCCCACTAACTTGTAGCGTTAGCGGATGTACGGTGACATATTACAGTATTCTCCATCGTGACGTAACACGTTCCGCTTCGTTTATTCTATTTAGAATATCAGAACTTACAGCGTATCATTAAGCTCGACGACACAGTCGTCCTTTCCACCTCTTCGATAATTGAGATCGACGTTCATTGCAAAAAACTACAATACAATGTATGCTCGTAATGAATTATTATTCACCACTTTTGTTTCTCTAATATTGCCACCATAATTATTTATTAGGAACATAGCGAAAGTTAATATAAAGGGATACGGTGCAATTTCGTTGCTTATTATTATATTATTATTGTATACATTTTAATCTTACAAATAACAATTCTTTTTTTAAAAGAAACGATCTTAGTTATTCATTAGTGATTAAGGCTGCATTATGAGAAAATACATCAACTGAAATTTTACTAACCGAACAATAAAATCATTGACAATTAAACTATAAAATCAAAATCTAGAGTTATACTTAGAAAAGCTTTATTTCCAAATTATTTATATTATATTGACGCGAAGAATTTAATTTTTTATCTTCTTTCTTCTAGTTAAGGAACTTGTTGTAATAACAATGAAAGATGGATAATTAAAGAAAATTAAATGTTCCACATATTCACACATTTTAGATAAAACATGTTATTGTCATTTTAACATCGTAAGAAATTTTGCAAAGATTTTTAAAGAATTTATGTATATATATGTATATAATATCTACGATCAATTCAAATATATACAAAGTTATTTCTCAAACTACTAAAGATGTAAATAAGTTTTCCATTTAAAACTTGTTCGATTTGATGCAATGAAGATAACTAAATAGCACGTTTGAATTTGTAGAGACTTTTATATCAATTATCGTTCGTCTGTAGTATTGTACTATAAATTTTTATTATTGGTAATATATTATGAATTTTATGACCCATCCAACAACGTGTATTAATTGTATGTTTGCATAGTAATTTGTAGGATATATTTATGACTCTCAGAGGCAGATCCTCCGAAGAATGCATTTTTCATTCACACTAACATAAAATCTTAAGCACTCGCTTTAAATAATTTTCTTCATAGGCTTTAATCTTTCACGCTACAAGTTAACAAGAAATATTCTGACGTTATCTTATTAGAACTAAACTCTTTACAGCTAAGCTGCTATAAGATAATCAATTCAAAGTTTAAAGTGCACGCTAGTTTCTATACGTGTCGAATGCACTTATATCACATTTTTACTCCGTATTTAATATCGTTATTTCACTCATTTTACTTGACATTTCAATGAATGTGGAGGATATTTCACTAATGAAATGAATTCAACCAGTGAGCTGGTGCCGATACCCCGGCTTTCGTCTTTCACTGCGGATGAATCAGCCGTGACGATCATCCAAAATGAAAAGAAAAATTGTGTTCCTAAGAAATACTCCTGTCTTGTTATGCCTTATTGGACTTTACTTGAAATCAATGATAAGGAAGATATCTGCTGAAGATGTATTATTTAAGTAGAAATACATTGAAACCTTTACCGAGAACACTTTGGAAAAAAATTAAGTTTTCTTCGTCACAGATCAAACAACGTTCGTACGAAAGAATACGGTGTGTACACCGTATACGTATGTATATACATGTATCCTGTACACACTTTTATATTCATTGCGTTTAGAAAATTTATGTTACTATTATCGAGTTCAAATTTATGGTATTTATTTTTCTACGGGACGTAATGAAATATCTATTACTTCACAAGTTAGACAATTCCATCCACGACTCGATGTACCGTTTAGATGCGTAGGCGGACAAAACTCCTACGATAAATTGCGGTAAACTGTGTAACTTTCTAACGTCCGATACTTCCTTTCTCTTTATTTCCCATGTACAATGATATACATATATATGTTGTATCTATTCTTGTTTCGATTTATTTCGTTTAAATTGCCTCCAACCAGACGTAAAATTGAATTTTTCACGTCTTTGTGTCTTTGTAGTTGTATCTGCGACACGGATTGTCGAGATTTTCTTTGTAGAGAGCTTTATATAGATGTAAAAATTGTCCGGGTAATTATGGTAGAATTGGCAAAAGTTTCCACAACGTGAAAAATCTCAAGCGTAGAACAGATTTTCAAATGACGTTTCATTTTCCAGAAAATCAAATTTTGTCTATATCTGAGTAATTTCCAACTGGGTACGAATGGACAATCAGCGAGATTATTCTACATAGGAAATAAATAAGAAATGCGAAATCAAATGTTTCATTTTCATTCGTGCTTTGTTTTCTACTTTGCTAATTTCATGCATGTATTACAAAATCATACATTCTATATTTCCAACGTATTCTCTCGTGTAGAAGCTCCCTTCTCCCGTCGATTGTATCCTGATTATTGACACACTCTCTGTATAATATGTACATGTAATATACCGATTTTCAACATTTTTCAGTCTTTTTCGTGTCAAGCACGGTAAACTAATTGAACACCATCCGAGGAGAAAAAGAGTCTAGAGTACATTATGATCAAAACTGAGTTAAGAGTACAGTATGGTGCACAGCCTCTGTAAATCATTTTAGTATACGCGGATTGCAGATATTGCAGTAATAAGGCGATGTAACGTTGAAAACAAGAAGCATATTAGGTGTTTGAAATCTACGGGAGAAGGGTCTATATCGCACCTAATTAAAACTAATTAAAATCCAAGTTTCAGTTAAGAAGTTTTGAATTGAAGTATATTTCTTTTTCATAAAGAACTTATCGTTTATTGTTTGCCGTCTTTTATCATCGTCCTTAAATATTTTGCTTTATTGCAATAAATACTGAAATAAAATGTATCATGATTCCTAGCTGTTCTGTTGGATCACAACATTACGATTACAGTATAACCTAAAAATCGATTTATCTCGAAATGTACTAAATGCGCTTTAGAACCTTATTCCCGACTGGTATTGAATTATCCCCCAAAATGTGATATATTATATTTGGTTTATTTGGTCTTGACTGCTTTAATGATGCAACGTACTATTAAAAACACGCTCGACACCCGAACAACCGTAAACATGTCGATGGAATAATTACTTTTTTGATATGAAACTTCATTTATTTGGATAGAAGTCAGGGAGATCGTCAGTTGTTAGTTATTGCACGTTTTAAACATTCTCACGGCGCACTGGTTGAAAATCGCTGGTACAACATGTTAATAGAATACACAACGAGGAGAAAAATAATCGGAAAAATAAAAATCAACATAGTAGAGCATCTACTAACTGTCTATATCTCATCCGAGTACAATAACATCCAATTTTGCTACTAACCAATACCTCTTCATGCTATAAATGCTATAAATATGTATCTTACTAATATACCAGATAGAAAGTTTAAAAAGAAAAGTACTGCTCGAACATATAAAAGATTGTATTTCATTGATTAACGATTCGCTTATGAGTGGCACAGATGCCGCGGACGTATGTAAACTTTACATAAACTCAAGAGAATATGCTTATGAATGTGCTTTCTCAGCCTTAACCATACGGAGCACTGGCAGAATCCGAGAAGAGGCATGAATGACTTGAGGTAGAGAAAAAATGTGACTTTACAGACGCGTTTATGTTAAAATGTTCAGACGCAATTCAACAAAAGTAATATGGGACTTCCAGACAAATCGACACTTAAATCAACCGACAATTTCCTTAATTTCTATTCGAGTCAATGAAATTTCATAATTGCTGTATCGACGTATTTATGATTCTTTGGGCGTCGAACGTGTTTTTAATAGCACGTTGCGCTTTGTTCCGTGACTTCTTTTCCTGAACGTTTCAGTTCGCTTCTTCGTAAGAGTTTCGGTACTGCGCAACGTGCTATTAACGACACGACTGGGATACAAAGAGCCACCAATGTGTCATCTAACAGGCATCGTAGGACTTTAAAATGGAAAATAATTGTTCGTCGATGTAAGCACGTAAAATATTGACATTTTCGTGCGTCACGTTAAAATGTCGTTAAAAAAAAAAAGATGATAGTATTTCCTGGCGTCGATGAAACGACTTGATTTTTTGCGTTTCAGAACGGAGACACGGTCAAAGTAGAAACGTTATAGTAACGAGCAGATTGGTGAATAGGCAAGTGTCAAGGTCCCGTTTCATAGTCAATCGTTTCTCGTCGCAATGCCGATCGTTGAGTATGGTAGTGGCAATGCTAATGGCCAGAGCTTATCCCGTATTGTCGGCTTCTCAAGCCTTTTGAATTCTTCAGATGACGGTTGATACGTAGACAGCGTAGACCACGCGGTCGCAACGTGCATCGTCGGGACGTTCTTCTCTTGTCGATTATTCGCCAGAGAAACGCGAATTAGTCGTGAAAACGTCCCCGGGTTCTAGTGAAAACCACGACCGGGAAAAGAGTTTGTTATTTCTTGGAAAATCCAATGATTTCAGTAGCAATAGCTGAACGTACATTCAACCGTCGTAAGCTGTTTTTTTTTTATCCCGCGAAGCAGTCGAGTATCGCGTCATCTTGCTTGTGAAATTGCTTGTCAGTTTGCTCGACTTTTTCTCAAACTTTTTTATTAGAATTTTTCACGGCGGCATTTTATCTGCTCCAATTTATACTCTGCAGACTGTTGCAGCTTATTGCTATATAAAGTTTATGAATTAACAACGAATAGCCGGCTAATACGCGTATACTTCCTGGCGCGGAAGGACGAGATAAATCTGGTAAATTATTACGAGATTGTTAAAGCTTTTAAGAATTATTATCTCGTTTGGAACGTTGCGTTATATAGGGCCTGTTTGTTCGATGTTACAATGGATATTTCGTAAATGATAGTTACATCGTGCGTATATAATAATAAAGTTAAATATTTTTTCGCCTGCATCTACTGCACTTGTTGTTGACTTCGATCGCTTTTTAGTTTTTTCTTATATATTCGTTGTTATTTCATCTCACGCGTGTCTCGCAATTCCATAAATCGGATTCACACAGATAAACAGATTTCTAAAAGATTCCTGTCCGGTTAATCGCGAATTTTTGTCAAAACGATTTAAATCAGGAGAATAGCAGACTCTACAGCTTAATTATTATATCGTATTTTAATTTTATATTGTATTATGTTATATGTTATATCGTTTTCTTTTAATTCGTGCAAATAATTTTTGTCTTCTGCTTTGTTTTTGTAGTCCTATTAACGACATTAAGATCTACTTTTTGTTAATGGTACTTTATAAAAATTGTAATGAAATTATTTGATATTCTTGATAACCTAAAAATTGTTTGGGATTCGTCACTTATATTTACGTTAGCTACCCAAAATCAGAGTGCTATACATCTTAGTTATAAGTTTCAACGAAAGCTTTATATGTAGGTATATTTGTTCGATTCCTTTATTCTACGTATAATAATTTGCTCGCTGTAATTCTTTTTTCATCATTTTTACTTTTTCTGAATTATTTAATGCTTGAAGTGTAGCTGAACGATGTTGTAATAAGTATGAAATTCGTATCGATTCGTATGAAATGTAAATGAGTGTTAGGAATATGCTTATCATCTTTCTCTGGAGTCAATAAATAATAAAATTTAACTGTTTGGCTTATTTACATACCCATTGTTATCTAGCTATATTAAAATATAATAATTTTCATATTTCAAATATAATAATTATTGCTTAAATTGATTACAATACAATCTGCTTTGTTCCGCTTAAAAATTATGTAAACAGCTTGGACATAAATAACTTTGGGACGATTCGTTATAAATCTTGTTAAAAAATTATCGCAATTTATTTCACTGTTACAGATTTCGATACCTCGTTGCATATTCGTATCTTACAATTTTATTTTAAGGAAACAATAATCAAAGTATCATATATAAGAAAATGTAACAAAAGTACATTTTATCAAAGATAAGCAAAACTTCGAATACTCTTAAGTATATACAATATGTATGTATCTATAAAAGAATGTATACATTTGCATAATGCAGGAAAGGTGGAAAATTCGCATTTAGGAGCTCAGTAATATCGATTGCTCATTATTACCGGGTCTTGCCATCGTTTCTAGTTGCAAAGTTAGAAAGCGTGTTATACTATTCATATTAATGATTAGTGGGAAAACCAAAGTAGCAATACATTAAGCTGATTAAACGTATGGAATGACGCCGATGGTTATATTGCATATCTCTCTTTATAACGTGATCCTATCTCTAATCGTGAACTATCATTATGCATTAATTTAGATTTCGTTAAATGACGCAACCTTATATTATATCATCGATTCAATAAATTAATATGCATTGATGAAATAACAAGATCTGTAACTTGATTTATATTTATTAATCAGCGGTGTATTTTTCAATACTTAAAACCGTATGATTTGCAAATTGGTATAAATTGCGCAATAATTTTATGTAATAACGTGGTGTCATAATTTTATGCATATGACGAATTTTTATGCTTATGACATACGTTTAATCGTTCCTACTATATTGTCGAATGAATCAGCTGGTAACGCAGGCTGGAATTTTATTCAAAGCAAATTATAAATAAAGGATTATACTAATTTGTTAAAAATAAGCAGAACTAAGTTCAATGTTACAAACTAATTCATTTTGTTAATATACTTTAATCGTAATTAATTATAATTTTTATCTGTAACAGAAAATAGAAATCACACGTTGATACGTGATAATTCGAGAACTTTCAAATCTACTGATAAAATACATCGACACATCGGTGGTTAATTATTATATTATTTAAAATATTTACCCGATGGGTCTCAATTACTTACCTGTATGGCAGTGAATCGAATTTAACTGCCATATTTAAATGCCATCTCACGCATGATTATGTACCATTCACGTACCATTTAAGAACATAAGTCCAAGTAACTAATGAGACTTCCTAATTAAGACGTGGATACCAGTGGTTTATTTTTATATAAACGGATCAATACTTTTTTATACGGAGAAGCGCAAGGATTAATGCAAAATTACGTTCCCCTCATTTGATATTTACCTGGAATACTTCCTGATATATAAATTAACAGCCTGCATGACGTATCAGGTTCTAGCCTTAGGTCACTCTATATTCTATAATCAATAGTATCTTCTTGCAAGCATACTTAATGACCGCTACTTTAATTTAGTAGTACATACATAATTTATGTGCACAACAATATCCTTGAATTGCAACGGTGAATGGAAATTGCATGTATGTATATTAGACAATATGGATCAAGGCAAGAATATTTGAAAATATAGATACGTCGGTTCACATATGATACACGCGTGTGAATATTTCATTCGAACGAAAGAAAGGTGTATGCATATCGAATGTCTATTGTGAAAGAGTCAATAAAGTTGTGTGTTGGCGTACAGATTTTCGCGGATATTAACGATAATTCTTTAACGTGATACAATAATTTTTCATAGATTTTTATAATTCATGTACTTCCAAATCGATTTTTCTACGTATACTTAACATGTTATTTAAAACAAACAGAATTTTAGTTACTGGCAAATACAGGATTTTTTACTTTGAAAAAAATTCATTTACCCGTTTCAAAGTTGTAAGCTACCAAATCTTAGATCATCATTTTTTTTAACGTGTTTTGAAAACTTGTTATGAATATGTACTCCTTGATAACCGTATATTCATAAAGTATCTTTGATTATATGAAGGAATATATTCTGTTCCTCAAGATAAAGTATAATCTTCATTTTCTAAAGGATTAATGTAATTTCAGATACTGAAGTATTCCAAATCGTAGTCGTTGATATTCCTTTGTATTTTCGACATTTTGACTTGATAAATCTTGGACTCCGAACTTTTCGAAGTTATAGATATAACTGTTTTTCAAACTTAAAATCTTTGTCAAGTTGTTAACATTATTTTTCCCACGGACGCGTATTACAGTATTGTTATCAGGAGTGAAAGAGATTATTTTCCTAGCTTCAGTAAAATGCGGAAAGAATGCACTGTCACGTCGACTTTATCAACGGTAATTACATTTAGAATTAAAAGAAAACGAAAACCAATATATTACTTTACCGCTAAGTGAGGATACTATTATACAAACACGACAAGAATGGAACAAAGTATTTTGCGAAATGATGACATAAATTTTAAAATTAAGCAATAAATTCTTCACTGTACGTGTACGTAAATTCGTTATTAATAAATACAATTGCAGCGAGGGAGATTCTATGCCTCAAAATAGAACGAAAATCAAGAATAACGAAATTGTGTTTGCGGTTTCATTTTTGAGAGAAAGTTTGGAAACTTGTCAATTATATGTATCTTTGCTTTATTTCCAATTGAACGAGAACAATACCAACTGAACAAGCCACCAATCGAACAAGAATAACAATCTCACTGCAATCAGACCAAACTCCCCAAACCATTGGAGGAATCTTTTCGCAATACGAAGGCTGTTGAGAACCTCCTCAAATTTATTCAAAGCAATAAACACTTCTATCATTTCATTTAACTATCAATGACGTCGTCGAAAAGAAAAGGAAGAATAAACAATCGAGAAGAAGAATAAAAAATCGACAGGAAGTTATTCCACGCGCGAGAATGTAAAACGAAATCTTTTCGGCTAAAAATCTCGTTTAGGAGAAAACGGAACGTGAACGTGATTTAGTCGATAAATTTCAAATTCGACTTTCTCGGAACTAAAATTTCATTTTCTACATTGTGCGATGCATTTAATATGGTAAAACATTTAAAACTTCAGTAATACTTCAATATTCGAATAAAGCTCACGGACTTATCCTCCTGGCTGCCGTAAATGTCAAGTTAACCGCACCGCTACCCTATTTTCTCGCAAAGATTGCCCGCCAAATTAATCCTGGCCAACTCGTTAATAAATGGAGAGCAAGTGGACGATTGTTATGCGTTTTTCTTCCAAACGATGAACTCCTGCTTCGTTATCTCAAATATTCGACCATTTCATCCGATTGCTCTGGAAACGCTTATACCTCGAATGCCGAACTGCTTTGGCACAACGTTATTGGAAGCTATTCTGCGATTGTTTCGTATAAGCGATGTCGAAAGATCAATTTTCATCCAAATATTGAAAATTATTGTTAGGCAAAGTTAAACCGTATTACATGTTGGGCGAAGTTAGACTGTAATTTCTTAACTTAACTGATTTCTTTCGAGAACATAAAGAAAGTTCTTTCTTAATATATTTAAATATTGCATATTAAAATATTTTAAATATAAAATGAATATAAAATGGAAATATTAAAAATCTTTGTTTAATAAAGTCATCCTCGTATGACCTTCGATACAAGTAGATGTAATTCACGTTTACTTGCGAAACTGGTTTGACTTTTGCAGTTCGTAGCTTACTAATGAAATAATGAAGTGAACTGTCTTTCCTTTACCGTATGATTGATGGTTGATCGTAAGTGATACTGAATCATCCGCAGTTATAGCCTGCGAATTCATTTCGATACGAATTATATTCTCGAATATTAACGATTATATTTGTCATTGAATACGAGGCAGTGAAAAAGCGTTCAATGAATATTTTATGATTACATCTACAAATTATGATGTTCAAAGGTATTCTGTATAGGAATATCTTTTTTAAATTTAGAGTTACTTAACTTTGCCACATAATCTATTCAATTTCATTCGATTTGTTTTGAATGAGTCGGTATATCTCTTTGCCCGAGCAACGTTGTACTACAGTGTAATCTTGCTAGTCGTATTAAGAAATAAATAATCGCGAATGCAGGCTAAATTATCAAGTCCAATAAGTCAAAAACAAGAATGCATATACATGAAATTTCAATATACAAAAGATAAGTCAATTTTTTTGTGACGGATGATATATGCGATGTAAGGAAAATTATGCCGCATAAGAAATATTATCTATGAAATATGTATTTTCTCGATTTATTAGCGAAAACTTCTGCGAATATAAATCATTCTTAGTGTGTAGTTAAACTCATGGTAATTTATAGATAAATACGCTGAAATGTAATTTTTTAGCAATTGCAAAGTAAAATCTATTTGCAGCAGTTAAAAGCGATATATCTGCGACGACTATTCGAAAAATCATATCTCTTTTGAAATAACAATAACGTAAATGTATTTTAAAGAGTTTCCTTCTTTTGTAACTTCAGTAAACATACTTAGCTATTTATCCATACAATCACCACTCCTGTTGCACCAGCACTTGCCGTAACGTTACACAAGTTTTTGTATGCCTACCTTTACGATATACTTCCACCGCGAGTTTACATAACACAATAGTTTCTCGCGAAGCGTTGTATCCAGTCCAAAAACTTTTTAAATTTGGCAAAAAATTATCGTACGAATCAATCGATGTTGTCTATTATCTGTGACGAAGTCGTTTTGTAAGCTTCTGCGTAACGCGAAACAGTATTAAACTAAAGGGGTATTGAATTTCCGTACCCATTATTGCGTACCCGTCTTATTGATGATTCATCCATAATTTGATTACAATAAATTGTTCTAATTCGACGATAAATTCCTTTTGGAAGAGTGTTTTCGGTATTCAAAAAGAGTAGAAGGGCGACAGATCGCGTTTCGTCATCGGCGAGATTTTCAAATCGCATCGTCATTTTAAACGTACGATATTCATTATTTAAACAATTTAAACAGAAAATTTTCTATGATTTCAGTCGACGTATAAATGAAACTAACTAACCTTCTATGAGTACGTTCTATCTTTTTACGTGCTTCCTATACGTAGACGGGTATTTCCAACTACTTTCTGAACGAGTACAGAACTTGTCAGTTATTATAAATTATCGCATATCGTTGCGACAGTATGAGGTCGCTGTGCGCGACTTCAGTCGTATCAGAGAAGATACCTCTGCAAATGAGATAGATCGATTTTTCGATCGGGCGATCGTTTCGTCAACGGCCGAATGCACGCCGCCCACGGAACAAACTCGTATGTCCCACCGGCAATGCACGCCGCCTTACGGGACAGACACGTGTGATCCACCGGTGGTACACGCCGGCGTCAACGTGTTAAAAAGAGAGTCGATCCCCGTATGAGCTCGTATCGTTATATATAAAAGCGTATAGATTTTTGGTTAGTTTACGGTATGAAAGTGTGGTGTAAAAGTTTGTAGATAAGTAGCATACAAAAATCATATCGTGCAGCGAATCGCGCAACAATACGAAACAAAATGTAATTATAAGTTGCAGAAAGATGTAGCTTATAGAAATGCGACAAGTTTTATCATGACAGATAGGCTCGATTAAATTTTCAAAAATTGCTTCAACATGTTCTTTCATGCTGTTTATAACATGTTTTTTAAATTCTTATTTATTTGTAGTATCGTTGATGGTTTAATGATTTCGCTGCGAATCGTTTCATGTTCTGTCGATTACGTTGATGTCCAACGATTGCGACGGTGATAATGTTTCACATTATCGCTCTTTGGTACATAGAGCATAATGTATATTTGCTGTTATTATCAATGTAAAAGATGAAATTGCTTGTAGATTACATTTTTCCTGCATTTTATTTCTTACGATTTTACGCTATCTGTGTTTGAATAGCCGCGTTTATTTATCTTTCCATTGGTAAACACGAAATTTTCAATACTATTACACAAACTCGATGCTCCGTTGGATATTTCCAGTATTTACCATCCGATTTGTTTCATGCTCTAACTCTATCATCAGGTATAAATCGATTAAAATTTAGATTGATAGTAAAACATATAGGATGATCGTGGAACATTAATCTGCACGATTTTTCTGGCACTTGTGACAGTCGGACAAAATAACGTACCCTGTTTAAGACGAGGAAAGATAGCATAGTACTTTTCGCTTTTTGTTTTTTCCTCGTCTTTCATATCATAAGTTTTACAACGTTGAAGTTAAAATATTTTTCAATGATTCGTCGATCCAAGTACTTTAATATATTTTTTTTTTTTTATAAAGAATTAAAAACTGATCGAACGGCATATAAAAGAGAACGTATTGTTCCATCTAAAAATATAGAAATATGTTAAAATAAGGCTTTTTTCGAAATTTTTAACATCGTAATTTGTAGCCGATCGAAAACTGATTAACTATCGTTCGAAACATTTTTTTATCCAAAGTGTCTGAAAAATCGCGGCGACTGAGTTTTAATACACGCTGTATACGTTTCTAAAGGTAAAAGTGTTCATTTGACCCCTTTGCATCGGAGAACGAAATATCTCGCCACGCAATGTCTGTCTATGATACGCTTCGGACGAGATATTTTGCCACACAATGTGCTTCGTACGATGTTTTGTACGAAATAGGCATCTCACGACGCAATATCGTTCATGTGACGCTTCGAACGAAATATCTCGAGCCCCGTTTTTCAACGTTTACAAACTCAACGTCTTACGGATTGACTTTTACACGAATCATTGGACGAGATATCTGAAGTTTTAATAAAAAGACGTGCGAGATATCTCGTCCGAAGAGTCATACGAATGATATTGCATCGCGAGATATCTCGTACAAAGCATCACATGAACGACATTGCGTTGCAAGATATCTCGTGCAAAGCGTATATCACGGACGACATTGCGTAGCAAGATATTTCATCCTCCGATGCGAAGGGGTTAAATGTTACTTAGGAAATTCGACACGGAAGAATTCGATCTTCCAACTGTGGGCACACGTACGTTTCTGTTCAAATATTTTTCTGCCTCAGCTAACTGGTTGACTACTATGTCCACTACTATGAGAATCATCGGTAAACGATTTTCATAATTCGACATGCGTTTCAGGAATTTGCCTGTCCCTTCTTCTTCTAAACGTAATCTCTCGCTGCTTGATACACAACCATGTTTTTTACGCTTTTATAACGTACTGTATCTTTTATGTGCAACCGTTAAAATATCGAAATAGCGATTTTACAACACGTTCAATGATATGAAGTGTTTCTGAAGTGAATTCTAAGTCACACGATCTTAGACTTTAATTTTTTTTTTAAAACGAGAGGATGATTTTGAAGAAAAAAGGAATCGCCGGCTTTTTAAACACATGCTAGGTAGTGCGTAAACGACTTCTTTTGATTAAGTGTTCCTACCAGAGTCTATAGAACAGACGAAAAGGGTCATTTATGCTATAAACTCCATATATCACTTCTTATATTATCTAAAAGCAAAAGTATGTTTACATTCTATTCGTTTATTATTAATTATTAATTACAATTAAATCCAGTAACGATATCGCTAGATGCTGCGAGATTTTATATTTTAATTTTTAACTTTGTAGAATTTTTAATAACGTTCTCTCGGTTCAGAATTTCCACTGTATAGCACACGGTATTGAAACAAGCAAGTAAGTGATAGTCTTATAACGAAGAGTCATCAGTTATAAAGAAGATATTATTTTGAAATTACTATTTGCAGTCGTTTTTTAAGATGATTTTCTAGTCATGTGACTTATAGATGTCGAAGTTCTAAATAATTCAGATATTCGTACGTTAATTTTCTACGTACAGGGTGTCTCGCCTAACTTAACCATATTAGGTATCTTACTTATTATCGATGATAGAGAAAGACGACAGAAACAAACGTTATTTAATTTCGAGGGTCAAATCTATGATGATAATCGTGAAATTATTCTCATAATTTCCATAATTTCCAAGATCTCCATGTCGTTCATGTTTCTTTAGATAGGACTATATACTATTACCACCACAGCTGAGGTTAAGACCAATGCAGTAGTTAGTAATACCATGACATTCGTGTAACTTTGAGTAGGAAAAATTTAGAAATGTTCGGTAACACCTACGAATGATGAAACAACTAGGATAGAGTGATCAACGAAGAAAAATACAGTTTTACAAACAATGAAAATAATGCTCGATAGGGGGAAAGTTTCTTCAACGTTGGATCGGTATTACACGTCTAGACTTCTTTCTAATATTCCGTATAACAAACAGAATATTAGTCAGCAAGTTACAAAGACACACAGAGTCACACGTTAATCGTTCATAGAAACGTATTGAAGTGGTTAGTCATCGTTTCGAAAGCTTATTGAAATAAGTTTTCTTTCATCAATCACCTTATCATAGTTATTGCAGCTATTATCAAACACTTTTGAATTTTTTAAATTTTGAAAGTTAAGATCCATCGTCGCGGAACGTCGAGTGACACGTTTCCACTGAATTCACCAATCTTCAGATTTTATCAAAAGATATATCGTGTAAATGTCTACCTCGAAATGATTGTACGTCTATCATTATATATGTTCATTGGTCTAGATTATACAAGGATTAAATTGAAAACCCTTTAGAACATATTTGAATTGCATAATTCACACTCGCAGTTCGTATACAGGGTCCGAACGAAAAATACGTGGAAGCTGGTGCGACGCGAAAAAAAAAAAGAATGAAATAAAATTTGTCCATTCACGACTTAGATTTCGAGAATAATAAATTACTAATAGACTTAAATATTGAATATTAATTAAACAAGCTACAGTCGAATAACATGTGCCGTAACATGTTGAACAAAACGAATTTTATTCCATGTCTCTTTCTTATTTTCCCGCAAGGAATCACGTCGTGCCAGCTTTTGCGTGTTATTCGGCCGAACTCTGTGTGCGTGTATAATATGTGCGATTCCCGTAACACCGTTTCCCATAATACGGGGCATATCCGCCACGTTATACGAGGGTTCGCTGTGCTCAACAAACTGAGCAATTAATTCATTATGTAAAATAGGCGTGGAGCACGGAATACCAATGCAGCAATTGATTTCGTTGTATCGGGTTTGATTTGGGGAAATATGCGTTTCTCCACAGCTCCTTCGAGTAACTTAAGGATACAAACTCACATGTAGCTTCTAAATCAGTGGAATCCACCTTACCACCTGTAGTAAAACGGAGGATCGTTTAGAAGCGAGCAAGGAGATATCAGAGTATCATCGTCGCAAGAAGCATTGGTATTAGTTGCTAGTATTAACGTGCTTTCTATGTGCTAGAGTCAGGGGCGGATTTACCTTGACGCTAATGACGCTGTAAGTGTCAGGCTCCGGTACTCTGCGGTATTCAAAAGTGCTTGTCAAGCAGATTAATAGATTGTCAGAATTACTTAAAATACATTTGTTGGTACGAAAAGACCGGGGGTGAAAATTTTCATTTCAGCACGTTATAGTCATTCGAATATTCGAGACGCCCATCGAGCGATCGATAGGTCCATTCTGAACAATGTTTTGGAGGATTCTTGCGTTTCCTAGAGTACGTGAAAAACGATTGAATCCTCCAGCGAGACTAACCATGGGAGTTTTGAAAGCAGCTTTGTACTGTATCTTAATTACTTCACATGAAATCAATATTCTCTGTCCAAGTATATATCATGTTCTGATAGATTAGCCAAACGATCTTTAAACATAGATGTCGATTATTTATTGGTTTAACAAACATCGATTTAGCCAAAATTTGGCTTAGCTCAGGGGCCCCTAAATGATTATTAGCTTCAGGCACCCAAAAGGTTAAATCCGTCACTGACTACAGTGATTCTCTGCACATACAAACGACATCGAGGATTCCTGCAGAATCGGAATAAGTTTTTCAATGTGTACATATATACAGAATCTTGAACAATTTTGCTTGAGATAGCAGCTTCTCACTACAACAATTGCAGAGGATAAGGCCAAGATGTTTCAATTAAAACTTTCCTGTCATATCATTTTTCCATCTTTACCATGTTTACGCGATGGATTGGTAACGATATCACGTAGAAATCTCTTTAGATTCTCGATCTGAAATTATTAAAAGTTTCAGTGATTCCTGTGCGTCAGATTTATTACGATGGATGACGCAATACGCGAAAGCTTTTATAGCAATAATCCAATAATAATAAACAATAGGAAAAGTTAATCCAATTAATGCTGGATGAAGACTTAAATATCATACGAATTATTTTAAAGCCTTTATTTACCGAGGAAAAGCAGAAAAAATTGTGAAATATGAAATTGGATTATTTCGTGTTTTTCAACTTTTGAGCGCGTGTCGCACGCTCTTTTTATTTTATGAAACAGGACTGACAATGAAAAATGTCAACGATAAATTATAGCGAGTCCCAGTCCTGCGCGCCCTTTGTGTTCTCATTATCTTGATACCACTGATATTTTATAATCAAAGTTATAAAGAACGAGCAAAATTTACATGAACAAATAATGTACAACTTCATCGGCGTACGTTCATTTATAGGTAAATGTAACAAGAAATTAATACCAGTGTTTAATAATTTTATTTCTCACCTTCATCAAATATTTGCTGATTGGATCTTTAATTTTCTTTTCTTGATTTCATCGAACGAGGATTGTTTTTTAATCGCTTAATTTACTAATTAGTTTCGTGTAAGAGTTAAACGATGATGTAATTAAAAATTCTGTAGGATACGTAACATAAACAGATAGAATCATGTTGTACTCTAGAAAATACTATTAAAATATACGAATGTTAAACTCTAACACATAGAATACCCGTTTTTTCTTTTTCAATTAAAATAAATATGCTTTTGATTTTTAAAAACTAAGTTAAAACTAAACGTATTAGCCGAAGTGTCTAACCGTGTCATTGGAACTGGAAGACCTCTGCCAGCAAGATATCATGTTTCCAACATTATTTTCGAAGAATACTGTTGTATCGTCGCTTTTTATTTAATTAATTTGAATTTCGCACGTATTTGGTGTAGCGTTGCAAAGAAAATAGCGAAGAACCTCCAATATTATTTCAAGTTAAAAGATGGCAAGAGATAGAAGAACATAAATCAACACACCTACAATTTTACGAAAAGCAATAAACGATATATTATACAATTCTTCATACAAACTAGGTGAATAATTGCTCAGACAGACATTAAATACATTACGATCTAATATCTTGCTTGTATCATATTAAAATTCGTCATAAACGTTTTAAAACGCAAATTTTCTTTATGCAAATAGATACAATTAAAGGAAAGGGCAGAATAATAAGCTTCAGATAATAAATGACAGACATTTAGAAAAAAGTTAAAAGATGATACGATTAGAGTAATGCATTATGGATTAGCTCGTAACTGCGTTTCACGAGTATGCACGCCAAACAAAAACTTTATTTCAGTGAGTTTGACGCGTATACTCGACGTCGCTTATATTTATTTACACACGGCACGACCTAACCCTGTGAGAGATTTCTAAAACTAAATTTCGCGGTTAAATGTTTAAAAAGATATTTCTTTCGATTTTGATAAATACTACGTTAAAATTCACTTACATTACTTTACATTTTTTTATTTATTCCTTTAGAATTTTTAATAAGAAGAAGCGAAAATAAAATTTGTGATTCGACTAACTTCAACTAAGTACGTTGGAGAAACGGATCAGCAACGTCTCTATAGCAATTTCCATTTTATCATTAATAATCATCTACTATATATTCCTTACTCTTGACTAAACTCTGTAAAAGAAAGTTACATGCGATAAGATTTAATTGGGTCATCCTTCGAGCTTCGACGTATAATATTCTACTCTATTCGACGCAGTGAAACTTTTGGAAGTCTCCTACTGTCACGGAAACGGATACATCAGCCAATGCTCCGAGGACGCATTTAGACTCCCATCTGCTACTTCTTCGTAATCGGAAATAATTTGTCGTGTCGCTTTCCCAGCCTGTATCGGCAAGCTGCGCACGAACGACGCCAAAAATAGCATTTCGTCTAAGCATCGACGTAATTATAATAGCGGCCATTAGCTTGATGAGCTCCGCAACTGGACCTAGTAATCACAGGGCGTTTAATTAACGTTCGCGTTTCTTAATGATTGTGTTAGGCACGAAGAGGTGTACGCTTTGCCACGGCGATGAACTCCGTTGTGAATTCGAATTCGAGTGGTATCTCCTAGCCTCGTATCGATATCGCGCGTAGGGACAGCAAGTTGGTGGATGTAGGAGGATGACTTGATGAGAAATCGTATCGAAACACGCACGCCCGCTCTTCCTTTCCACTTGCTAATAGTGAATCCTCGTATGAGTAGAGAGAATTCGCCTGACAGCTCCACCTCCTTTCTCGCTAGTCTACCTACTTCCACCCTCTTTCTTTCACTCGACTCGGCTCCACTCACCTCGCCTCGCCTCGACTTGGTAAACGTGCTGCGACGCGGTGTGTTGCCGATCGCTATGGCACTCGATCGGCAGGGTCGTTGCGAGACGAATCGCGACACCAATCGCGACACCAGGAGGAAACTCTTCTGCATTTGCACCTGCAGCTATACCTCCGCATCGAGTCCTGAAAACGACGATAGCGTTCACTGTTTTCGTAAGTCATCTTCTCGTCAAGTTCGATGTTCATTTGCTGTTTTGTGTGTAATTTCCTGCGATGCTCGTTTCCCAACTTCCACGTTATTTCTCGTTATGGTGAGATATTTATGCGAATCAGGCGTGAACACGGAATCTTTCTTAAGCGTAAGACAGATTACGATTTTGAAATGCATTTAAAAACAAAGGGAGAAATATCTGTTAATTACCCGCTGACAAAGAAGACTTTAGGAAGTCGCCCTTAAGTTTTGTTTAAGTCGATTTTCTGCTTCTATTGGTCTGTATCTAGTTACGAGTCATTCACAGGCCGAGGTCAATTTCAGATTTTGAAATTTTTTAAACTTTAAGGATAAATCGATCGCTTTCCTCATGTAGTATATTTAGTATATATCTATACAGTTAATCGATGTTGCAAATATGCGGCTCATGTGTATTTCTTAAATTATTAAATGAATCGGATCTCGTGTCTATTATTTAATAAACAATAGGTAGTAATCTTCTAAGGAGGCAAAAGCACCTAAACATATTAGCAATTTCACTATGAATTATAAATATTCTTTAGAGAAACTTTGAGGATGTGAGCTTTGCGATAAAGATTATAATTTTAATACAAATTGTTTTAAATTATTGCATCTTATATCATTAGTGTATTTCATGATTGTAAATGTACATCATTAATTTTATAATACTTTGAACTCGCCACAGGAGAAAATCAATACGATGATTTTATCAGCTATAATTTATTTTAATACAATTAATTGTCTATATCGATTCTCTGTACATAATCGTAGCACGTCTCTTATCTATATTATACATTGTTACTGCTTATCGACCCTCGACGAAATATATTATATTTATGGCTGTTGTATTCGTTAATTTTCGCACGCTAAACGAAAGAGTTACATCTGTTTGTATCTAGATAATGATCACTTTTATATTAACGACAAATGTCATTTACAGAACCATTTGTCGGACTAAATAAACGATTATGTATTTGACCTACAATATACTTACATATTTCAAAGCTTTAATTCATTCGGTTACCAAATGAAAATCTTGTACTAATTCTAATTCGTCAATTAATTTACGTATATCGTGCATTCTAACATCTTAATAGCGGTATAAAATCTGAAGTGAAAATTACGCGTGTATTAATTAGCTCAGTGCTTTAAATCCTATTAACGATATTAAAGTCACTGATTCTTTGTGTTGCTTATCCCGCAAATAAGTCGCTTCTAATCCTTCTTACGTATTGTCATTAATTTTGTAGATACACTTTCCTTAACTTTTACACTGAAATATTAGCAGTGGGATACAGAGTTGACTTTATTCTTGAGTTTTATTATATCATTTACAAAATAAACTCGATCCATAAATTTAACTATGTTACGTTAAACGATTGTTTTAGATGAAAATGTTAAAAGATTGAATATAATTTATTGGCATAGAGAATGGCAAATAATTTTTATTCGGATATTCCAATGTTCTATGTAAAACTACAGGAGAGCACTACACTTACTTTCGATGTATCGGTGGTGTAATATTGATTAATTCTTAAAGCGAGTCGTCCAATTTCCATTGCATTAGCATATAATTTTAACGCTTGTAACGCTTATAACGCAACACCGCAGGCCCTTAAAGATAAAAGCAAGAGGATAGGGAAATTTGTTTATGAAGTAAAACGATCTTGTTATATCGTTAGAAACAAAAACGACGAACCGCTTATTTCAGACATCGTCAGATTATCGTCGTTACAAGAATCGTCAATAAAGCTTATTAAAGCGAATGTAAGACGAAGTAATCCGACACACTGGCTCGTGTTATGTTTCATTATCAAAAATGATAAATGCACGTTTGTTGAAGGCTGGGGATAGACTCTTTTGTCTCTGTCATATCAATTTTCATAACACAAAAAGAGGGAAATATATCTAAATTGAGCGATACCCTAATTTATTTAAAAAAATATCTATACTTGTACGTCGATAAATTCTCCGATATTTTCTTAATTCAATACGACGTATAATACGTACACCGTTTTTGCCAATTATTTTCTTTATTCACCTTAGTTCATCTTAGTTCAAGATGGATAAAATCAACGTTTCGTTTGTTCGTTTTCATTGTGCTCTGTTCTCGGTTAATTACCGCACGCTAACGCCGTGAGTTCGGAAAATTCACCGTTATTTTCCGACGGCGACCTTTCACGTCCAAACCATAAAAGCACCATCACGTCGAT
Source organism: Bombus haemorrhoidalis (assembly GCA_014825975.1). NCBI lineage: Eukaryota > Metazoa > Arthropoda > Insecta > Hymenoptera > Apidae > Bombus > Bombus haemorrhoidalis. Next base: position 121,930 of record JACXIS010001612.1, read on the forward strand.
CAAAATATCATTTTACGGGTGGTATATTTCCGCAGCAATAATTTTGCCCGGTTCCGCCACATTTAAAAATCCGCCAGTAACGTCCATACTCTCACGCGTCATAGGATTATGTATACATATATCCATATTGCATATATTTAACATCATTTTGTACATATCAACATCACTAGAAGCATGGTTCAACAAAAATCTTTCAACCTTTCTGAACAGAAAACCTCATCGTAGTTTCACCTAGACTCCGTTAGTGCACATTGTAGCATAACCACAAACGTCGGACAATCTTACAGATCGCTATAGTTAACGACACCTAATACGTATTAACGTTACAGGTACAACGAAATCTTTATTATATGAACATCTATTACTAGCACATTCCAACGTTCGATCAAAATGTTTTGTTGTACGAATATTGGAATCAGCTGGGGAAAAAATGTATTACGTTAACTATAACAGTGAAACGAGAGATGCGTTCCAAGCGACACAACCGTAAAGACGCATTGAAACGTTCACGATATTTGAAGAAGAACTTTTAGATAAATTTTGAAAGAGACGCGGAGTAAAAAGATCACTGCATTATTCAGCGGTAAAATAATTTATCAGCATGAAATAATTACGATTCGGAACAAAACATTCTTCCCATCCGGAAGCTTCTCTTCTTTTCTCTTTACTAATTCGAAGGTTCCACCTTATGTATATATGTATGTATATGTCTGTATGTGTTTCGTTTCCTTCTTGATACAGTGGAACGGAAAAAGGAAAACGCGAAGAAAGGAGAAAATGACGCTTTACCGTGTTTTGCTATTCAAGCAACCGCGCGACACACTTTCCTATAATAAATAAATAAAAAAAAAAAAAAAAGAAAAAAGAGAAAAAATATTTATCGAATCGAGGGCTTAACCGCACACGGTTATGAACGTTGTTTTGATTTTGTTTTAGGTACGCGGAACGCAGTCAAGCTGGCTGCCTCCGCCGGTAACCCCTCCGCTGCCGTCGCCGCCTCCGCGCATCCTCCTGTGCTTTGGAGCTCGCGCAGGAAGCCCGGTAAGTCCATATGTATACGCGTATTATTTCCTACTCGCGTTTTCATTTCACATCCGTGCTTAACGGCGAAACTAAAATGCCAAGAGAACATTCGCATCACCTGCTCGGTTTCTTGCGAAAGTGCAATTATTGCGAGCTGGTGGTTCCAAGTTGTTACTGTTAGTCGAGGAGAGCGACCAGGAGAATCTATCTTAACTCTTAGTCGCAGCAACGAATAAAAATGTCAAGAAAATTACGACGAAAAAGCCGACGATGACGATGAAACAAGGCAGATTACATTTCGAATTGTTCAAATTGTCAAATTAAGACAAACAACTCGTTTGGAATATTATACGGCGCGATAAGGAACTATTTAATCAATACCTAATCAGGGAAAATGCGATTTTCCATATTACGGGTTACTTAGACCGAATATTACTATTAGATTAAATTTGTCTTATTAGAATAAATTTGTCTTCTTGATATTTATTCCTTTTCGATGGCAGTTTCTTACGTCCAATCTGAAGTACCATCCAACGACAATAAACTGAATATCGCAGTTGATTGAATGCATAAATGAGAAAGAGGACATGGAATAATGATGTACCCGTTCGTAAAGAGTTTAAGCATGATAAAGAGTACATTTAGATTGTAAACATATTAAATAATACGCAGTTATGTAAAACAGTATCGTCTGGAAAAAAAGGTACTTTTGTTGTACCGTTGCGCAATAAAAATTCCTAAAAAGTAAAATACGACGGTTTCTTGTGTCGTTCGAACAGCTTTTACGCGAGTTTAAAGATACGATTGAAAAAAAGAGACAACGTTGGCGATTAATGTAACGTTGCAGCGATTGGTTGTTCGTCCTCGTCGCGCATCTGACAGGGCTGCGGCCGCGAAGCATGCAATTGGCCCAGGGGTTAATTTCTCCGCGACCGGCTAATTTGATACGAGCCGTGCTCGTTTGACCCCCACTTATTGACCCTGGCCAGTTAATTCACAAACTCTCAGAGGTCTTTTGGGATTGGAGCATACAACTGATCGTACGTTTCATATATCTTAATGATAGATTTTGCAATAATAATAATTTTGCAATACGGCTTTCATTTGCACACGTTCACTAATTACGTGCTTCGTTTTAATCAGAATTATTGCTAATATAATGTGGGCTACAATTAACATATATCGTATAATTGTTCTTCAAAAAGCTATATATTTCATTTGTATTTTTTCGAAACATGGTTTATATCGACGCTTATTTCGATTTAATGTTAATGTTAATTCAATAAGCAATACTTGAACGTAAAACAAACGAGCATTAAAAACCACACGGTTAATATGCAACATAAATATTTCAATAAATAGCAAAATATATGTTACGATAGACGATAGATAAGATACATAAAGTATAGGTACAACGCTACTGTGAGGAACCATATGTATATTTGCAGTACGGAATAATTGTGTCATTAGGTATAACATAAAAGGAGTTTATTTTTAAAGAAACGAGGAATGTAGGTATATATTTTTTGAAGGAATGTATTAAGAAAATACTAGAAAGATATAACGACAATTTCAGTCATTTCTATAAAGTACAAAATGGTATTTAAAAAATAATAATTAAAAAATAATAAAAAGATAATAATTTAAGATTTCACGTACAATTTTATTTACAAAGTTAATAACAATGCATCGTCGTTTTTACGATATATCTATCCTTTTAATTTACTGATCCTAAATTACAAGACTTCCATAGCATTATACCGAGACTAAATCATTTATTTTAATAGTGTGCAACGATTTCTAGTTACTAAAATAAATAAAGCAATTGTTTACGGCTTTTAAACTTTAAACTTTCACGAAGTTTTTTAAATCACATAGCTTGCGGTGTTTCGGTTTTCGATCGTGTGTTTAATAATAGGTATGTACGTTGCGCTTTGTTGCAACGTTTCCACGTTTCAGATCTGCATCGAAGAACTGGAACGTGTACGAAACAATTCGGAACAGATTGCACCATATTAATAAAAGCAGGATTGTTTGAACTAGAAACGTTTAGAACATTGAAGATTCGGACATTACATCAATATTCATTGTTCAGAAATCTAGATATTATTTATTCAAAGATTATATCGAATTTTTCTCGATATCGAATTCCATGCTTGTCTGCAGTAATTCGAAGAAATTGCAAGGACTGATTGAAACGACAATTTTTGGGAGATCAATCCTATTGACGAATATTATATACAGTGGCTTGCGAAAGTATTCGTACACACAAGTTGAAAATCTACGTAGAAATTGCAAGATATGTTTATCACTAACTGATATCTAGCAAAAAATGAATACACTAATATTATAATTAATTAATACTGTACTAATAGTATACATATGAATAGTATGAATACGAATAGTCATTTTGAACATAAAATAGGCGTTAAGAATGATCTCATTCGATACTGAGACATTAATATTATGGATGACTATATATTTAAATGCTTTTGTAGTCTGCGTAAAATATATTTGCAAATACATTTGTATTAAATATCTCGTATCCATAGCGCTTGGAACAATAGTTAACACACCGTGACACGTACACGACAACAAATTTAGGAAGAAATTCCAACGATAGCCGAAGAAATAACCCACCTAAGGAAATATAATACCAGACTGACGTATTTTCACAATAACAGCCAAGGATCTCTACACGGTTAATCTACCCAGAAGACTCCATAGAAAACATCCAAAGGACCCTCTTCCGTAATGACAGAACGTTGATATAAATTCTCTGCATGACTGCTTTCTGCTGAGAAAAAAAGCTACGTGGTACACTTTCCAAACTTGCTACAGAAATTTGCCGGATGTGACAAGTACTCGAAATTATTATAATAAAATAAGGATAAAAAAAGAAGAAATATCTTGTAACTCGTGTATACATCTCCAGAGTTGTTAAAATTTTTATCAATATATATATATAATCATTGCCAGTTGGACGCCATTATGGTGCCAATGCAATTTCAAAATGTGTCGTATAACAGACACGATATGTTCATAGATAACATCGCCAAATGTACGAACACGTTTGCGTGCAATTGTAAATATTTTATTTCTGCGTAGAAATATTCATACACATATGTGTTCAAACATACTCTCCTACATGGAATCAATAATTAATGTATATATTACATGAATGAATACGCATACGTATATTTTTATCGTATTTTATATACAAACTTGCTTATGCACAAAACGAAAACTGTGACAACCTCGCGCTGTAACTCGAGCAAAATGAACGAAGGTAAACACGAAAGGACCGACACTTGGAGCAAATACGTACAAATATAATATGATTAATGTAAGTATAACACACAACATATGACAATCCGAAAAGTTCGAGCGAAACGAATGAAAAATGACAGATGACCTTTCGATCGTGATACGAAGAAACTACCGTGACCTTGTTGGAGCTAGCAGCGACAGAAAATCGAGGCAAGCGTTCCCGCGGCATTGACACGCTTGTCAATGCCAATGGCAGCGTGGTTCGAGGCACGCTTTCAGACCGATCTTTTACCCTCTCTCTTTCTGCCGATCCTGTCTTACGATATATCTCGTGTTCCAAACAAGTTATGTTATTACTTTGGCCCGTACGTGGGCCGAGAGAGGAAGGTCACAACCTCCGGGAATTAGTGGCGTCCTAATTGACATATCCGTTCGAGCGTTTTCTGCTCGAAGAAGCGCAGCTGCGAGGATCAAAGTCGACAAAGGAAGGAAGGATCTCGTTGAAAGCCAACCGTCGAGATTATGAAACGAAATTCTGACCAAGAAATTCTTTGAATTAAAGAATTTATACCTATCCCGGAAAACAGCTATATCGTTTCATCGTTGCAATTGTTTCTATTACTTTGTAAATTGTCTATGCAGGAGACACGTTCAAAGGGATATTAATTAAAACAGGACAGTACATTTTTTTCTTGTCAATGTCCTTATATGTAGCGTGCATTTAAATGAATTCTAAAATGTATCTGTTACGATGGATAAATATTATATGTGTAATTAGTACAAAAGTAAATTATAAAAAATATAAATTGTTTGCACATTTAAGATATATCAATGAAACTAGTTTTTGCGATATATTGATTGTTATACGAATGTGATTTTTATAATATATATATATATCTCACATTCATATAACAATCAATATATCGCGAAAACTAGTTTTATTAAAATATCCTAAATGCACAAACTATTTATATTTTTTATAATTTATTTTTGTACTAATAAAATATATGTATATAAAGCACTCCGATATAAAGTAACTTTTCAAAGGCGCTATATATTTTATTCGTTTAATTAGAATATGTAATTGCAATCTATAAACATATTCAACTAATATCTCTGTAATTTTGTCAAATGGACATAAGATTGATATAACACAGAATGATAATTATTTATATATAACGGTATATTTTTAATCATATCGTAATGATTAAACATTCTAAACACTGCCTTATCTGTATACATATGTACGCGGATTTATTTATATGGTCAAACTTCTTAGGCATCGCGAATACTGCATAGCATATCGAATTATGTAGCATATATTAAATGTAATTAAAAAGTTAGGATATAGTAGAGATTTTCGTGCCGTATTGGATATGCACACATTTTGTGCAAACTACAAATTAACTTTGAAAATTTCAAATACATCGAAGTTTTATTAACATAGGTCTTGTAATATCATTATGCATAGCGAGCCCCAATTAGCGTTAATTAGTGTACAGAATGATAAATTATGTTCGACTGGTGCAAAAAGTAACGTAAAAAGTGGTACAAAACTCAATTAGTTTTTCTTCGATTCTTCATTGATTCGTTTGATATATTGTAACATTCATCATACAGACAATTTTTAGTATAAGAAATTAATATTAGATTAGATTAATCTAGGTTTCGCTAGTTATGAGTAATTATTTTTGCGTCATATACCGTTATATCTGTTAAATGAAAAAAAAAATCATTAACGCAAGTGATATTTTTCTATCTAATTTGACCACTTTCTATGACCTTTTGATAAAACTATCATTATCATTTCTTTTTCCTTTTTTGATTCAATAAATTTTATCAATTTAGTGTTTATACGATACTTTCCTTTCTTTCGCGTTCTTTTTCCACCATTTAAAAAGCTTTTAACAATCCAAACCAGCTTTACTGAAGGTTACCAAGCGTTTTATATCACATTAATAGAATGCGTTAAAATCTTGATTAAAAATTGTCACGATTTTATTTATTTGTTTATTTATTGTTTTCTTTTTCTTTTCTTTGAAATACGAGAAAGAATGAATGGTCGTATTGCGTTATCAGGAAAGAAATTTGTTTGCGAACCATAGAAGTGTAAAATGGGAATGTTACTTAAGACTGTGACACGAAAATGCAAGCTTAGCAGTAAGAGGAGGAGAAAACGATGCACGGGTTAATTACGAGATCGCTGCTAAGAGAATTCCTTAACGAGTACCCGGTCGATTAGAGAGTTGTAACTGCCGGTCGTCGTGAGGTAACGGTCGTGACACGCGCGACTTCAGAAGAGAAATCTTCTTCCTTTCGTTCCTCCTCTTTGGTCATGTCGAGTAATAGCGAGCACGCCAGATGGATCTCGAAATCGCGTATTCGTCAGACTCCGCGCCACGATGAAATTTATCTTTCAAACGAAACGCTTTTACTTTGCCGGAACATTCATTCATTTCTCATTGTCAGACATCGCAATGTTTCTCCGAAGCCTACAATGTCCTTATCTGAACATGTTACAATATCCGCTTTATGGATATCATTCTTGCTTCCTTGAATATCGCAACATTTTCGAGACACATTTTGCATTAAATAATTTATATATATATATATATATATATATATATATATCGATAATTTCGATGTTAACTACGTCTTTTACAACTGTTTGTATCGCGTTTCTTTTATAAATCGTTAGCTCGCAAATGAAAGATCTTTCGCAGCGAAAGGACAATGCTTGATAATGTTCCGTTAAGAAGCTTCGTTTCAGCTCTAAAACGCAGAGCTCCTTCGTTATAATCGTAGCAAGAATAATCAGCTCATGGAGATCAAATTTCTAATACGAATTGCAAACAGGACGTAGGTGATATTTCCTTAAGACATGTAATAGAATTTTTCAATTTTCTTAAAAAGATCATGACGAAGTCATTCTTGGATCGCATCCAAGAATAAAGACAGCAGCATAGATTTTTCGCGGAATCTCTTCCACGTTTATATTTCTATTGGCATAAAATTTGAAATATGATTTCGCGGTAAGAATCCGCCTGCTTACTTATCTCAACTTATATTATACATATGTAATCACAGTTTTCCAGGAACTTTGCGACTCGTTTACGCGTTCGTTCGAGATATTTCTCGCTGAAAAGATTGTGCATATTAATTAGGCAATGATTCTATTAAATCTTCGTTACGTGTAACTTTGCTCTCGCGGACCAGACTTTTGCGGAGCAGAAGGAAGCTGGACGTAATTAAAATACGTTTGAATAGGACAGCTACTTCGAAGAATCGTAGACACGTTTGACGACTTTTTTTCTTGTACTTCGTGTAGTCGAGTAGAAAAGAGGGAGACAAGAGGTTAATGCAACGTTTCCTGAAACATGAGGTAATCCCCGATCTCCAGCCGACATTTCAGTGCTAGTACGACCGGACACGCCCGCGCTTCCAGCCGTTTTTCATTAGTTCAGTCGTCAAAAGCGGCGACATCCGCGGGAATCTTCTAATAGATTGTATAATTGCAATTCCTTCGTCGTTCTTCAGATTTTCGAATTACTTTCTGATTTCGTTGTCCGTTCTATTTTAACCAGTCTTTCCATGCGCAGTCAGAAAATCGTACGTTTCAACAGGCTTTCATTAAAACGGCGTTAGCTCGTTAACGCGCGTTCGCAAGACCGACAGTTATCGAAATTTATCATCTGCGTAGTATCTATCAACACTTTCGATTTCATCGGATCAAGAACTGATGACTCGTCTCGTTTTAGCAGCTGTTGCACGCAACGTAACGTTTAATAAACTCGCCTAATGATATCCTGTTGTAGGATTTGAAATATTAACGCGAGGAAAAGAAAGTTCCACTGACGACAAGTGAGAAGAGCGAAAGAAAGGTAGAGGGGGTCTATATGATCCACGTATAATCAGCGATATCAGCACGGTAGTCCGAAATAGCTGGCTCTAGCACATCAGTTGCATAATCGAGGAAAGTCGTGTAGGTACGCGAAGACCCCTTGGTAATACTCGCACGCTCGCATTCGCGTCCGCGCTTGCGCTTGTGCTTATGCTGGCGCTCGTGCGCGTGCGTCGTGTGCTTACCGCGTGAAAACGTGACGGAACAGCCAACAACTCAGTTGTCGTTTTCTTTCTTCGCTTCCCCTTCCCTTCCACCTCTTCTCGCTCTCTCTCTTTTTTTCTGTCTTGCGCTCTTGTTCTTTTTCTTCTTCTTTTTCGGCACGTATTTTATTATTTCTCCTCTTTTTCTACTTTATTCTTTGAATGAAAGCATACAGGTTCACGCGTGTGGATGATATCACGAGTCCCTCTGCGCTTTTCCTTCTTCCGTTCGTTCTCATCATTCATCTTCTTCAAGCTACCATATGTTTCAGGTTTTTTTTCTCTTACGACTAGCGAAGTTCGCTTGATACAAAAAAATGAACGGCCAAAACATTTGTTCTCTTTCTATAATATGTACGTATGTATATACCGAGTGACAAAATATCAAAGCGGGGGAAACATTTTGATAATGATAATTATTTTATTGAGCAGACGTTATTTAAGGCATGTAAAAATATGGTATTATAATGCATGCAAGATAACAATAATATGAACATTGAACTTCCATTTTCTTCTCTTATCTCTTACAAATTTTGCGCCACGTATAGTTGGAAATTTTTCGACCACCATGTAATGAGACAGAACTCGAAACTGAGTTAATTAAACGATTCCTGCAGGTTCACGCGAAGTATTCTTCGTTAAATTCCCAGTGCACCGTCCAACGACGATTACTTACGTTCATTCCTATTCTATTAATAAATATTTATTTACCACAGAATTTATAAACAGTATATGAATTTGGTATTATTAAATCTTCGCTTCTATTTATGCGTCTCTACTCGTGCATCTACTCTGATGATCGATTTATGAAATTGATTACTTTCCAAATTTTTTTTTTAAACAACCACATTTTAACAACGAAAGACAAGACGTAGAAGTTTAATCGAAAAGGGAATTATGCCGTGATTACAACGAATCTTTACAAATTATGGTAGATCCGAGTTTCATAGCGCAATTGTTCTTAAATACTTCACGAGCTGTAACAATTTTGATTTAGATAATAAAATATCTTCGGTACAAAGGACGCGGGTCTTTCGTGTTTAATTCTATATCAGCAAGTATACTGTCATGTTTAGAAAGTCATTATTCTAGGGCAAGAAACATCGATCTATCGTATTTGTCGAGTGAAAAGGAAGACAAAAGCAAATACTTTCTGCAAATAACGTGGCATCACCACGTATTCCGTAGACTTCGTTCCGTTATAAATTGTAAGAAATTATCAATAGCTCCGAGAAGTCTGAAATTAATTAATTCTTAAAACTGTCTAAGATTTGATTTGATTTCACGTGTAATTTTACCGCGGTTAACATTCATTAATTCAAATAGATCAGTCTAACTATGGACTCGTTAGCTTCTTGTTTAACACATTAGAGGTCGAAATAGGAAAAATAGAAAAGTATCGCAACTTTTCTGACGTGGAAACACTCAGCGATGACTAATCGCTGTGACGTTATTTCGGCCTACGGTGGCGCGATGGAAAGATTGTTAGCCAGAGTTCATTGAAAACTCAATGCTCTGCTCAACCTTTATACACCATCGTATTTATTTCATCAGGCGTAAGCAAGTGTTTAATTAATAACTCGCCAACGTAAAGCAACAGAGTTTAAAGCAGTTTATTCGAGTGTGGGGAGAGGAAGGCGGAAAAGCAGAAAGATACCTGGCGCAAAAAAATATTTACTTGTAAAACATGTACCTACAAGCTTTCTTTCAGAAGGTATACACGAAACCACGTGTGAATCGGTTGACGCGTTCGTCGTTAATTTCATAAAGTTTATTGCACTTGCTTCGTTAAAACTGCTATCTAATATTTGCCTCCAAACGCCGGCAAGCCTAATTAGATATCGTTAGCGAAACTGGTCTGTATTTCCAATACATAAAGTCACCCTACGTATATGTAACCAGATTATAAATTGCATTTTTCATCGTAATAATTTATTTTCGTTTACGCAACCGCAGCGTAACGAAACGCCTGGCGGCGAACAAATTAAATTGTACCGGCACGAAGTACGTATACAAATTCTCACACTGGTGATCTCGTCTTTCGCGTATCACGAGATAAGCAGGATCGTCTTCGCGAAGTTAATCATTCGCTCGAAAAAGCGCCAAAGAAAAGCGGCCGAAAAATTGACAGGCCTTTCGCGTATTCGTGGTAAAACAAGAAGCAAGTGTAATCTGCATAAAGTCCTCTCTTCTCTTCACCTTCGATTTCTCTGCTTTCATACCAGCCCACTTATTAAGCCACTACTTATGTAAATAGATGAACGTGCGCGCGGTTATCAGACGAAAGCCGATGTAAGCACAACACGTCGACCAACGGAATAGATAACAATTTTTTATCTGGTCGCCTGTCTTCGAAGCCATCGTTCTCTTTTGCTTTGGTGACGCCAGTGCACTTTGCTATTTTGTCGGCAGCTGGATTTTCAAAGATAGACAAGCTTCCGGTTGTTGCAACTGGAAACTCGTATTATCCGTAATCAATAAATTTCTCGCGCGAGAACACTTTTCCCCTACGTACATGGTAGAACAACGGCGTTAAAACGCGGTAAATTTCCGCAATTTCAAATCGCGACATTATGTATTCACATAAAGGTCAAATCGGTTTTTCTGTTGCTTTTGATTTTTTGCCATTTTCTCGGACATCGACTTTCACACGTTAAAGGATTATTGTTTTCTGTATCGTTAATCTCCTGTCTTTTGTTTATCCTATATACTCTTGTTTATCGGCGATAATCAGATTGCAAATTGACATGTTTCGTAATTGCTATCGATATGTTAGCTCGATACTGTTCGCCGCGTATTTGCAATTGCTCGCAAGAATCTCGAAGAAACTAAATCTAACGCTAGTAAATAAGTAGAAACGCGTTGATTCGATCGAAGAGCGAACTACTCGCGTTTTTATTTTTTTTGATCGTCGCTCCTATATTTCTCCCATACGCTTTTCTTTCAAGAATTTTCATTAAAAAAGAAACGGACGATAAAAAGAGCGCTACGTTTTCACAGCGTCACCACTCTAGATTTTAGTTTAGTATTATATACACGTTTGCTTCGAATCCCTCAATTTTCTATAACTTTCAAAATCTTTCCTCCTTTCTTTTCGCTTGCCACCAATTTTTCCATCTTCCCTTCTTCTTTCTTACTTACGTGTTTTCTCTCCTCTTCCCCTCGATGCCCTCTGGAACCGTCTCTGTCAATCGTTTTGACACAATTGTCGCGGCCTCTTTCTCTCCCCCACTCTTACTCCCGATTTTCTCTCTCTCTTTAACCGCCTATCGCAGTCGGTTATACGCGCTCCTCTCTCCCCTCTCTCCATCTCTCTTTCTCTCTCTGTATCCATCCCGGTCTCCCTCTCTCTAGGTTGTTCGGCTCTCGAGACCGTGACTGACTCGATTCGCTTCGACTCGGCAGTCGCGGTTAAACTCGCGCAGGAGGCATTACGTGCGATTTGCGCGTCACGCGCGTTATTCATAACGCAACGAAAGAGGAGAAAAAGAAACGTCTTCCGTCAGTAACGGCCGGCTTTTTGTTTCTCGCTCGTGCAAGTCCGAGAGTGGTTTGCCTCGTACGGAATTCATTTTTCCATCGCACACGCTGATCGGTGTTCGAAAAGTCGATTCGTCCGAGTGTGAAGTTGAGAAAAAGAGAATCGCGGTTTTGACGAGCTTGGCCCGTCGTCGGAGCGCGAACGCGTTGCCGTGAACGGCAGAACGTCAAATTCAGCGCGCAACGAAAACAACCTGACCGTGTTGCGAAATTCTCATCGCGTCGGTCCCAAACGCGTTTCGTACGGCGGTGAAAATTGAATCGACAGGCATAAGAGAACGGCTGACGTTCGAATTGGGATCAAAGTCTGGTGACACAAAAGTGAGAAAGTAAACAAGCTGCGCGCGTGCACCGTCGTCGTGTACGCCATGTGCGCCCGCTCATGATCGGCAAGTGCTCCGTGCAACGTTTCGATTCGTGACAAGTCGTCGAATTCGATAAAAAGAAAATCGTTTGCTAGGAACTGCGAATTTTAGTACCGTTAAGAATCGCGATTGAAATTGTCTCGCTTTCGAAATCGCCGACGAAGTCGACGAGGAGAATGCTCGATTTCTCCGTTGGAACAGTGCGTGTACCGAAACGATAAGGTTAAGTCGCAGCTCGTCGAACAAAGAGAGAACAGCTGAAATCGACTGAAAGACTTGGGTTGTCAAAGACAGGGCGTACGCTTCGTGTATCCTTGTTTGCCGTAGCCAAAAGAAAAAGAAAAGAAAAGGAGGAAGAAGGGAAACGTGGATAGGAAGGAGAGTGTGCTCGTAAATCTCTCGTTTCTCGTCTATATTCTGTGTCGAACGTGTGTATAAGCGTTTTAGATCGGGGTGAAAAGAAGTTGGACGAGATACGTTCGAAAGTCAGCTGTTCGTCGAGGGGCAGAGCGCGCTGCGCTAATTCCTTATGGACTTTCGATCGTTCCAAGTATTTTACATCGCATTTCGTGCGCACGTGGTAATCGCGAGACGAGCATGACGGCAGCTCTGGAAACGAGGTAGTCGGTCGAATATCGTTGGCTAGATCTACGAAGATACGGCGCTCGTCTCAAGGGTGTTGAATCCATCGAACGCTGTTCGCGAAAACCGGTTGCTCTTTCGTTTTCCCTACCGTGTTAACAATTAGTGCCACGTCTTCGAACGAACAGTTTGATAGATCGTTGAACATTCTTTACGATTAACGATCTTCCCCGAGATGCAGAAGTGATGGACGTCGCGAATCGGAGGCGCAGCAGTCGGCTTCCAGCTCGTGTACGAGTCGATTGAACGTCGTCTCCGACGAGCGACGTTTTCGACATCGGATCGGCATATCGATCGTCAGAAAGTAATTATTCGCTTAGTTGTTTACCAGCGTCACGAAACGGCGGCCAGACTCCGTGCGTGTCGAATCGTCGAGGCACGTGGATGTTATCGAAGGAAATTTGCCCCGAGAGGTCGGTCCGCAACGTGGGAGCGATTACAACACAAGCCAGTTCATTCATCGTGCGGATTCCAGCGCACCGGAAGTGACGAGGACGAGAGTACTTCCCCGAAGTTCGAAGCGCACGCACGAGCGCGATATAGTCAACTTTTGTAGAGATCCGCGTGTAACGCGTGTGTATAGCAGAATTGTTTCGTGTGGAACGGAAAACGCCGAGTAGAGAGTAGAAGAGAGCTTGATCGTGAGAGAGAACGAGCACACGGGTTCCAGAGAAGAACGCGCGCGCGGCACAGAAAGACGAAGAAAGGGGTAAAGGGGAAAGAAAAGGAAGCGGCGCAAGGCATCGAGGAACAAGGATGCGGTCGTGGCGGAGAATAGCGGGCTGCCGGACGACCGAGCGTCCTGCGAGACGCACGGTCGCTCCTTGAAGGACACCGCGGTTTTCGTGACCGGAGGATGGACTGCTCTGTCGAAGAAACGAGTTGCGTGCGAGAAGAGCAGCGCTCATTCTTACATGACGACCACGCTGTCTTGTGAACCTGATTGTTCCATTTCGTCGAGGCGCCCCGCCACACTCAGCGCACGATTATGCAGCTGAAGAAAGCGATGCTTAAGATATTCGATCAATGTGAGTTGCCGATTTTGCTTCTCCATCTTTTTCTTTTACTTCTTCTTTTCACTGCCGTTCTCTTGCTTCTTCGTCTTGCTCCTTCTGTCACCTCCATTTTCCGTGTACAGCGTTGTTTCGTGTTTAACTTCTTACAGCTCGTATTAAGAAACGATACGTCTATGAACGAGAGAGAGAGAGAGAGAGAGAGAGAGAGAGAGAGAGAGAGAGAGAGAGAGAGAGAGAGAAATACGTTATACGTACGAATAGTTAGAAATAATGGTTGGTAATAGAGATCTCAAAAATGTGTTTTTTTACGTTACTTAGACCCTGGCTCAATTATCGAACTGCATCACACGCGACGTAAACGACATGAAATATTTTACTTTTGCAGAAGAAAATGTGCAGAGTAGAACAGTATACGCATTTATACGCAGTACATACCAAAGGAAGAACGTAGCGCAGATGCGAATAATGAAAACCGGAAAGGACAGTAATATTGCAAAGTATCAAAGTAATTGCTGGAGACTGTGCAGAAAAAAGCTTTAGAAGCAAAGAGTTGGAAGTAATTTTGTTTTAAATACGGAGAATCGCTGAAAGAAATAAGACGAAATTGCGAGACTGAAACCACTAACTCTCAAAGGGTTAACTACTTTAAAACCAATTCCCGGTGAATGAAAGTTTCTCGACGAATTTCGATTTTCTTTGTTACCTCTTTTATTTTTAGAATCTGGGTTTTTAATTGTAACGAAATCGTAACACGTCTTGAACGAAAAACGAGAGGAAAGTCAAAAGCGTTTATCGAATAACGTTTACGATCTTCTCGTAGAGGAAGATACGACGAGAAGTTTAAATTCACGATACGACAAATTTTTGCCAACGTGATACGTGTTTTGTTGCGCTTAGGTACATACGAGACACAAACGTACAATACCAATAGAATCTAAATCGAACAATGATAAACGCACTCGAGGTTACGGACAACAAACAGCTGTCGGAAGTAACAGAGATGATGATGTCTCCGGCTATTCTATATCGACTGTAATACGTTTTTATCAATGTTACACCACATTGTCCAATCATTTTTGTTGTACATTTTGCGCATTTTGAGTCTCATATTTCGTTTGTACCGTGATTATAAATGTTGGTGTATAGTACCTGTTCAGGCACGAGATGCTTCCGTTCAAGTTCAAAGACTGTGTTTATAATATCAGTTAATGCCCGATAGCGTTAGATGTAAGAACAATATTTCTCCATCATGTATAGTGACTGTCAGTTGATAATGTTTTCGTATTTGTTTGTAAAAGGCCCCTTCTATATAGCATTATTATTAGAGAGGAAAAAAAAAGAAAGAAAAAAGAACAGACACGTCGTTTTGCAAACAGAGAAGAATTCATTGTATTAGACAGTGTTTAAAGAACTAAAAGGTTTCCATTAGTATCTATTAGAAAAGATTTTCACGATATTTGCGAGCGAAAATTTCACGACACATATGATCTCGTCGTTTCCTTCCGAAAGAGTAGAAAATTTCACGAAAGAAGAAGAAGAATGCTTGTTACGAGGTCAAGTATTGTCTGAACATAATACACGCTACGGAAATAATTATTGTTCGTTGACGTCGCGGACGAAACGTTCTTAGAAATATAATAAATGGATGTCCGAAATACAATGTGCTCAAACTGATTGCTATACTGAAATTGTTACATTAAATTGCATAATATTTGATGATGTGAATCGTGTCGCTACTATCTCACGTTTGGACGGATAATATAAATCGATTTTAATTCGATATGAGTTTGTACGA
Source organism: Bombus haemorrhoidalis (assembly GCA_014825975.1). NCBI lineage: Eukaryota > Metazoa > Arthropoda > Insecta > Hymenoptera > Apidae > Bombus > Bombus haemorrhoidalis. The sequence goes on from JACXIS010001612.1 coordinate 137,685, forward strand.
GTATATCTTGCTAAGATTTATTTTCCAAGTTAAATTTGCTACGAATTCTTGCTATATAATATAAAATATGGTACGCTCAATTCATCTATATTCTTTAGATTTTCAAATATATTTAGCTATGCAAACCGTAACGATAGTAGAAGTTTTGACCATCTTTACTTTTCTTCAGTCAAAATTAATTATGAATGAATTTAAAGAAGCTCCGGACGGAACTCGGCAAAAATAACGTTATATATATATAACTAATCGCATTGTAGACAGGCATGATGTGATTCCTTATGAAAAAATAAGACGAAAATGTAGAATCAAATTCTTTGTTTTGGAGAAAACCGAGCTTGAAAATTTGTGAAATATACTTGAACCTGGGTAATTTCAGACTGGACAGAAATAAATAATGGCAGAAATAAATTCTACAGCCAAGAACAAGTAAAGAGTGTGGAACAAAATACTTCTATTTACGGCTTTATCGCGAAGAAAACAGAGTTTGAACGTGTTTAGTTAAGAATCGGCCTGTTACACATGTATGATAAATTTTCAAATTTATTTTTCTCAGAAACGGAGCGTCTTGTGAAAATATTTCATTTTACAATTTCTACTTATTTTCTTACGTAGACTAACCCACTGTCGATTATTTATTTAATCCTGTCCAATGTAGAATTAGCCAGATTCGAGTACATTTGATAAATTTTCGAACTCGATTTTCTCGAAAATTACGCGTCGGACGAGACAATTATGTTCTCTGTTCTTTATTATTATTCTGTATTCCATATTTTTCTTACTTTCTCTTAAGAAATTATCTCACGTCAAACATTGTTCATAATGTTCAATATTTTAGTCTATCAATAATTGATTAACTGAACCCTGTTGGATAAACTTTTCTTTTCAAAATATCTGACCGAGAAATGGTGTTCTTCTTTTCACGGATGTACTAATTTCTTTGTTTCCGCTCGCCATCTACTTACGTACCAACACGTGCGTGTACACGAAGTTGTATGCGTGTGTAAGATATCGTATAGATTAATACTCGTGCGAAACAGTCTTCCTGCCCAAAGTGTTGTGCCCGTTGTTGAGCTAACGTTTAGAAGTATCCAAGGATTTGCTTGTTTCTGACAAAACACAATGTAAATTACAAGTGACAGCACCGGTAATGATTTAGTTATCTAATCGATACTATCGTAATTGCACATAGCATAATGTTACTACGAGTTTGATCTTTATACGTAAATCATTCACCCACTTGCAATGGAAAGATTAGAATTTGTATGAGATGAAACTTATGAAGGTGTTGCGATATTTTATCATCGGTTTACTTCATTTTTAAATTATGGATCAGACGAAGAGATTTTTATACTGTGGTGGTTAAACTTATGGAGTAAGGATGAAGAATTTTTATTCAGTTTTAATAATATTAATAAATTTCCCATCATAAATCATTCGTGTCTAATGAATATTACTTTCAATCGTTAGTCCGTCGTTAGTTTGTAATACTTGTATTAAATACTGTTTCTGTACAAAAATCAATGAGTGATAGATTGAGAGAGGGAGAGAGAGAGAGAGAGAGAGAGAGAGAGAGAGAGAGAGAGAGAGAGAGAGAGAGAGAGGAAGAGAAAGAAAGCGTCCAGATACTTACGAGCGCCTAGTATACGTAGATTGCTTTCTTTGATTGGCGCCACGCAGAGAGAAAAAAATGTAAATGAGTCGCGCGAGACAAAACGTGTTCTTTAATCATTGGCAGCGAAAGGAACGTGTCGGGAAAAAAGTCAGTTGAGACGAATGCGTGGCCGATAGATAAGAAGCATGAACGAACGTGTACGTAGTGCGACGTAGTTGTCGCAGCTCCGTTATCAATAGCTCGGTGCAATCGCACGGGTAATAAATTAGATCCGCTCGTAGAAGAGCAGCGAGCGTTTCTATTACATAGTAGAAAAAGAAAGGAACGTCAGCGTGTCGCGTCGGCTCGGACGTGTATATAGTATCGTCTCGATGGAAAAGTTTGGTGTATTTGGTAGGAACGAAGGCGTATCATAGACTGCTGTAAATGCAGAGGCTTGCTCGAATGGCACGTACGAAAGTATTGTATTTCGTGTAGACGTTTGTTCCCCGCGGAACGCTGCACCGGCGGCTGACTGTGTGCACGCTGCAATAAACGTAGCCGTGAGTCGAACTGCGGTGCATGGCATAGCCACGCGTTCCTCTGTGCTCTTCTATGCTCTACTCTACACGCTGTACGCTCTACGCAGAGCGCGGAGAGACGCGTGCACACGGCTGACCGTAGCTGCATGCGTGCGTAACGTGATTCCTTCGTGCACAGCATGGGCCCCATTAGTGGCCCCCAGGTCGTAATAGCGTAATAGCTCGACAGGTTACTAGAAGGTATCGCGAAAACCCATAGCCTCTTTACGATAACTCGCTCCCCTATCGCGATTCGTGTCACCGAATAAATCTCATATTCGCATATCTTCGCAGTGGACGCGAATTTTATCACTGCGTTCACTACCTGCGACTAATTTTTTTTCTTGCCGCGGCAGCCCCGTCGATAGCTCGATCGTTCGATTCGAAGAAAATAAAATCGCGTGAATAGGCGTGTTGCTCTCTTGATACGGATGTTCGATCGGAATAACGATATTGTCACTCGAAATTATAGAAAATTCGATTTGCTTCTTCGATACGCTTTCGCTAAATCGCTTGTTTATCAATGGCTTAATCATTGTATCGATCAACGTTATTGTTCGTTTCAACGTTGTTTCGACCGCATGATACGCAAAGTATCACGCATCAATAACGTATCGAGAAAGAACTTTCCCCCCTAACAATCGTGAAACTTGGTAAATAAGCTGGTAAATAAAAAGCATTTGACTGTTGTTTCAATCAATGGGACGACGTATGGGATAATTCTGATTCGTACACTTTTTGCGCGATGTGTACATTAGGGATGGTTTGTCGGAGTGATTATTTAAATATTAGAAAGAGTCTCATTGCCTCGATCTTAATTTCATGATTTCGATCTTTATACGATTTTGCAGAATGAAAAGATTCTAAATAACAATGCTTTGCGAGATACATATGTAATTACTAATTACGTTTTAAGATATCGTCGCTCGCACAGATATTGTGATGCGATGCTTAAAAAGACATTTTGAGAGACAAGCAGTTGAAGTAAAATTAACAGAGATACGATAAGAAAGTAACTTTCAACAGTTCTATGCGTGGATGTTGGTTACATTTTTAACATTTTACGTGACACACATTATTACACACATTACGTTACAGACTACATTTTACAGTTTAAGATGATCGCTTTCCGTTTTACTCTTGCTTATCTTACGTTTATTATTAATTAGAAGAACATTGCGTTAGCTGTTTAGTATTGTAGTTTTTCCGATATCGTTTCCTTTTTAACGCTTAATATGATTAAATATCTATCTTCAATACAATTTGAAATTTAAAACGAATTTGGTAAAATAAGTCACTCTATAATATTATACGCATACTTATCGTCTTTCGTAGGAGAATTAAGTCTTTCTTTATTTTAGCGAACGATATCTAAATCCCCGATATAGTATGTCTTTTATCAAAGACGAATTCATCAGAGAACAGGTGTCTTATACGTAGTACATATGTAATGCTGCAATAAATGTCAGATTTACGATAAATGAAGTATTATTTACAGGTCTATAAAATCGTGCTAGTTATATGTGATAAAATGAATAGGTAGGGGATAACTGCCTTACGTTCGTTATCTATAAACAAAAAGAGAAAAAACAAAAAAATGAAGAGGCTACGTAAATTTGAAAGATAACATTTGCGAATGATGTAATTTTTAACAGAAGTATAATACGCGTGCCTCTCACATTTACGTAATATTACCTAGTATCTTGTAACCAATATTCGAGTAATCCGAAGTAAAGATAATATGTTACTCGATTAGATTGCGATGAAAATTTCTAACAATACGTTCGATCACCTTTGGTAATATACGTAAACCAAGAAGAATACTAAGACACAAAAGTTTGCAGAGGAGCTCGTAACTAATTAATCGAGATAACAATATCCCAGATGTATTTAAGAAAATGATGCAATGAATAATAGCTGTAATAAGTTCAAAAACTTTGTACGAATGTTTACTTGTCATTCTTTTTTAGTTTATCAATTTCTTAGAACTCTCGCAATAAACAAAGCCGTATCTTAATTGTCATAGAACGTGTATAAAATTGCCAAGGCAGGAAATCAGATCAAACAAAAGAGAGTAATCAGTTTCGTGAATTACTGAGAACAGAGGAATAGGACGCTTCAAATTATTTTATTTAAAGAAGAAGAATTTTCTTTATTAAGAATTTTATTTATAATACTTTTAAATTAACCAATATCTTGTTTTGCGTAATGAGTAACTGTTGTTTCACACATTTTTCAAGAACGAACGTATTAACGTAACGAAATTAAAATTGCATCCATTCTTCTTAAATTCATTCATAAGATAACAAGATTGTATCTCTTTTCATCAAAAGTGTTGTTTCGCGTACTGTATGCATATTTATATTTTGTACAAATATTTCTTTAATAAATATTTATGATATTTAGTAATATTGTATATACGCGCGCGCGTGTTATAATTTAAGTAAACGTGCATAATTACGTATGAACAACATCGAAAGTACTATGCGTTACTACCTTACAATTAGTTAATTAAAATTGTAGCGTTGTACGTGGCGATACAACTTGAGACTAGAAAAGGATAACAAGAACGTGCTTGAGTAATTTTGAACGGGTTTCGAGCAACAGTACTCTCTTGAAATGAAATCGTAATTGGATACTCGCATCGTTGCAATTACTTCGACTTTTTCTGAATTCGTTGCCCTAGAATGTCTGTACCCCAAATACAGCTCTCATCATTTTTTTTTTTTTTTTTTTTTTTTTAGATCGATAAAACTTAGCAGGCAACGGTATGATTTCTGTTTGCGGTTCTACCTGCCGGAAAGGTTGACATTTTTTGTGGACACCATCGCGAAAAAGGTGCTTCATCGTTTATCATTTTGTGGCGAAAATATTTGCTCTAGGCCAACACAGTTGGCTAGACGGGCCGAAAGCAAAACCGGAAGTTTGTGACAGTCGAAGCACAATTTCAATTTCGCTTGTTTGCCATCCGTTCGTTGATATAAATTCGGCAAATAATATTTTCTCTGTAATGGAATTTTCGCACGTTCGTTTCCGATTCGTTTACCCGAACAAGAAATTCGATGAATTTTAATGATTTCCACGAACAATTTTACCGTCTACTTATACACTCTTGGATAAAGCGAAGTTTCCTTAATCATGCGTAATCGTTCGGTATTCTTACAAAAAATAATCCAAAGTAAGAGTAGTGCTATCGCTTGAATTAAGTAAATCGTTACATTTGGCCTTTTATCGCGAATTTTTAATTTTCATTTTAAAAAAAAAAAAAAAAAAAAAGAAAAAAAAAGAAAAAAAAATTATATTAATGCCCGCTTTTTATATAGAAGAAAAAGCGTTTGTAGCAGATGCTCTTTGTATTTTTTATTGTGAGATACGTAATCTTATAAAAGAAAAAAAGGAATGTTTTCATAATGCTTTAAACGATCATGGCTTGCAAACTTAATCGAATTTAGTCTTTTCAATGTTATTATATTGCAATTTGTTATCGTCTAGCAACAATTCATATGACGTATTTCAATTGTTTAAACACGCAGAGACGTGGATAAACTAATTGTAGGTAGACTTTATCAAGATTTTTCAATCGATGGAAATGCAAACACTTCAACATTTCAAAACAAAGGAAAATGAACTTAAACGTACAGCACTGTCAAAATAATCCTACCAAGTATCGATGTTTCCTTTCCTTTTCTTTCTTTTCTTTTTTTAACTTTTTAATGAAACATCTAATGATCCATATTTACGCACTAAACATAACAAAGAAGGTTTGCTCAGGAAAAAGTACTGAAACATTTTGTATTCACCATGAATTTTTGTTGGGAAGAAGTATTACAGGAATAGCGAAAGCTGTTAGTTGGATGCTTGAAGAACTGTTAAATCTATTGACAGCGCGTTGATGTTCGCGAATGGCCACAGAATCGTATTGAATACACAAACAAGGATTTCTTGTTTCTTGGAATCAGCGTTATGATATGGCGACGATTACTTTAGGCAATGAAGAAATAAATTATTGGTTTAAAATGCTCGCTGTAATCGCCTAATCACTGCTAACTATGAATAGGAAAATGTTATAGAAGTAGCGTCGTATTCACTTTCATCGTTTGTTACACATAATCGAGTGCAGCGTGAACGACAGGAAATTTCTTGATAACGACAAGATAAAAAAATTGTTATCGAAAATAGTGCTGTTACCATCGATCACAATTATTGTAGGAAATAATATAAAATGGCGATAGTGATAATTGTAAGGAAAAGAAATTATTTTCCAAAGAATTATCACATCCTATGTAACGAATAAAATCAAGACGCATACATACAAATGCGATAATTGTAAAAGAAGAAATAATTTTTCAAAGATTATTACACTTTATTCAATGAATAAACTTGAGCCACGGATCACGGTAAATGTTAGAGGATTGTTATGTTTCTTGATAACGTCGAAAAGTTGAATGGAAATAAGAATCAAACAGTTCAGCAAGCGATAGTTTAGGAGCAAGCAAATCCCTTAGAGTTAAAATGTTTTGTATTCGTTTGCACAGACGTATAAATGTATTTATATTATGGTACGTTGTCTAAAATATTTTCCAAGTTTATTTTCTTCTCAATCCCCAGAAATATTTCCAAGAAAACGTAATATCCAAAGGTTACAAGCCCGATCGGATGGTATAACAAACCCACGCTCTTTTAAATTTAAATGTAAAATAGCATGTACACGATGCACTGGTACCTTAAGGCATTTAAGCTCTTTATCCGTATATAAATTTTCCATTTACATATGCAGGTGGTATTCTTCTTTTAAAGTCTCTTAGCGAATCGGGTATCTTAGAAAATATTTGAAAATATCTCGGTTTGTTAAAGTTAGTTGCAACTTTATATGTTATAATCGGTTTATTTTTGACTACTTCTGACTACTAGAAATTGATAAAATAGATTTACATTTAATTGTTTTGTCATAGCACAATTATTTATTTTTGCGCCTTATTATAACGCATTTAATTACAAAGCACAGCATTTGTTACACGGTCGTACAAGTACCTACATGATTTTGTTGATTTCATATAGAAACGTACTTGAAGATAGAGAATAGCGTTAATATTTTATTGAGACTTTGATATATTCGATTATTTTCCAAGATTTACCTCGAATATATACAGTACGATTGAACGTAATCAGAAGTAAAAGAATTACAGAATATTAATTGGAACTAATTTTTACAAATGTGGCTCTCTTCGTTCACAATGGTAACATTGAGAAGAAATAATAATAGTCCGGATGGAAAATTTTTGTACCAAGATATGATCTAGAGTCGTAGCAGAACTCTGCTTACTATATTTTATAGTTAAATCTGAAGAACTTTGAGGCACGTATTGTCGTTATCGCGTTTGGCTTTCTAGCTCCTAGATATACTTTTACGTACGTTTGTCATAAACTTTTCTATCTTTATGAGCCATTAAATTCTGCAATGTGCATTCTACAAAAAATCTGTACCTAGAAATGTCGGATGCTATAGAGATATATGATACTGTGAGAGAAAGAAACAAATTTTTTATTTTATATAAATAATTTGTTAGTTAACATTTGTGTGTGTGTGTTAAAAGAATTCTTATTAGACTGTGGATTCTTACGCGCTTGTAAGAAATTTGAAAGTGCAATATTGCACAGGATGTAGATAATATGAAACGATATGTAACATATCTAAAATGTAACGTTTCCTGTATTATTTGATAGTCAAAAAATATTCTACGGAGATTCTATCGATTTCATTATATTCTGAAAGACATAAATTTACATAAAAATTCACGTTCCAGTTATTACTTGTTAAACAATTCGAAGTTACCTTGATATCGCATGTACATGCATAATTTTTGTAAAATGCTGTACAGGAAATTTTACATGACCTTGAAAATTATTGTGACTATGGTCAAATTTACATAGCAATTTATCTAACGGGTATAATTATTAACGATTACAAAAATAAATATTCTATTAAAACGTGCATAGAGCTTAGTTAGTAGTCGTAATACAAATTTGAGTAGTTCTTATGAATTTCATCTTCCTTCGTTATTAAGGTACTATACATACGTAATATGCCGTATAGATTAGTATTCTCCATGAGAGAAGTCCATGCTTACGTGGATGTGCCTCCGTGGTCTCCACTCCCTTTGTGTCGTTGTAAGAGATAAAAAGAAGTTCAGGAAGAAATCAACAGATTTAACACGACCTTCTTATTTTTGTCTTTTATCTCGTTATTAAAACAAAAGATAGATAAAAAGTTTACGCCGGTCACGTGTGTTCCTATATACCATGCCATGGCATGAGATGCGAAGTTGGAAAAGTTCTTTAATTAGAAGCTTCAAAGTTTAAGTTGGCCAGCATTCTGCGTATTTCTAAAAACTACACACGTTACTGTTTTTAGTTGTGCACAAGTTACAGAAAAGCAGCAACTTTTTCATTGCTGCTAAGATGCAAGCAGAATGAACAATTTTTATTAATATATAAGCGTACTATACAGAATATCACGCGACGTTTCTCTATATACTCTACTAAATACATACCATAGGTAAAAGTAAAATGAAAATGTTGTGTAAACGCAGGGCCATAAAAGTTTTATTAAAAGATTATGATAAAAAATATAGGCCGTGAAGAGAGCAAGAAAAAAAAGAAAGCTAAAGTAATTATGGATTTTTCTAACGTAACACGGGATAGGATATACATAGAAAAATGACATTCCTTTTTTCATATCGATTTGTCCAGTCAAGTATATATTGAGTAACAAAATTGGCTTACTGAATAAATTTAGTTGATGTTATATTACATATATCGTGTGTGTCGATACAATCCTACGATCAATACCGAACTTATTGAATTTATTTGACACATGCCAACAATTACATTGGTAAATCTACCTTGCATTGATGCATAAAAAGCCATCGTTTAGGTATATTTGATTTTTGTTTTTGTTGTCTATAGATACTCCTCAATATACCTGAAAAACAGAGAAAATCACGATAAAACCGTTTATCTTTATTTTCTCTGTATATGATAGACGGTGATGCCACTTTTCTGGCTCCTAATGAATTTTCCAAGCGATTTATGATCTTTTTTTATGCAAAATCATTTATCTTCGTGTCATTTTCAGCTGTAGAACACGGTAGCGAAGATAATTTATGAAATGTCATTCTACATATTACAGATAGTATTGGACATTATTTTATAGCTCTACTCCTTTAAAATAAACATTAAATCCCATCGTTAATTAAATATTAATTAATATTTTTGCAATTTTATCTTTTATTTTTTTTTCGTTTAAATGAATTAGCTTACGAGGTAGTATGAACATGTAGTAATGTTAATATTATATTATTCTATAGATTATCGGAATATTATTATACTTACAGACTACTTGAAAAATAAAAAATAATCCTTCGATTCGAAAACAAAGGACAAAATATCCTAATTGACAACGAGACTAAAAAAGTGGCATTCAAATTTAGTTAATCGCACAATCTCAATGTCTGTGAGTGAGTTTGGCTAATGGCATACTGTAAAAAAGGTCAGACACACTCTTATATTATATTATTTCCATTTGTAATGTGCCCATTTGTTAATTTTTCTACTAATATCAATCTTCAACGCTTTTGAAATATCTTTCCTTGCATGTACTGCATTGTTTTGTAGAGGACAATTACTAAGAAGTATTTATTCATAAATACAAACAACAAAATTAAAGATTTGCTTATCTCGTTTTCTGTTTTTGAAAAAAACCGTATAGTGTGTCCCTCGTAAATTTCACGAAGAAGTATCTGAGAGAACAAATGAGAAATAAAGAAATTAGTCAATGGTAGCAGTACTTAAAAAAAAAAAAGTTCTAGAAAATACTAAAAACTTATCTCGAAGCTAAAGAACGTAATCCCCTATCGCTATCTTGTACGAAATAGTAACAGCTGGAAGCTACGTATGAATATGCATTAATGGAGCTACGAATATATCTTTTCCATGGGAAGATCTGTCATGTTTCAGATAACTGTAGTGTCTTCTTGTTCAATATGTGTCCCTTTCACTTCACATTTAGTCTACCACAAAAACCGTTTCAATAAATTTTGATATACCTAAATGTCTTATGCTCGTATATTAATTAGAATCCGTATTCTTGTATTTTCGTTAGAATTGAAAAAAGATTCTTTTAAAATATTACGTATATAAATTATAAGGAATATAATTTTAATTAAAAGCAAACGTTGACTGATACAGGATAATTATGAAACAGAGGAAAGTCGCTAGAACGAAGAATAAAATATAAGCATAGTTAAGAATTGACTGGCGATGAACGTTTTATCTTAATGTTTTCTTTGTCGTATATTTTTGATTTTCCCAAAGAGGTGTCCCTAATAAATTGGAAGCTTTCCAACTAACTAGTTTGTGATTCCAAGTTGTGAGTCATCCGTAGAAATTGTAGGCTAAAAATTCTGAACACGTAGATCGGCCTGCGTTTGTTAGTTGATACGAAATTGAAGAACAATCGATGAAAGACACGGCCGATAAAATGAATGAAACGAAATCGAATTTGAAGCTTGATTTCGTAGCTGCTGCTTCGATGATCCGCTCGTTCCCTCGAATCGAATTTTCTTGCAAATTACAAATCAATGAAATCCAATGTTCCGTCCACTACGTCGGATTTTTTGCGAATTAAAGAAATCGCCAGACTTGTTTCGTTTCTCAGGTTACCCAAATCCGTATCGTCATTGCGCGGGATCGATCGACGTTGTTCGTACATATCGATCTTTCAAGAAATGCCAACGAAGAGAAAATTCGAGCGACGAGGTCAAATCTTCCCGAATGTTACCAATGCCATTTCGTTGCGCAATCTGAACCGTTCGTTCGATGATTTCGGAGGTCGGTGTATTATCGCGGTAGTCATATTCTTTTCTCGTAAATCTAACACAATGTTTGAATGTTTGGTTTTCAAATTTCCGCTCGTAGAGAGAACATGAATGGTGAAAAGGGAAATTAGAATTGAACGAGGGATATCAAATCGAGCAGTGCCATTAAGAATATGGTTGATTCGGGTTAAACGGGAAAGGCTGGTTGTGCTTGCAGGCTTACCAAGAGCTTACGCACGCACACGACTTTCGAGCGAGTTTAATATAGACACGCGTCGTGCCGCGTTCTCCTCTTGCATACCGAAAGTGGACCTCGACGACGAACCACTACGATTCTTGCTCGCTTCGTCCGCGCTACGTGAACGCGTTTATTTTTCTCTTGTCGATACCGTCAAGCCAGACGGTACGTCGGCGTGGAATTGAAACGGCAGATGCTTCGGTTCAACGTTACGCCACACTCAAAATTCAACGCGCGTTGGAAAATTCCTTTTCCTTGTTTCAACTCGGTAACAATTTACATAACGCGTTTATAAAGGTTAGATTTATTTCTATTGTTCTTTCTCATCTCTTTTCCTAATATGAAATTACGTACTCGGTAAAAATGTCATGATAACGTCCAAAATTGTTCGACACATGTACTTTCGGTCCATGCGTTACGTAGCGATCGAATTCGAATATGTACAATATACAGGCGAGTTCGAAACAAGGTTAGCTAGCTGTTCTTCTTCCTCGATCGTTGTAAGTTTTAACGCCGGAGCTTTGTTGAAATTAACGGAGCTGACTGAAACAAGAGCAACGTATTATATTATCCTTGTCGATTTTTTAGTTTTTCCTTTGTCAACTATAATTTAATTCAAGCGCCAATTTCATTGTTTCCTAGGTTCGAAATTCTTTACTTTGAAAACAAATATTTTGTGCGACAGAGAAACCGAATTATTAATTAAATTTCTATACTTTCTGTTTTCCATTATCGATTTTCTATTAACAGTGGTGACAGTGGACAAGAGGCAAGAACATACGAATTCGAATATCTCAAATGTTATTAATATAATTGATTCGTTACATGAAAACAGAAATTGATAAATCAATGGTTTAAAGTAGATACGCATAAAATTTGCTAGTAATTGCCATGTGGCAAGTTCTCGGCAAGAATTATTTTGTCTAAAACTTTCCGCTTTTCGACCGACTCGTGTTTCGATTATGTTGATGAAGTTGGATGTCAATTTACATGTTCCGACGTATCTTTTAGTTTACTTTTTTCTTACGATGATCTCGCATACATATAGCGAATGATTGACTGTTTTTGATTATAGCGATAATTACAACAAGATGATTCCATTTTGTATATTCACGTATAATTTTAATATTATTCATACTGCAGCAGGATATTTAGTTGATAAAAGTTTTGTATTATGAATTTTGTTTATGGATATGGCTTAGTCATTTATTCTACATCTTTTTATTCTTCTTTTGCAATAATATTTATGTTGTTATGCTAGGATCTTGATACGAGATTAAAGTTAGCATTTCGACTGAAGGAAGCATTACTGTTCTTTTATGGTAATATGCACTGTTTCATTGCCAGCTTAGTGAGAAGCAATCCAGATAATAATCGTGTTCTTGTTAATATTGTCGAATGGTTTATAATTTTGTTTTATGTTATTTCTATAGTTTTATATTTATCGGTTCTATTTAGATCTGGTAATACTTTGATTACGCTTCTAAAATCTAAATACATGATTCAGAGAAACTTCCAGCTTAGGAAGCTCCATTTAAGAGGAAATGATCGAGCAGTTTGTTTCAACTTTTTAAGGCTTAACATGCACTTCCTGCGCGTCAAACGCGATAGAGTATACATTCTTTTCTTCTTTTTCCCAAATGTAAATATATCATTTTCTACATTTACTATTAAGTTTCTCGAGTATTGTCATGTTTGAAAAGCAACTTGCACTCAGTGACTCGTGAAATTACTTACGATTTTATGGTTTATTACTCGCTGGTTTGATATTTTAATTTAGTCGAGAAGAGCTGGAGAGATCGAGTTCGAAATCGATCGTAATATATTAAATCTATAAATCACGGGGCAGTTGAATTATCGCATAAATCACGAAGTGCAAGCCGATATTCGATAATGATACTGCGATGTCGCAAAACGCCTGCCTGTCAACGTTAACTATCACTGACTGTTGTGCCGTGCACATTCGTCGTTCGGTAATTATAATTTCTGTATTTATGCTTGTTCGCGCATGGAAGTTCCACGTCCACTTAGGCGTATCAAAAATTTCCGAAAATAAACGAGTTGTCGAACGAAATTATAATATCGAGCTTTGTATTTCCATACATTTATCTCTGCGAGTTTCTCAGCGAAAAGAAAAAGATAATACCGCGTAATTATCCGAAAGTATCAGGTTTCGAATCGTTAAAAACGATTTTATTGAAACTTAAATTGTCGTTTAAGACTGTTACGTCCAACAGTATCTTTCTCGTAAATCGATATTAAGTTACTAAGTTTCTCTTTGTATCAGTTACTATTTTAGTTGTATTTTATGCAACTTATGTTCGTCAAAGAACCTCGAAAACTCAGAGGTGAACTTGTTATTTCACATATGCTATAACTGTGATTTGATAAGAGCTGATTGTGAGTTTAGTAAGAATCTGAATGACGTGCGTTGAAAGTCCATGCTAAGAACATTTAGAATACTAATTGTTGGCTTGAATGAAAATTCCATCGCTACGTGCACCAATGCGGCCACGTATTTCCTCGACTACAACGACTCTTCTACCAATGGATTCAACTTGTAAATCGTCGCGATAACTCACCTCCGTACACATACGTATACTCGTGTAATGTGTACGGCACAGTAAACAGAAATTTGTTACGTTTACTTCCGAGAAAATATTTTCTTGCTACTTCTTATTTTCTTGCTAAGCTCTCTTTATTTTATCTATCGTAACTTTCCATTTCGCATTTGCCAGTCATATTCAACAGCCGTGTTTACAAGAATATTTTTCACGCATGTATAAATATTAATTTTACGTAATTATATAACATACGCGTCTTGTTTTAATGACAGCATGATATAATTTATTAGAAAATTATAGTTCAATAAACATTATAGATGCTTTGCCGACATCATAGTATGTGTATGTTATGTCGATAGAGGGAGTACAGGAAAACATAAAAAGCCATTCTTCCATTGTTCGAACACTTAAACATTTCTCGACATATTATAGTATTCCTCGTTAAACACTACTATTTTCGGATATCATCGTTAAAATAAATAAAAGATACATCTTTTAAGAAGTTCATTTCGAATTTTTTGTAATTCTATTTTGAATATTTCCAAAAGCTAATGTTCCATTTTATTTCCCTCCTCTTTCCTCGCCTGCAATTCTCATGCGGATGCTGTCGAAGTTAGATCAGAGCTTTACTTGATATAGCACTACATAGACTATAATAGTACTATAGTAGTATTTAGTAGATTCCGTTACATACAAGCGTGGAAACATTCGCTAAAAATATTTACATCAAAATTTCCATATTTCTGAAAACTTATTTCAACAAAACTAGTAACACAGTCATCTAGGATTTATTACGCGGTGTATTGCGCGACGCGGAATTGGAAAAATCAAACTTTGTCTTAATCTTAAACAAACGATACCTTGTACAAATACAACCAACGATTTATATATTTACCCGAATGTATTGCTTGTACATGGAAATTATTACATTGGTTGAAAGTCGGCTACGCACCGAGAATATGTGCGTTGAAAGATAGGCAACGTAAGTACATAAGTGTTATATACCTACGTGAAATGAGCCTGCATGTATGTAACGAATATCTTGGCGCCACATTTCCGTAAGTTGACGACGACGCCGCTCCGGATCACCGGTAGGCCGTTGTGATAACTCTCGTGTCAGACAGTCAACGATTATACATATAGACAAAAAAAAAGTATTCTCACAGCAAGTCATATAACATACGCACTGTCTTGCCGACAGCAGCCGTTTACTAAGTGAGAACCAGACGAACCGTGCCATTACTCTTATTTCAATTGCAACGTGTAATACACAGTATTAGATCTCTTTCCACGTGTTACCCAACATTGAAAAAACTCAGAGGAACTTATATGATGACTGTATCTTTACGAGCTATGAAAACCAGATCATAAAGTTTAGAACGCTTTTAAAAGAAACGTCTTGAGTTCTGTCGAATTTATCGTAAATATGTAAAATGTAAGGTATATGTGACACGTATGCATTAAGACCTATATATTACGAGTATTATCACATTCGCAGTTACTAATGTACAGTTGTCTTTTCATAAACTATAGCTGCTTGCTACTGACGTAAGGATGTGTTTTCTTCTATCTCTCTAGAAGTTATAGCTAGATATTTCTGACGTACAGTTACGTCATTTTTAATACGAAAGCAGCAAGCTATATGAAAACTGTGTGCACGAAATCACGAAATCAGAAATAAGAAACTTAAAAATTGTGTTCGGACGAGTTTATTATGGCAGTTTAATATTATCTAAGTTTTTGTTTAAATGCGGAATAATAAATACACGTACGAGTATGATTACACGACAGTTTCACGTTCTTTTGTTTACGAAAGAGGCGCGCGATAATCAACATTCATAAACAGATGTTCAAATTTGTAGAAATGTACGTTTCCTAGACGCGTTTAAAATTATGTAAATAATTAATTGCGAAAGCGTTTCTTAATTTTGAATTAGATTATAACATATTTTGTGCATGATTTAATACGTTCATGTTTTGTCACATAGTCTTTAACATCAATGAGCAAAGAGATAGCGTCGTAAAATTTATCAACTCTTTTTACAAAGAACTTTGTATTAAACCATTCTTCTAGCTTCATTCGTTAGCTTTCTACATTTGTTAAATTATTCTTCTAAAATCTAGATTTTAGTTCTGCTCAAACGTAGCTAGTAGGATCAAAATCAAGCGACTAGAGAAATGTTTTTAGCAATTTTAGCAATTTTATTTTATATATATATATTATTTTATACACACACACACACATATACAGGAACGATTTTTGCACTAAATATATATCAACAGCGATTTACGTAATTGGAACAAGCGATATTTCTTTTTCGATTGTGATTAGAAAAAGATGTTAGTGGAATCTTTAGAATTATATCTTCCGTTTTTAATTGCAATGTCTACTTACATGGATTTTATAGCTGCATCACTGCTTTGTAGATAGAAATATATATATATATATTTCTAGTTACATAGATAAGATTAGCGTTAAGAAAATACGATAAAACGATTTAACATAATTAGTTCCTGAAATATTAAAAGAAACTTCTCAGTCTTTTTTTAAGTTGTCCAACTGCTTCTCCGTTTGATTCTAAACGTTTCCGCTCCTTCATTGTTCTCATCAGCTTTATCTCTGATTTATACATAACGTTTGATAAGAGTCGTTCAATGGTGCGCCATATGAGATCATTCTATATCGTAAAAGGTTTTCAATTAGTGGCATCTTAAAGCAATATGAATTGCGGGCACTATACACGACCATGCTACGAACTCGAAGGAAATTATCCCGTTTATTACCAAATGATTGCGGACATGGTGTTCAAATAGGTTGAGTTTTATTTTAATAAAATCTTTCTTACAGCCGTTTACATATCTCGTAACTACTTCTAGTCCTTGTGTATTTGCTTCTGAAATGAACGATCTTTTTCGAGCACTCTGTCGTAATACTCCCTCTTTACATTAATAGTCGACGAACTATTTTGAACGACTTTTCTATATTAATTGGCGAGAAACGTTCTCATTTATAAACTCGTTAATGTCCAGTAACACGATCTTTCCTTCTCGACCTCTCTCGAGATACATTTCGAATTGTTTCTTTGCGTTAAAATTTATTCATGATCTTTTGTACAACGCGACAATTTCTATGCATTTCTTTTATTCTGCGAATTTGATTTGCCTTTTGAATATAACATTCTATGTTTTATATTACAATCTCTGGTATTGAAATATTTACCGATCTTTTCACTATTAATTTCTTGGTAACCATGCATCGAAAAAAAGTGCAAAATTTCCCCTTTAGTAGAATCACTATTTAACTATAAGGAAAATTAAATTTCTCCTACATATACAATTTGACGCCAACGAAATACTTGTGTTCTCTATTTTTATTCGTATATACGATATCATAATAACTTTGGTCGCTTCAAATATCTTCTTTTTACATGTAAGAAGACTTTATTTATAGAAATTGTACAGAACACAAATAAAGGTAGTTTATTTATGTTAACATTCCAATAATAGCTGTTCTATAGGTGAAGAATTTCTGAAGATTACGTTCGAATTTTTAAATGGTATACTATAGGTTTTTATTCCCAGTTGAGTAGCAGGTGTTTAGAGAATTTCAATGATCTTCGGCACAAAGGCGGAGCAAAAGAGTAAAATAGTCTAATATCACAACAGATATTTGAAACGTTGCAATCGTTATATTTTTGAAGTTCGTATCGTTATCATCATTTCCGGATTAATTGTAGAACATGCCGCAACAAGTGTTTACTTTACACATACTCGTGACATTGTCTCGTTGTTAATCATCGCGAGACGAAACATAGCATGGAAATGATAGGGAACGTAAATAATAAACTCGAAGAATCGAGATGGAAAAAATGACATAGAAATTTGAAACTTTCTTTCAGTAACGTCAATAGATTTTTAACAATGGCGAAGAAGTCATTGAATTACGACCTTGGGAAACACTAAAAGATATCGCGTATTAGGAAAACCCAACAAAATGCCACAAGATATGGAACAAAGAATCTTTAACAGCCTGTGAAACGATAAGAAGCGTACACGGAGTTCAGAAATCGAGCGATTGAAATCTTGCGTCGACGCAAATGCGTATCGCTTCGAGTATCTGTTACGATCTAAGGCTCGTTGTTTCGTTCGATTAGCGAACGAGCTTACGCTCGTTGTAAATCACTGAAATCCTTTAAATACTCGATATTCCATTAGGAATGAAGAAGTATGTAGTGTAAAAGACAGCAAACTTCGAAATTCTTTGAAAAGCTTTCGCGTAATGCTTTTTTCTTAGTTCCATTCCATAAAAATACGCTGCCATCGATTTACGGAAAAATTCTGAGTCATCGCTATTTATTCGAAGTTTTATTTACTCGAAGCGATTTTTGTATTTATTTTCTGGAAAATTTTCACTGTCTACTGTAAGTCGACGTTTCATTTTACGAGCAACCGTAAATACGAATTTAGGTCAGGCTAACAAACGTGTGTTGATAAATACGTTAACAAATTTTAATCAGCTATGCAAGATCCGAGATTAAGATAAAAGGCTTTAAGAGGTACGTTTCATACAATTTCATCGGGCTTCGAGTATCTGACGTGTAATCTCCATTATCATTGAATTACATTCAAGGATCTGCTTAAATCGCGAGAAAAGCACCGAATAACCAACACTCCGTTACGTACGCGTTTCTACCATCCTTTTTATGTCGTCGCTGCTCTAATCTCCCGACACGTTCCACTCTTTTATGCTCTTCTGACACGTTGTAGCAAGTGAACGATCTTCGACATGTCGCGGTCGACAGTTGGTTAAACAAGCGAGAAATCGTCGAAGGCGACCGGTACAAATATATTATTATTATTATTATTATTATTATTATTATTATTATTATTATTATTATATTATGATTATATATACATATATATACACGCACACATGTATATAAAATACATAAAAAAAATAGATAGAAATAAATATAAAATAGATAGATATATATATATATATTATACATAAAAAATACATATATATATATGAAACACCGGTATAAAATCAGGCGGGGAAGATACAGCGAGAAAAGAGGGTGGAAACGCTTGGCCATTTCGTAATGCATTATCGCGATCGAAAAGGCCGGGCACGCCACGCGACGCGTTCTTCTCGAATCGTCGTGTCGATTTCCTTCGCACCCCACCGCTTTCGGTCGGCTGTTGTGAACGTATACACGAACGCGAATGTAGGGGACGACGAATCGCAGGCGGAGAGCGATTATGGTAGCCGGTAGCTCGGCAGCTGCTCAGCTGGCTATCAATGACGTACGAAAGAGGCTTTGACGCACGGTAGCCAGTCGGAAGGAGAGAAAGAACCGCACTCCGAGAAAAAGATATAAGCAGTTTGTCGAACGAGGAGGTGTGCGTAGAACTGGCAAAAACGGAGATTCCAAGAGAAAGAGATACGCAAGCAGGAAGTCCGTGTAGGAAGCGAGAGGGAGAGAGAAAGCGAGCGAACACGTTGGCGAACAGACGGAACAGAAGCGGTTGCAACGTGTACAAGAGATTCGTGGCATTGCTGAAATTGCGCACGAGAAATTACGATCGGACGAAAAATATGAGCACAATTCGGGAACGGAAGGATAAAAATCGGATGCAGAATTGGGATAAAGATCCGTTGGCAATGATCTAGAAACGTAACGGAGAAAGCGACCGAAGGCGATGTGCTATTCGAAATTGGATACGGCAGTGGCTAAGAGAGAAAAACGATTTGCAGTAAAATTATTTCGTCTGTAATCGCGCGATGAGAGAAATTAAGTAGCCGAAAGGTCGTGTCCGACGTTTAAATTTACATTTATATCGATGCATCTGGATTTTCCCAAGGAAAGATAAGAAAAAACTATGATTAATTGAACGAGGCGTGATAAGAGATACCAGGAAATTGCGAATTACATGGACAGGATAAAAGAGAATGTAAATAGAAGTACGTGTAAAAGTAAGAAATTATCGAGGATTTAAACAGTAACGGATAGAAGGGACAAAGAGAAAATAGGGCAAGGGTGCAATTGAGACAGACTTGCAAGGTGAAAGAAAGAGATAACGAGTCAAAGCAACGTACAAGAAGGGAGCAAGATACGAAAAACGGTGGCATTGAACTTGACACGACGACGAAGTACCGTGGTCTTTGCGGGAGAAGAAGAAGACCGGTGCTACCGGGATTCGAAGAGGGGAGATGATGAGAGCGACCGGTCGAAAAGCAGGTTTCGGTGGCCTGTTCGTATAAACTCAAAGGTAGAGTGGGAGGCCCCCGACGGACACGAAGAGAGATCGACGAACGAGATGCGATAAATCCTTCTTCATCCGTTCGTTCCGCTTTTCTGTCCTTTTTCGGATCCTTTCGACCTTGTCACGATCACAGACACAAGATCGACGCGAGACGGTTGTAATCATAGCGATATTCGCTGGCTCCGTTTCCGGACCGTAGGACACTGCCTCGGGGAGAAACCGATTCGTACACGTCGTTTACTGACATAAGTGTGTCACACTTGACAATCTGCGTAATGGACTCATTCATAATGATTTTCTTCTTTCTATTCGTAAAGTAAAAGAAACATATGTCCATGTGTTCGTTCAATGTTTCATTGTTGATGAAACCGTGAGAGACACTCTTGTCATATGAATTATTTGTATAACATTAGAAAAACATAGCAAATTAGTTTTGCATATATTTAATGTAACATAACTGACCAATCCTTCCTTTTTTTTTTTTTTTTTGCTTTTACGATAAATGATAGCTCCGAAGACGTGAAACATTGTCGTAAATTTCACGTTTGAGCATGAACGTTTTGTATCTATGTTGCCAGGTTTTTCTACCATATTGTAAATAAATTCTTATCGCTCGCAGCGCTCGTAAAACATAATTTGATGTACATGGCGTACTCACGATCAGCTTGTGCGTTGTAACGGTAAAGTATGTAAAGCCTTGTTGTTGTTGCGAAATATATCCGGTAATGACATTTTATCACTTATCGATAATATGAAATGCTTGTAAAATATTTATCTTCTCGCCCTTATCTGTGAAAATTCATAAGACATGGACTTCCGCTGATTGAAATACTAAGTTCGTTTCCTACTCCTTACCGAAGTCCTATAGAAAACAATAATATTATGTTCGATATTACGACAATAATCAACGTTTCATTCGTATCAACATTCATATAGTGTATAAATAATCTTTGATGCACACCTAGTAAGAACATGTTTTGAGAAATATCTTATAAAAAGTTGCAATTTTTCTTGATCGCGTGTCGAATGTAACATACTGACGATTTAACATGTCACTCTATGTGTATGTTAAAGAGTAGAAAAAAAATATCGAACCGATAACAGTGCAACGAGCTTGGAGATACTCGAATGTTTATCGGTCTTAAAAAAAAAAAAGAAAGAAAGAAAGAGTGGAGGTGGGTGAGAAGAAACGCGGCTAAAAAGAATGTCATGAGTTCGGAGGAAGCTCGCGCGAAAATCATTCTCGGATGAACGACACAGTGAGTATAGGAGGTAATTGATGGACCTTGTGCAGATCGAGAAAAAAAAGTTGACGATACCGAGGTTGGTGCGATTACGAGGCGCATCGCGCTCGAATCGTTTGAAGCACGCACACGTGAGAGCGGACGTACGATATATAGAGAAAAACATGGTTGCGCGAGCACGTCTGCACTTTCCTGCGAAGCAGCCAGTCGAGCAAGGCAAGCCGATGTGCAAAGGCGAGTTGTGTGTTGGTGAAAACAGATAGGTCAGCTTGGCGCCACCAGGCCGAGGCAAGCCGAGTGAAGGCCGGTCGGTTGCATGCTCTTGTTGCTGGCTTACTGTTCTTCGATATCCAACCATCGCTACCAACCGAACCACGCATTGTCACTGTCAGTGAAATCATGCGCCGTCGCAGATCCAAACCGGCGGAAACCATTCCTTTGTTCGAGCGACGAAATTCGATTATACGTGTTTACTGTCCTTCCGGATATAAAGCCGTAGCGACACAGGATCGTCGAAACAAACGTTCTTGTGCAATTAAATAAGACCAATAAGAATCTTTTATTTCGTTATAATACTAATGTTTATGGCTAACGGTATATAGCCGGTGTATAAGCGTATTCAATGTGCTTAGGTATGTTAGATAGGTTTTAGGTATGTACCGGTTTTCTGATACGATATGATGTTTGAAGATGTTGGAACGTGTTTGAACAAACAGTCCCGAATAGTAAGAATTATATCCAGATACAATAAGGAGTCGCGGAGTATCTTCTTCGATGAAATTTTTTGTTTTTCTTTTTTTGTCTAAAAGTGCATTGGAATGATATACATGTATTCCGAAAATTTGTTGTTACCATTAAACACTATCTAACAGCTTCAGTCAGATCCCTTTCTGTTTCTGAACAACATAACGACGCCTATTTTGCTCATTATCTTCGTGCAATAATAATGCTATGTCAGACTAGATGTTTCAGAGATAAATGTAGAAATACATATTATCAAACAAGAGTCATTACGCGAGACAGGAAATTACTGTTCTTACATATTATGCTACTCGAAATTAATTGGTAATATAAACACCAAGTATCTCCGGTTACCATTCCATGGCTGCATGGTTAATATGCATCAACTACCCCGAGCACTATCATTTCAGCGATGAATTCGGTACAGTCGCCTACGAGAATCGGTTCATTTCGTCGTATAGCGATATAACATGATAGACCATCCTTGTATGTATAATAGACATTGCTGTTCATTCTCAGCGAAACGCTTCTCAAACCATGTTCTCTCGATAATCATTCGTATTGAACTGAATTATACATTTTATCAAAAATTTGTACAGAATCGATTAAGAAGTTAACGTTCTAGAAATAAACGAATGAAACGTGATTGTATTCTCTTCTGCTTGTTTCTTCCAACATCTTAATTTATGACGATGATAAAATGTTGCAGAGAAAACGGGAATAGATACGAAAGAAACGATAGTGTAGCACACAAATGAAATTACAGAAGAATTGATTTAATACAAACATGAATACAATATATCATTTTACTCGTCGACATAACTAATATGCGTTCGGTTGCAGTCAATGAGATATGTAAAATAATGGCATATACTTTAAGACATCTTCTTAGCAATAATCGTCTTCCTGTAAATTGTCAGCGATTGCCACCCTACAAAAAGGATATACGTAATTCCGGGAAGAAATATTTTATGCATACATAAAATTGCGTATGAATAAGAATACGTATATTCTACATAGGTAAAGTTAGGCAAAGTTACGACTACTATTGAAAAATGCATGTTGTTTTTAAGCGAGGCTACCCACAGAGCTGCTATCTATGGTGTCCATTTTATCTTGTAGATAGTACAAAAATCCATAGGAATTACTTTATTAAAAATAACGCAGTTAAGTTGTACACACGCGCAACTGGCCCTATTTATACGGGATACGGGTTAGATTGGTTATTTTCCATATTATCATAACCGTAAAATTTTTTTCCTAAAAGGTCTCATCTTATCAGTTACGGGTGAAAATTTCGATAGTTTCAGCAGGAAAGAATATTTCCTGGAAGCGCAGTTTAACGGTGGGAAACACGAATTATCTTAAAAAATCGAATGACACTATAGAGAAAACAAGGCTGATGCTGATATATATCGCACGACCTCGAAGTTACCACGCCAATACATATCGCTGGTAGCAGATCATTTTTCGAAATAATTATGCTGTGCTATATAGCATCATGAAACCTGATGATTAGAGGAAATAGCACGCACGATCAAGTAATCAGATAGAAAGTACTCACAGCGATAGATCGGTTTGATTTCCAATCGATTATCGTAATCGTTTCGCGTATGCTATTGTACAAAAGGAGCAGTCCTGTTATTGCGAAACAGTTGCATACGCCAAAAAAGAAACAAAAAGTAAAGAAGGAAAAGAGAAATGAACGGCTTTTATGGAAATCGGTTTATTCGTCGAAAATGCTTATCAGACGCCAGCGTAATTTAGTACTGACAGTGAGTCGATTTTCGTTTATCTTCCCATTACGATTGCGCTTACTATAGTTGGCAGCTAACTATTGAACTTCGCACTTGAATGCTTTGTGCGAAGATCGAAACTGCAAGTCATTTACTAGAAGACATCCATCCGTGAAAGTTTCATTATTCTAAATGTACATTTTCACTCATGGCGTATTTCTGTTCGTCGGTTATTCTTCTCTTTTTAATTTTTAATCTTCATCGTTTATCTGGAATCATCTTTTTCTGCACTTTTGATCTTTCATCGAAAATATTCATGTAAACGATATAGAGGAGGTGAGAATGAATTAGAAGATAAAAATTCGTAGACAGGAGCAATGAAAGCAAACTAACTTCGCAAGTAAAGTAGAAGCGAAGCGTTTCAAAATTAAAATTATAACTTAAAACTCGGATTAAAATTCGGTAGTAGAAACTACCACTTGCTTAGTAAAATATGTAAAATACCGTGCGAAGATAATTCGATTTAAGAACTTATTTTACCGAGTTAAGAACTGTGTTCTTACTTTCTATCAAAATATTCGAATCAAACAGATCAAAAGTATATACGTAGTTGTTGAAAATTTTATATTTTATGTAACCGGCTATAAAAACTGGAAATTTGTCCAAAAGTTTGTGCGAAAGGGGAGAATTATGTAAAAGTAAATAAAATAAAATACATTCAAATCGATCATAATACAATTATGTTAAAATAGGTCGTACTATTGACGAACAAAGCTAAACGTAAAGAATTATTTTTTTTACGATTCATTTTGCAAATAAGGTTATTGTTTTTATCATTTTTTAAATTACGCCGATCAAAAATCTTATTGCTTTCTTGAAATAAAACAGAAATTTTACACGAAATTGCTTGAAGACTCACCGATTCGTTTCCTCGAGTCTTGTTCAAGAAGGCGTTCTCGCGTTTGATCTAAGAGCGGGCATTTAAATTTGTTTATGTCTATTTCTACAAGTCACTGCGAAAACAGTTTAATTGAACTAACGATGAGAAACAAAATAATAAGAAGAATAATGAAGCGAATGTCTACGTATACGTTTCGTTTCTGCTATTACCATTTCCCTATACGTACGCATAGAAATCAGGGCGGTTCACTCATCGATCTGCTCCAATTACAATTTCCTTTAAAATTTAAACTTTCTATATTGCACAAAAATACCATGGCCAAGATAGAA
This sequence comes from Bombus haemorrhoidalis, assembly GCA_014825975.1. Taxonomy (NCBI): domain Eukaryota; kingdom Metazoa; phylum Arthropoda; class Insecta; order Hymenoptera; family Apidae; genus Bombus; species Bombus haemorrhoidalis. The sequence goes on from JACXIS010001612.1 coordinate 162,753, forward strand.
ACAACGTAAATATCAGCTAGAAACATGTGACAACGTCATTTGAGATATACGCACGTATCTCTATCGGAAAATTGTTGGAAGTTTTCAGGAAATTAGAATACTTAATGATCACTGTTTCGTTATTCCATTGGTGACGAATGAAGAAGATAAACGTTGCGCAGTCAAGCAGCTATTCTCGAGGAAGTCAAGCAATCAAACCGAGCAATCGTGGCTGGTGGAACAGATAGGTCAGCTTGGCGCCACCAAGCCGAGTCGTAGCGAATGAAGGCCGCTTGGTCGCATGTTCGTGTTTGCTACCTTACTGTTCCTCGCCACCCAACACCGGCAGCACCATAATGCGTCTGGCACTGTCACCATTAGCGGTAACGGGTAATGCTTGGATTCCACGCAATCAACCAAACGATTCAGCGATCATGAGGAAAATTCACGAAATTTCTTCCAGTTTGAGAAATTTCGTTCACAAGCGATGTAATCGTCGAGGATAATTCATTCGTTGGTGTTGTCGTTAGGTAGAAACGAGAAATATTTAGTAATACCAATCAACGTGTTTCGATCATTCGGTAATTCAAGAACAGTGCTCCAACAACAGACGATCAATCGACGAACAGTCTAACAATTTCGACGATGAAACGAGTGTTATCACTCGTTTGATAAATAGTATCAGATAGATGGCGCAGTACATTTTATGTAAAAGATTCTGCACAAAATATGACCGATAAGAGGTGGATTAAAATTTTTACCGGGAGATTGCCGACATCGCCGACCCTCCATTTCTAATTCATTAATTAAATCCCATGTAGAGCGATCCCAAATCTCTACCCGCCCACCAGGAATTTTCCCCAAGTCCCCGATGGCTTGCTCGTCCCCGAGGGAACCTCTTCCATATGAAACGGAAAGCCTAATGAACAGCAAAAAGTGGATTAATATGTTAATATGTTTGGAATGTACAATTTTAAAGCTTCCTAAATGATTCGAATTTTCGAATCTACTTTTAAAAAGTGTGCATTACCATTGAATTGTTTAGCATTCTAATTGCGATAAAGTAAAAGGTATATGTCGGTACATATAAAGATATATTTGTAATCAATAAATACAGTAGATACAGCGTGTTTTAGGAGCGGACAAAGCACATAGGAACAATGAGAAAGGTTCACATAAACATGTGCCCTATCTGATCGTGTTTCAAAGTCACAGCCACTTTTGCGTTACACTAATCCGCGATAGCTTATGCTCATAGGAGGTGCTTGAAATGATCACTCTTGGTTCGTACGCAAGTTTGTAGTCGTCGTGTCAAAGAATTTCGCGATTTTTCAATAATTCTGGGTGTCTGTTGTATAATACAAGCGAAGGTAGCCATTTCGAGCAACTTTCTATGAAGGTACATTATCGTGGATTATCGTAACGCAAACCTGGCTACGACTTCGAAATAAGTTTAAATAGAATACGTGCTTATAACATGAACCTTTTTCATTGTTTTCATGTGCCCTGTCCGCTCCTGAAGTTGATCCCACATGTTCCGGAATGCGCCATATATGTTGAATAAAAATGCTGCTGAAGTTGCTGAAACGATTCATCTTATTCTCAGTGACAATGCGGCAGTACGTGTACGTTAAAAATGACATCATAAATTTTTCAAAGGAGATCCCGATTCTAATCCGAAACGTTCGCGTTTCGGTGGCTGTAAGAAAATAAAAAGAAAATGACCGGAAGAGGATTGTGGAATGAAAACAGCAGAAAAATGGTAATCATATGTATCAAGAGATATGATACTTTAACGATTTGGATAATATTTTTACTGTTGAAAATAAAGATAAGTTTTGTGTACAGAAGCAGGATACGTAAAATATCAAGTTAAAAGCACAGGATTTTTTTTATCACATTCAATAATGAATGTTTTTACGCACTGTACACTCTAAAGCTTGTCTTGTATTTTATGCGCAGCCATTCCCATTCTAATCTGGTATTATCGAAATTACCAGTCGTCCTATCTGTCTTTATTAAGATCGACGAGCTTTGTGCGGCAATACGTAGTATACGAGTATGCGAAGATCGCAACGAGATATGTCCATACCTGTGGTGTCTAGAAAATGGCGTGTACTATTAATTATAACTAATGCGCGTCTCCGTCAGTAATCATGGTTAACGATCAGTTACACTGGCTTCGTTCCATACGTGCCTTTATCCTTACGCGAACGTGTAACTGGTTCAAATGGATGGATGCAACATTTTTTTAACAATACATTCTCTCATGTGCTCCATTACCTGTGCGTATAAATACGTTGGGAGTTTTTTTTAAATCATTAATTAACACAAAAATTAATTTTTATATAATCAACATAGTGGTACACATAATGAAAGATCTATCGATTAGTGAGGAGAAAATGAAATACAAAACTTCAGAAACTGCTTTCTTTTCTTTTCTGTAGATTTCTCTTTGCAAAACTTCAATCGCGCATAAAATTTAAGCTTGGAAAACCTAATCGTTACAAAGTATCCAGTTTCTGTTGAAACAAGTCGATATTATTCTTTCCAGAATCGAAATAAAAATATTAATTGAAGCACTTTATGTAAGAAACATGTGTGTCTAGCGAATTATCATACCGAGTATTATGGTACAAAAACTATTTATTCATCTGTTCTACCACATACCATTCTGGATTATTTCCAAAACTATTAACGGAGACGAACTCTAGTTATGGCGTGATAATGAGGTAGCGCGGTAATGGACGTTTATTTTGAATCGGCAGAACCGCGAAACTTACTATACAGAAAGCAACTTCAGTTGTGCAACCAGTTTGCTCGTCCTAATAGACATCCTGTTTTCTTGCGGTAGTCCGCTTTAATTAAACGTTTTACCCATTTGTAGTAATTTCTAGATCGATTGATAAAAAACAATACGACTTGAATACCATAATGCATTAAATTTGGCACGAAGTATAGGTACATACCGCTGTTTTTGCGTGCCAAGACAATCGCGGTTAGAGTTACATAATTTTAGTAAAATATAGTCAACTATTTCTATAACACGGTTAAATCGTTTCACGTTGTATGGAAACCGTGTTATAGAAGGGCTGTCGCAATTTTTGCACCATGTTATATCGAAATTATGCTTTCAGACTGCCGTGTTACAAGAGAGTCGAGAGTTGTACCAATATGTGAAAATTAACAAACTATTTTCCATTATACTGTTCCGGGTTTTCCCAGCTGAAAATTGTCGGTATATTCTAAAAGTTTATTCTAAAGATATATTCCTAAAAAGTGTTATAAACACGTGCCAGTTTTAAAGATTTATATCGTTCAGTAACGTCTTTTCCACAAATTATCAATAGATTAGAGATATTTACATATAGTATCATAATACTTGGATAAGTCTATTTTCTGTCGAGATTGACAACGACAAAAAATTCGTTACTCTTTGAAGATCTCGCTTATAAATCGTCCAAATTGGAGTGGAGAAGTTATCGTAGTACCTTCTAACTGTACTGCCAGATGTAAATATTTCTCACCTATTCATACCTTGTTCCGTAGTAACGTAGATTCATTATCGCTATTTTGTATCATGTTAATTGCACTTGCATGATGATTTTTCTTATCTTGACTTATAGAATGTACCGACAACGTTTGGCTGAAAATATCTCGGACACGCTGTATAACAGTCGATATGAAGCGTTCGGTCCTTTCTTTTCTTTTTTTCTTTTTTTTTTTTTTTTGCCAAACCTTATCAGTCTGTTCTGTACGCATAAATAATGAAAGAAAAAATATTATAGAAAATTGATTAGAAAGCTATAATGATAACAGTACGAAATATGACAGAAGTGGTAGTGGATTTATAGTTAGTATGTGATACAGAAGAAAAGTAGATTGACAACGAATGTAATCGTCTATCGCATAATATGTATCCTATTTCAAAATGTTCATCAATCCCGTCAATCGACGCAACACTGACAATGGCAAGAAATTGAATTCCTCTCTATACGAAGTTTATTTTCATTGTTCTTCGCTTCAATCCATCAATCATCACGTCGCTTCATATTGATTTATTATTTTTCTTTTTTCTTGTTGCAAATTTCTTCATACGTAAAAATCAAAAGACGTACGATCGAATAAACTTGGGCGTCAGAGTACAATCCCCTTCGTATTCTTTACTTTTCTTATAACATCTTAAAGGAAACTTCGATTGAATCATACTCAAATATGTATATTTTTTTTGTCGTCACGATTATATGATAGAAGAATATTCGGTAAATTTCATTGGCATTTTACTAAATTTATGCGCTTATTCGTAAGTAAGTATTCGTTAGAAACCAGTTGATCGCGTGATGTATCATGATATTTATCGGAAATAGTCTCCTTCGTACAAATCTGGAATAATCCATATATATAATCGTGAATTATGAGCTAACCTGCCTGAATGTCTCTACTCTAATCGTAAATTATCGTCTCTCTCATATCGTCGATATTGCATCATGTTTGATTCGAGTGAAATTGATGAGGACTCGTGTATGTTGTACACGAGGCATATGACAGAGATCGTTCTTGCCTGATGGTCGTATGACAGTGACGACACACGGTTTTTCTCTGATGTGCAACATCCGCTCACATCCATACGCGTACGCCGCGCGTGTCTAACCGTATACATATTAACAGAAGGAGAAAATGAGAGAGAAAGAGAGAGAGAGAGAGGGAGAGAGAGAGAGAGAAAGAGAGAGGACAAGAAAAAGAGCGACAGCGGGACAGCAGAAGAAAAGAGCATACGCACGGACATGTAAAACGTGCTGGAAAAGGTGGGTTTCGGTGCGTTGAAGCAAAGTCGAATGCTTCGACGATCGAAAGTATCCTGGTTATTGTTCTTGCCGGCATGTTACAAATAACATCGCGTCATTCGGTAGAAACCAAACATCGTTGTTATTATAATATAAGGCAAGACAGGATGATGTTTCTTTTTGGTATTGGATACGTGATTTAGATACGTATTAGATGCGTTTTGAAGTAGATACACGTATGTATATGTGTATGTATGTATGAAACACTACGTTAGAAAGAAATTAATATCGGCGTTAAATTCCGTAACATTGGCCGTAGCGTAGTATCTTTATCGACTATAGGTTTCAAGACATTTTCAAATATTCGTCCACTCACTCGTAAAGATCATCGATATGCTTAATCCTTTGCAAATGATAAGAAAGAAACAATGGAAATAGATGTGATAGTTTATCGTCTGGCTCGAGATCTATCATTAATTCCGATCGAATTACTTTTAACGCTCGAATAAATCAATTTTTCATCTGTTCGAACGTACATGATGTACGTAGGAAATAGGTCAGAGAGGAGTTTAACCCTCTGCAACGGAAATTTTGTTTGTCCATTGAAAAGAACAAAAATGACAATTTGTCGCAATCTTTTACTTCGATTGGAGGCCTGAAAAGCACTAATCGTTACAAACGGACTACTATAATATAACACGATGATATAGCGATAAGTAAACATAGTGGGATTTAAAAGATACGTATTTAACTTGCACAAGCTACATGATGCTATAAAGAATTACAACGTAATTAAGATTTTCAAGTCGCTGCTTGTATGCAACCGTTTTTCTGTTGATGCATTTCGCCGGGGACATATTGTAGGTTAAAGTACAAAAGGGCGGAATAATCCCGATGCGACAGCGCGAATCGGAGCCGACGGAACCTGTGGAAAAACACGGCTACGGTTTACCGGGTAAAATTCCTACGTTGCTGGTTTGTTCCCACTGCAAAAAGTCCCATGCTAATTCAACGTTGAACGCTTGAGAACTCATCACGGATGAGTTAGCGCGCCTCATGATCCTTCGCAACGTCGAGCTTTGGATCCCGATTACACCGAGGGGGGATGCCGCGACATGGTAATAAACCTTCGTAACCTTTGTATCAGTCCAAGGGAGAAAACGAGTGCACACAACTTATTCTTCTATTCACTTTTTTCTTCGCAAGGGAATTTTTGGAATTTTCTCAGCGCAACGCAGTCAGAGTCTTTGGTATTTTTTTTCACATTCTCGAACCGTTTCTAACTCCAGTTGTAAAATTAAGGGTAACGTAATTCGCTTATCTTTTTCAAGTCGTTACTGATTTGTACGACGTTAGTAGCGAAACAGGAAATGAAGGAAAGAGGTCTGTTCTTAAAAAGTTATTCTAACAATTTTTTATTACAACGTAGAAATGTGTAATATAATATTAATATAGATATACTAATATAACAATAAAACATTGTAAAATATACGGAAGTGGTAGTAACGAAGATATAACAGAAATAGGATAGGCTGATATTATACACCGATGTACGAGTATTTATATGTATATGACTTTTAGGTGCATGTATACACAGTAACTCTTAATTGAATGACATGCTTAAAATAAATGGCTAGAAGAGTGTACATAAGGAAATAAATCCTAAATGGTCATTTTTATAGGTTTATGTAATTAATAGACCTGTGCGCTTAAATCCTGAACAACAGGATAAAGTGAAATTCTTTTTAGATAATTTCTCGTCATATAAATGGCCATGGTAGATTTCAAAATATATAGATACTTTATTTCCATAGTAATATTTTCAATACCTTACTATTATTTTTCTAATTTATTTTATTCTCCAAATATTGTTCCAAATGACGCAGTTGCGTCTATGAAATTATTATCGACGTTTGTCCAGTGAGATAAACATCTTAGTGCTACAGTCACAACATTGTTAAATTAATTTATCGAATGTCCACATCTGAAAATTCTAAAGACTCGAAGATTATTAAAAGATATATATAAAAGATATTCCAGAGGTTGAAACAATTCTTGAAACGTTTATTTTAGACCACTTATAATTAAGTTTAATCTTAATATCCACAAGCTATCAGGAGCGTATCTCTTATCCAAATGCATAAATGAAATTTTGATTAAATATCGATAACGATTAAACGATTAATTAACTTTATAAGTAAACTGATAGGTATAATAGAGCATGCGAGCGGTTCAAAGAATTCCTTTTGCGATATTGGCGTGTCCAAATGACTTTGGACGTGCATCGAATAAGAAATAATCGTTTAAATAAACGATCGAATGCTAAATAACGATCGAATCACAAAAGTAACCACTCTTATGATGTGCTTATCGTATATGGACTGCATGTGTGATGTAGCCATTATAAGAAAGGTAGTGTTTACGACTGCTATGGAATTCGACGGAACAATAGACATTACCATCGGTTTTAGCGAGGTTTCGGGACTCGTTATTGTTAATGCTTATGTTCTTTTGCATATCCATACGGCACGTTGCTAAAGAATATGTTCTGTTTGCGATAATGATAATCATAATAACCTCAGAAAATGTGACAAACAGTTTTCGTTATGCCAACAAACATAATGGTAATTAAGCATAGTGAAATTACTGATTTAATATCCCGCTACTGAAATTGCACTGATAAAGCGGTTCGTATCTACATACGTTTTTCAGTTTCATCCATTTAAAATACCTGCAATTGCGAGATATCAAGAACGTGCATATTGATAATTAAAACATTTATTTGGTTATATCTTAAATTCTCACAAATTCTATTATAGAAACAATAAACTTATTGGGACATAAATTTGAATTAAATCATCCATTAATCTCTATCATTTTCGAACAATATATGCGTCGACCATATCAACCGCATATATTCCATAATATTCACATTGAATAATAATATCGTAACTGCATATATCAACAATGATTTAGTAACATACAGTGCAACAGTATGTTAATGTGCAGTTTCTTTAATTACATTGCAGGTATGAAAGTACATGCTTTATGGAATGCTGTAAAAAAATAATTTGAAGAATGAACATTGAAGATGTTCAAAAGATGTATGAAACTTGATTTTATAACAACAATTAGAAAGACACGCAAAACAGATTGAAAATCTGTTTTGTAGCCAGAAGGCTCTCCCTAGCTAAAATTTTTGAACATAGTTAAAGGTTACTTAAAATTAATAGTGAAAGTGAATTGGTACCACCAAAATAAGATTGTTCAGCTAGTAAAAAAAGGATCGTACGGTTGTTCCAAAAAATTGAAATAATTTTTAAGGAAGAGACGCGAAAAAAGTGGAAGTAATAACTTTAGTACAAAATATATTCCTCTATTTGTAATCGATATGTCGTTCTTTTTTAGTATGTAAAAGGTTCACTCTTATATTAGATACATTTTAAGCAACTTTCAACTTTAGGGAATCGAGGAAAATACCACCAATTGTGAAAGTGCACGAATATGTTGGATCTTGGGAAAGTATCGACAAGAAACTTAGGAACAAGTTATTTTAATCGTTGATCACTCTTCAAGCGTTAAGATTGATACGTAGATTTTGAAAAGTTGTATAATATTGAGTAAAATAGGAAAGAAACGTCGAGAAAGTCGTAGATTTGTATCTATTTTTTTGTTACCCTTTTTGTTAGGAAAACGTTCGTCGAATCTTGAATACGTCAATGATCAATTTTTGTGACGATACGCATGTACGTAGGTGCCTACGCACGAGAAACAGGTCTTGTGGTTCATCTCAGGTAAGTGGATCTCCCAAGAGCCAATCAACCAACTTAATTACCAAGGGCACTCTCAGCTTGCTCACAAATCACACACCTTCATAACTCTCGAGTTTGCTGCCTGTCGATAGCTCGGCGACATGATCGGCTTACGAAACTAATGTAAATATCAAGTCTTTACAAAGATTACGATAATTTGCGATGGAGAAATCTTCGTTTCAAAATAATCGAATTTACCACGCACATTAGCATAGGATTACATTTATATACACACGCATACGTAAACATATTTATTTAATAACTTCCTCATCATCGAAGGTAATATTTTAAACGAATAATGATAAAGTGTAACGATCCGTAGCTTTAGAAATTGTATTTGTCTTACATATTTTCATTACATCTGCTTTAGATTTCCAGTTATGAATTCTGAAACACCCTGTGTGGATTACATTAAATGTGTAATTTCTTTAAAACAAACAATGGAAAGATTAATCGTGATCTTGTAACCTATTTTCTCTACAGTTTCATTACTTTTTTATCTACAGTTCACAATGTATCCAATTGTTGATACATTGTTCTTCATAATTACCTTCCTCGTGTAAAATCGTACGTACTCGATTAATGGTATCTGTTCCCATGATGATGCTTTCTTAAGATTTTGTATTATCGAAGACCAAAAAAAGAATTCTTGATACACTGATTGGCCGCGTGGAATCGCGTACAGCCCTTTGATATAGCGCTAATTTAAACTGGCGCGAAATCAAGTTGGTTCCCTTTTTCTACGAATGTTTGCGGTTTAATGTACCTTAGGAAGAAATGAAGTCGGTTCGTTCGGTACGGGCCGCTGTATCTTCGCAAGTTATTGCGTGAAATGTTTTCATCAGCTTCGCCGGCTAGTCTTTCGCGAAATGAAGAGTTACGACTTGGTAGCGTTAAGGAAATGGTGTACCTTCTTCGTTCATGCACAATCAAGGACTACGATTTTACATGTGTAGCACTGCGCCGTCTCATTGGCATTTTTAGTACTGCGATGTACACTTATATGAATGTTACATTTTTACGTCTCTTTAGAAATAACAGAATTAATATCTATAATAGGTGTGTTTTGCAAATACGCAGATAAAATGGCACTACGATCAGGAAATAAAAATAACTCTACGGGAAACGAAAAATGGAAAACAAAATAAATGTTGTTCATAGAGAAGAAATTGCCTTAAATATGGTTGATGCTTTTTGTTTTGCTTCGCTCTATTTCATGTCTAGCCATAGATAAATTGTACTTTTAACAAATTCCAAACATCGAACATATCGCTGTTTTGCTTTGATAGCGGCACAATTTAAAGTATTCCAAATTCTTTTTACTGAATTATGTTTTTACTTTTATCATGTAAAGTGGTATGTATATGTATAATTCCATCAGTTATACGTCAGTAGGCGAAATTACTTACTTGTGCTGCTATCAACATGGCCTTAGTTTTACAACTACACGTGTTCATCTTCAGTCGTTTTCTAACGCTACAACTGAAGCGTTGTGTTCTTTTCGCGAGTAGTGGTGTATCTTGCGTTAAGTCAGTCTTATAATGTTGCTGAACCGACAGACGTTTCTTCGTAAAGTTTAAAACGCCTCTGTTCCGAAGTTTCGAATTGTGCCAATATCGAAGCAAAGCGGCAGTATCATAAGCGTTTATAGGAATTGTTGTCAATTCTAAAATCAAAGTTGTATATTAAGCGGTATGGAAAATGTTCTCATCCGTTTCTAATCTGGAACAAAGTTTATCATGCCTGAATGTGTCCCATTTTGTGCATCGCATTATCCAACGTAATAAACATAAACGTAAGTAGAGAGTACATTAATCCACAGCAAGATGCTATAAGGCGAGACATAATTAAGTAATTAAAGCGTAATATTTCGAATCAATTTTACTCGAAAATAGAATATCATAGAAGAAAATCATGTTCTACATTTTGGTTTTATTTTTTCACATAAAACCATGTGTAATTTTCACTTAAATATTTGTAATTCGATGTTCGGTATTTCGATACTTATAAGAATATGTATTATATGAATATATATGCAAAGGTGTAAGAATGAAATTAAAAACCATTCACGACTGAATTTAATGATATTCTTAATGTTTGCTAAGCTATTTGCAAATTGAATATCTATAGGGAAGTTACTGACTATATATAGCATAACAAAGAGTGTGGCTATATTTTATGATATCAGTTTCGAAGATTTATCCAGAAAAATCTTATTTCTATGTGCTAAATAGTTGCGTTTTATTTTATTATATTAAATTATATAATATAGAATAATACCTTCAAGTATATAAATATATAATAGGATTGTATAGTAAGAGTCATATAAACGTACATATATCATTTGGGCATAAAAGTATCGTAAAGTATTTTACTGCTGTTGACGAACATGCAATATCGATTGCTATTATCATATGCCAGACGTGAATACTAACTCTTATACGAAATGGTTATTTCTCGATGTTTCCAATGGATGTCAGTGAAGTCCGCAAAAGTAGCAAGGGAAGACCGCTACTCTACAAATTTAAAAAGTTATGAAATTTTGGAGACAGAATAGAGGATATATAGGTATATATTATGCAATTTCTTTTTTTTTTCTTTTTTTTGCTGCGTAAATTCACTTTAAGTGTGAAATTGACACCTGAAAATCCGACCATTTTCTGCTTTTACGTTATAACTTTTGATAAATTCTTTATCATCTCCTAATACAAATATCTGCTAGTCGGTGATCTAAAAAATCAGAAGAAGTAGCTTTTGCCTGAAAACTTGTTTTCCATCTCTTACAGTTCGCGAGTTATATCGCAAAAACGGAAAATGACCGGATTCTCAGGGGTTAATTTTACTCTCTTAGGGTCAATTTGGATAGTAAAAAAAAAAAAAAAAAAAAAAAAAAAAAAAAAAAAAAAAGGAAAAAATACATACCTATATATTCTTTTCATATACTCTAAGTTTCATAACTTTCGGAATTTGCGGGTTAGGAATCTACTATTGTAAGTAACGTTTTTTGCTGTAAGTAGCTTCTCGTATTCGGTTGAACTAGAAGTTAATAACTCGTAAAATCGTATTAACCACTTGCCCGATTTTATCTATATTCTTTATTCGCGTTGTTCGATAGAACAAAGTAACACGGTTTATTTGCAATCTTTTTCGATATCTTAAAGAGCCATGAGATTAGTTTCATGGCGCTATAAATCACCTTGTCAACTATGATATCGTATCTTTTCTTTCTTTCGTTTCCTTTGCGACACAACGTTCATGGTTGCCGGGACGATGGTAATTTCGTATTCCTTGTTTGACGCAAATTTCAAGATTGATAGACACATAAAAGCGTACTATAATTTTCTATTATTCTGAGTCAACATAAGCCGAACGTTATATTTCCGTTATATATATTTTCAGATATTTTTTTATTGGACATTTTTCTATCAAATTGCCATTTTTTATATTCTTGTGTAGAGCATGTAATATTATTTACGTTAACGAACGATCTTTCTTCGCTCCTATCAAATTGATTAAGATTTCCAAATTTTCCTAACTATAATATCATGCGACTCGTTGAAGAACGGTATCGAATTTATATCGTATACTCCGATTTTGTTTTATGGCACATATCACGTCGTAAAAATTTATTGAACCTGCGTATAATATTTGAGCATGAAGAGACACGAATCGTTGCGTTCGCAACGTCGTATTTCTGGTTCTTTGCAGTTTATTTTATGTGCTTTATACGGGTGGCACGTTTAATCGTAGTAAAATCGAGTAGGATTCTACATGTAGAAAATAAAAAAAAGATTTGGTACAATATTTTGTCATCCGGGGCTTTATTTTCGGGATAATCGACTTTGAATATTTGACAAGTATACTTAAGTTTAGCTAATTTCGGATTGAACAAAAGTAAATATAATCGACAGGGGTTTATTCTGGAAAACAGTGTTATATACTCAGATATTTTTAGGGCTGTTTTATCATCAACTTGAAGTATGTACATATAGCCAACTGTTTCGAGATTACGCAGTTCTTGCCATCTCCTTGTTAGTACATATCTATTTCCTTTATATCTGTTCTAAATTCTGAAACTGCGCTCTCGCCGACTATGCATTTATCAATATGCCAATCACAAATATTTAAACGAAGCAAATAAAATATTTGAATCGTAAATTGAATCGGTTGTCAATACTTTTGTATTCACGGTTCATACATAACTAAAAAGATTCTGTACATATACATATTTTTAAGTTATTGCCAAAACATGTAACTTGTATAATTATTAATTACGTAATATTTCAATATTTAAATTTCAAATAGTTGAAAAGTATCTGAAATACGTAATATAGAGTTTATCATGTAATTTCTAATAATCTGTCGTATCTGTACTCAACATATACTTAAAATTAAAAGAGGAAATTTGAAATAATAATTTTAAGTTAGAAAGTGGATAGTTAGGAAACTTCGCTGTATTTCAGATGTTCGTAGTAAAACGTCAGATTGTACTCGAAAATGTGTAATTTTAAATATCGTTTTATTTACGTCACTTTCCTATTAGAATGTAATCAAAATAGCATAAATTTGAAAAGAAAAGAAAAGAAGAAAATTTCGGGAGGTTATTACAACTGACGTCACATAGAATTGTATGCAAACCTCTAGTGTATCATAATTTGTGCCTTTTTTTGTAACGGTTGTGTTGATAGCGCAGAACGTTTCAAAAGTTGAGTCAGTTGATCGTGAAATGAATATAAATTTAATCGCGACGCCATGCCGTCTCGGAATTTCCGGCATTGCTGCTGCACTACCATCTTGCAATTTATATTCCATCTTCGTTGCTCTTTCGACAATTTAACGAGGTCGTCGTATAACAAAAACTTCTGTGTGCAAATTGATATCAACGAAAGGTAGCCTAGAAGCTGTGTAACGCTTTATTTTGGTTAATTAATACTTCATGCGTTTGATCTTACTTATATAGACCTACATACATACCATAGAAAATTTGTATGTGCATATTGTGCGTGTTGTATAAAACATTTTAATATTTCATTAGCATAATAATAATATAACGAGATGCGACTGCCAGTCGCACATTGCCAAAATTTGAATTTAATCTGAAAATATATTTAGAAGTTGCAAAGTATTTACTGTAATCTTATATCCAGTAAAAAAGGAGTATACAGCATTAATAGTCACCATAGTCAGCGTACAGAGAGTGTTAAAGATGATCTCACTGGATACTGAGACTTATCATTATCGTGGATGATTGTTTGTTTAAATACTTTCATCATCTCTGTAAAATATATCTTACTTATAATATAAAAATATTTTCGAGATAGTTAAAAATTTTATTAATATAACCATGATAGTTAGGTGTAGTTTCGGTAACAATGGAATTTTAAAATATATTGTATTCACAAAACATATCCACAAGTATACGAATACTTTCACCAGCCGTTGTAACTAATATAACGTGAATACATGACATATGTGAGGACAGCATTTCTGAAGAAAAATTATATCTTCGGACGTTTATAAAAATTCTATCAAATTCCGATTTGATTTCCGATACCTTCTAATTTTTTTGAGAATTATTAAACCAACGTAGGTTTGTCATTTGATCGTTGAAGCAGATGCGAAGTGCTTTTAAGCTCTCATTTATATCTTTTCTAGCTTCACCGTCGTTCTAAAATTCGATCAGAAGTGGAAGACATAATCAAACGATATTTTCGTTGCGTTTGAAATAAATTTCTGATATAATTGCCAATGATTTACTTATATCATACCTTTGTTATAGTTTTCATATATGAGAGCTACTTGTAGTCACTGGATTAAAATGGAAAATCCCAGGCAAACTGCTCAAGCAGTTTCAGTTTTTATACTCAATTAACGTTTCAATTATTTTTGTAAAAAATTGTGCTCAAAAAGTAAACGCTCAGAAGGAAAGAGATATTTCGGAATAATGATCCATTCCTTGACTCTGTCGTAGCCTTTGAAACTTTATGCAACTCCGTCGTGTCTCCATACGTTGTATCGGAAACATTTTAAGGATCACAAGTAAGGAGTCGTGAAAACAAGGAAGAACGTTGACACATTTTTATTTTATTGCAACATAAAAGAGTTTTGCTTTATTTGGTAGATGTTTTTTTTTTATACTAGCGTATGAAAATATAGTGGAACAGAAGCGTGGAAATTAAGTTTCAAAGACGCATGAAAACAACACAGGAAACATATTCAAAAAGTATTCGTACGCTTCTTTTTTTTTTTTTTTTTTAGACAGAATAACTTTTTAAAAATTGGGCCAAACCACTTGAGTTTCTTCGAAAGGTTGGAAAAATTAATTTATGATGATAACTTGTAAAAGACGGCGATGGATGACGTATAAAAAGAGTTTCAAAGAAATTACAATCGGTCGGAAAAGCGACGAAAATAGTAAAGGTCACTTTTTACGACTTTCTTATCTGAGTCTGTGAAATGTATATGAAAATTTAAAAAGTACGTTTTGTAGTTTTATGTCGTTCATATATATATATAACTACATACAGAAAATTTTATCGAAATCGGTTAACGTTGTTATGAGCTAGAAACAGCTAAAAATGGTGAAAGCCGTAGCTTTTCATGACTTTCGATCTACTAAATCTACACCTTTCGATGCCTTTCGCTTGTTTCTACATCAATCGATTTCGATGTTTTCAGCATATAATAGGTGAAATATATCTACAGAACGTGCTATTTAAATTTTCTTATTACAGGTTTAGATAAAAAAAATTTTTAAAAAGTGACCTTCACCATCTACCCCGCAATTCCGATCGATTGCAACTATTAACAATTTTTTTTACTCGTTGTCTAGCAAATTAATTCTTCTAATTTCTAAAAAAAAACTCTCAGGTCGTTTGATCTAATTTTAAAAAAGTTATTGCGTTTTAAAGAGTGTACGAATATTTTCTACATCCACTGTACATAATCTTGTTTTACGATAAAATGCGTATCCATGTTCATGGAAGTTTGCAATTTGCAAACTTTTAATCGTAAAAAGAATGCCATGAAAATTCTATTAAATTTTAGAAGTTTTGTCGAATTTTATCAGAAATTTTATCGACTTTCATTTATGATCTAAGTAACGTAAAATCAGATGAAAGAAAATACTTTGTTATAAGGCGTACAATAGGTGCGAGGTTGTACTAATTAATATCTCATTAATTGTTGGGAATTAAAATACGTTATATCTATTTCTAAATATTTTTCAGGCGAAAAACTACGAATTATGTTATTTTAGCAATTATTATAAAATCTATTCCAAGTATCTCTTATTTCTAAGATATAATAATGAACATCTCTTACGGTAAATTAGGGTTGAAGTTCCTTTTTCATTGCTTTTTGTACTTACGTTCTAAACAGCATTTAATTGCGTCGGAATCAACACGATATGACGTTACGTGGTAGAAATGTAAAGAACTGAGTGACGTGACTAATTACTTGAGAGAAGAATTCTCATGTATTTTTTATTTGCGAATTGGTTTCCAAGGAGGTTGTTCATTTATGATTGGTTGGTTCTGTTCCAATAAAAAGCGTAATTCGCAAATAAGCTAAATAAGTCAATTCTTCTTCTTCTTTAAAGATGACTGCAAAGTAAGTCTTCAGAATCTCAATGGGAAGTTTTAAAAAGTGGCCATGATGTTGTCTATAACGATGCATGATGAGTTGCTTAACCTGTTACAAGTGAATATCTTCTAAATAGAATAAGTTATCGACATTCTGCTTATTAGAACACCTATAATTACAAAGGATACAATATTCATAGTGCGTGAGATTTGTTCAAACTTTGTTGTCGAGACTAGTTTCTCACATCAAAATCACATAGAACATGAAAAAAGGAGACATTCGCTCTTATGTAATTTTGAAATAACTTTGACAGGTGAGTTTTGTGATGTAATCTGCATATGGATATTAACTTCGATTTAACGATCTATTTAAAAATGTTTGGAAATTCAAGGCTACCTATGAGCCCTTTAAACTCCGTATCGTGACATTTAGACACTGCGAAACTAATTAGTTGGCGAGTAGTGATAGCAGTTACTACGTATTATTGAATCAATTCCACCATTAAGAAGTAAATTTCAATTGTCAAGATTTCTTGAACAAATCATTGTATTCAGCAGGTCGTGTGTGGAATTTTATTTAAAACGACCAACATGTGAGTCTGATAATTCGAAATTTATTGTGTATGAAAGAAATTCACAAACGTATACTGCGAACAATATATCCTTTGTAAAAATACCAACATATCTCAACGTTTCATTTCTCATAAAATATATTTATTTGTAATGATATTTGTTATGATAATTTGCGTGGTGCACCCTGTTGCAAATCGTCCCAAGAATTTGTGGACGCTAATTGCCAGCATTAAAAAGATTTCAATCTGGTACTTACTAACTTA
Organism: Bombus haemorrhoidalis; assembly: GCA_014825975.1. NCBI lineage: Eukaryota > Metazoa > Arthropoda > Insecta > Hymenoptera > Apidae > Bombus > Bombus haemorrhoidalis. Next base: position 179,747 of record JACXIS010001612.1, read on the forward strand.
CCTTTCTCCTTCCCTCTTTCTCCCTTTCTCTTTCTCTTTGTCTCTTCCCCCTTTTGTTTCTCATCTTATGAGTGCATACGTTCATGTTTGTGGATGTTTATATTTTGACAGAATTTTTTATCATATGCATTCGCACGTAGCAACATTTATCATGTATAATCTTTTAACATAATTTATCACGTATTTCTGTAAAATATTCATAAGTTTACATTTATTCATATTAAAATTTCGAAACTTCATCTCTCTGTTGTATCAATTAATACTTATACATGTAGAGCAACACGTTAAAGCAGAAAGGTCTATGTAACTTTAATTAATGAGTTATTGCAGTATAATGCGAAATTATAAATAATGTATTTGCCGAGAGAAAATTCTTGTAGCGCGAACTTCCAAATCGCGTGGCTTCAAGACAATCTTTTTGTACATATAAAAATGTTTTATCTTTTATTTGTCCTTTGTTTATAGTATTGATAATTTACTATATAATGTAATTGATAATTTACTATAAGCAGTGATTGTTTCACCTAAATTGTTTTCCGGATAGAATTTACACCAGAACGTTATATTATTATTTATATTATTATTTCTCACAATCCACTTTTTACATATTTAAATTTGATTTAACATGTTCTTTTTTATCTCTTTATGTACTCGAAACTTTTTTTGGTACTTTTTTCTTGTATTTGCTCTTCGATTTTGGTTTAAGCTTTTGGGACAATTCAATTACCTGCCGCTTTTTTCTTTTTATTCTGTTTCTTTTTCCCCTCTCAATTTATGGAAAACCCATTTGTCACGGAATAAAGTGGCAATATCGAGTTCCAAGAGTCCTTTCAATACATCAAATTACGACGAATTTTCCCCAATTTCATCTTCAATACATACGTTAGTTTTGGTCTTCCATTTCGTGTTTAGATTAGGACATATTATTTTGTCGTCTTGTATTCTTGGATTGGTGAAATTATTATTTTCCTTATGAAGGATAATTTATATGATATATTTACATATAATATATTTTCATTTAAAACCAATTTAGTATTTATTTTACATTGGATTTTTACATCGGCAATCTTCTATTCTACTTTTTCATATGCATTGTATTTTTCAACGGTTTTTTCGACAACCTATCTACCGTTCTCTATGAAAACAGAATTGCATCGACGAATGTATGCAAACAAAATCTGAGAATAACAATTTCGATACGCCATAGGAAAGCTTATATTTTAATTTCGTTTCTTTTTATTTCATTCATTTTGTTCACGCGAACGCATTCAACCTGCATTATTTGCCAAGAGGATGTCTCTTTCATCGATTTCTGACAATATTCACCAACGAAAAAATCGCTGATGAAATAATTTGCTTTTTAGTTTAAGAATCGAAACGCAAAAAAGAATACGTAACGATGATAGTTGGTTTGTCAAGTAGGCCTGCACTTGCGGAGCATCGAAGAACCGAGGATGACGGCGGAGACGGCAGCTCCTTGTGTGCAGGGGATGCAAGGGGTGCAAACTGCTATGGCTGGTCAGGGTACGTTGCAACAGGTGCAAGATGGAAAGTCCGCCGGTGGTTACTATTCTTCGACTTCCGCCGTCTACGACGCGGAATACGCCCGCATGGAGGCTTGGCTCGACGAACATCCCGACTTCGTCAACGACTACTTTCTCAGGTTGTTATCAAAATGATCATATAATTTGAGATACGTTATTACGATATTGAATTCGGGTTGATGATCATTGTGTCTACGAGAGGTCTTTATCAAAATATAAAGGTGGCTTGTTATTATTAATATGTTTGCTAGTACAGCAGGTACAACATCCACCGAAGGATACGTTTTATTCCTTGTACTTTTATACAATATACTTTTGTAAACAGTAATAGTACGATCCTTTTTGTTAACCAAACGCTCCAATTGCATTGTTTATTTATTCCACTTTATGAGTAGAATTAAATCTGAATTAATTTTGGAACACCAGCTATATCGAGTTATATCATAAATGAGGATTTCTTGTAGGCAATCGTGTAGGTGGCAGACATCGAATTCTGTAGAAGAGTGAAATATCTTCTTTGACTTCAAATCATTTTCGAAATTTAATTTGTTCCGATCGTTGTACGGTCTTAAATGTACGACAATCCAAATTCGTCATAAAATTTTCTATTCTTTGGACTAATATAGTAGAAATTCGACAGAGAAAGAAATGCATTTGTAGAAAAGTCTGTATATGTCATTTATTAATTGCAGAGAAAACCAAATGTGTCATTCATTTAAATTTGCTGACACGGTAAGTACCGATCTTCTTTGTTCCTAGATAACTTGTATAAAAACAAAAAATATATTTTTTCAAGATTTATTACAAAATCTTTATTACAAAAGTACATTTTATAATATTCCGAGCAAGAATTATCATAAAATTGATGGTATTTAGTATTCGATCATGTTCATCGCTTAATGGCATTTACATTGTTTCGTACAGAGGCGATATTGCACGTATCTGTGGTATCACCATTTTTAACACTATTAGAAATTTTTACTTTTTCAAAATTTAACACTATTATTATAAGTAGAAATTGCTTTTAAATTCTGTACCACAGTGTTCCCATTGATATGTAGGACGTTATACGATAAAGAAGACAACACGTTTTAATTTTTGCGTTTACAGCGTAGCCTATAAGAAACCTTCAAGTAAGTCCAAATAAAAAAAAATCTTGAGTTTAACGGAACTTACCTATGTTACGACCCAATATAACGCTGGTAGCGAATGTACCTAAGAATTGTACTTGATCGTCTTCTTGCTACTGTAGTCAATTCGTCTGTACAGTCTCGTTGGTATTTAATTAGACTTTGCATTTGAATAAAATAACGAGAAGAAGAAGGGATAATAAAATTAAGTATGAAAACAAATGGAAACAAAGGTTGATACAGTCTTAAATACATAAATATAATAACAACAAAAATATTCAATCTTCGAATTAATAGCGAAGGAAATAATTTTATTGAATATTGGGCTAATAGTGAAATTAACGAACAACATGTTTCCTCCAATCGAAAGGTAAAGTTTACTATGAAGGAAGTAGCAACATGAGAAAACCGTGATAAAATGACGGTTACGTAGTTGTATTTAATAATTATCGGGGTGATAAATAATAATGGTAAATTTTGTTAAATAATAGTAATAAGCAATAGTATCAAGTTGTTTCCGATATTTGCATATCTAATTCGTCTCGGTAATTACTGAATAGCATTTCAGTTTGGAATATTGCATGGCCAAACAACCAACGATATATCATTTTTCTTTCTATCACTTTTTTAACAATCTTCACAGCTAATACATATACTTTTTATATATCCCATGTTCTATGAATTTTTCATTAGATGCAAATACATTTTCTCGCAATAAATCTACATATTTTGCTGCTATACATTTTCCTTCGATACTTGGTAACTGTCCAACTTATTTATTACTCAAGTAGCTCCATGCGATATTATCAATTCATCATCGTGTCTTACACTGGCAGCTATGTATTTCAAGTAACTTTCGTTTTACCTTTTAGTTTGATATTAATCTAAATTTGGATTCGTTAGCATTTATAGATTTATAGAAAGTGACAGTAGTTTGTTATAATATACTCTTTAGCGAAATTTATGCGCTCGCGATCATTTGCTTCCAAGCTGTATTTTTCTAGTCGCTTAAATGAGTGTAATACGTAAAATTTGTTGCTTTATCCGAATTCGAGAAGAAATATTGCGGTATCTTATGTCAAGAACCGAAGGTGGCCGTCAGATTTCGATAGGAAAGTGAAGTAACAATAACTCGAATACGGTTATCCGAATTACCTGCTTTAATCTTTTGAGAATTTGCTATATTCATTATATTTTATTTTTTTCAATATAAGTTTTCATGGTCGCTTGTTGAGTAAAATATATGATATTCATGATTAATCATAAAATATCAATGAGAAATCATAAAATGTATGATATTATCTTAAAGATTTAAAACACTAAATGCATAAGCCTACATTATTTTTTATAACATTTTTTTTATAACATTAGTTCCATCTACATATTAGATACAATAAACGATACTTTGTGTTTACGAATTTTTTTCTTTTTTGTTTAACTTTGGTGTAAAATTTCTATGGAGTTATTGCTCTTAATACATATAAATAATATATAATTATATTCCTATAAAAATGTAAAAATAGAATCAAGGATGCAATTTATTTTCGGATACGTACTTAATTGTATTAATTAAATTGTCATTTTATCTGAGCCTCCTGTGAAGCTAAATTGCGTATTATAAATTGCGTTTTCCGTTACCCGTATAACGTATGGACTAAATACTCAAGGCATAATTACCGTCCTATTTTTTTATTTTAAGAATAGCCTTATTATTCCTAAATACTCTTTTTATCAACCAATTAAGAATAATTCGTGCAATTATATTCCAAATATGTTACTTTTAATGGAGCGGTACAAATTACAGGCATCTATTATTCATTTGTTGCTTCTTAATGTTCATTGGCTGTTTTCGTAGAGATATAATTTTCACTAATCTTCTCCTAATATCTGATTCTTGTTGTACTCATTTAAAGAGCTATTAAGAGTACGAGCGACAATAATTTACGCGTGTCTAAAGCAATATGACCAAATATGAAACCATAATGTATAAGTTTCGCCGCAAACTAATGCGTTAATTTGCAAAAAAGAGGGAGGATAAATGTTGTCAACAACTGACGATATGATGTTTCCAAGTAGTATGAGTCTTGCAGGCCGTACGGTCAGTTACCCATGTATATAAATTTACGTTTACAAGTAGCAGTTATCGGCAAAAAACATCTTATCTAGTTTTCAGTGTTAAGAAATAGTTTACCATTTGAAAGGGTTATATGACAAACAGAATTTATAAAGAGAAATCGATAAAGGGAAAAAATAATATAATAATTGATTTATACAATATTTCGCAGAAACTGTAAACATCTTAACGTTATCCTGTCGCGAGTCGATTGATACGATAAACGCGAATTTTTCTAGATTAACTAAATCGCACGATATTTTAATAATAAAATAAACAAGTGAAGGATTTAGGATTGTAACGAGGATTGCTGAAGAGGAAAGTGACGAGACAGGCGACAAAATCTAAGAGTAACTGTCACACGATATTATAATGATAAAATAAACAAGGCATTTTAAGAGTGCAAACATTGTAAGTGCCAAAATTGAAAAATTTGACTCTTTATTGGAGAGTGTTCTATATATCAGTGAGAATACTCTACTACAGAATTCAAGTGCAATTTCCATCTCTAAATAGTTATTAATAATGCTAGAATATCGCTTCACAATGTCGCCTCTATAGAAGAAGCTACATATAAACGTCAATAAACTTTAATTAATTGTTCCTTGTCTTTTCTCATCTATCTAAACGAATGGAACATTGAGTTTTCTCTACAACTAATAGATAACACACACAAGTTATACAGATACAGTTGTCTTTTTCACGAATTCGGTCTACATTAACGTATAAGGTTTCTTCTGCTCTTGAAAAAGTCGTTTCTTGGCACTTACAGTGTATTTTCTGTAAGCACTGTTCGTTTAAGATTGTAACGTGGATCGTTCTACAGGAAAGTGACGAGACAGACGGTAGATATGTGGCTGGTCTCGCACGCGACGCCAACATCATCGTCGAGCAGCTGCATGGAGCTATCCAGTCCCACCCATGCAGGTGGCACGTCATCTTCCGGCCGGGGTGGTTCTGGCGGATCAGGTGCCACAACGCCTGTTCGAAAAATCTCAGCTCACGAGTTCGAACGTGGTGGTTTGCTAAAGCCGATCGTGAACACGATCGACGGGACGCCCACCTTTTTGAGTGTTTCGCCCGGGGATTCGGGCCAACCAGGAGGTCAGCAGGTTAGCTCGGGAAACGCGGGCAGACCTCAGAGACGGTCCAGACACGAATTGAGGCATCTCGATGAGAAGGATCTCATCTTTGAATTGGTACGTGCTCCAATTGCGTTCGTTGATTTTCTCTTCTTACTCGTCTTCGTTTAATGGTCTGAAACACCTTTTCTTCGCGGAACATCGACAACTTTTCAGCTTCTAAACAGTTCTAATTTCATATATGTATAACGTAACGTTCTATAGTTATACAATTTTTAGCTTTTCGAATTGAAAGATTCTGTCGCCTTAATCATTAATTGCTGTCGTACGAAAAATTATTGAAACATTATTAAGCTTCAGATATATGTACCTCATACGTACGCAGTGTAACTCTTTTATTTCAACCAATTAAAGCAACGTACAGTGCAAGTAAAATTAGACCAAATGATTCGTTGATAATATTCTTCTGTATTATAAGTCAAAATCCCGATAGGATTTAATTTTTTCTTTTTTCACAGTATCACCGAAGATACGTGTTAACGGTAAATTGGAGTATAAAAATGTTGTATGTAGAATAATCAACAGAAGTGAGCGAAGCTATGATCTTAAAACAGTAGAAGATAAAAAGTGGAATGGTTTCGAACGGTGCATTACGTGATGAATATGTTTTTAACGGAGGTGCAGACCTTTTTAAGGAATTAGAGATCGCTGATATTTTTGTGAAATGAAAGTATATTGTTTGTTACATCGATCGTGTGTTTTGTTTTTTTGTAAAAATATATCAGTGCACCTGTGTCTAAAAGAAAATAATTAAAAAAAGTGGACAAGGTGTGAAAGTAGCGATATGCTAAAATTTGGCAATTAAAAATTTGCACTTTTGTATTAAACATTTTTATAGGAAAGAGGGACATAAAAAAATGTACCAAACGTAGTATAGAATTTAAAAATAGGTCCTTTAAAACTAGATTTTTTTGTTTTTCACAAAAGATCTTCGCTTTTAAGTATATATGCACTATGTGATACATCATTCGAAATCATTGTTTAATGAAATTTTCGTCTACCTTTTACCGCTTTAAAATTGTGATTTTGACCCATTTGCAAGGACTACATTTTTTTTCGTGACTCGATACTACAAGTTTGCTTATTGATTGTTTACATTAATGACGATATGAGGAAGCTTAGTGAAGTTACATATATTTTTTAGAATAGATGCAATATATGCTTAAATATTCTTAAATAAACTTTATTTTGTGTATCCGGTTGAATTGTCTGATTCCTAGTAAGCACTGAAATGTCTACTTTTTAATAACAGCAAATTAATGATAATAACAAGATAATAAGATAACAAATTTAAATTATTTGCTAAAAGACTTGTCAGGGGTGTATATTTTTAAATCAAATGTACGATTTGTCGATGCATTAAATATCAGTCACAAAGCATTTACGAGTAATTGACAAAGCAACTTATAAAATTTACACATGCACAAACGTTAACTTTTCATGTTGGTCTTTAAAATCAATTTTATCAAATACTCTATCCTATCCGCGTAACGATAGCGGTAAAGAGTTGCCACTCCTGTTGCCTGAGTTTCGTATTGTTAGAAATAATCAACTGGTTGGGTACTTTTAAACGAACGGTATAGTGTACAGACGTAATTACACGGCATTTCAGCGATGTTTTTCTCTATCTTCGACTCATCGAAAGCTTCTTCTAAAACTTGCAATTTACTTACTGCAACGTTAGAAAGTTTGGTAATTTAGTTTTCCAGTAGTAGGAATTAATTGACGCCTTTGATACAAGACTACCAAGGCGTAACTAATAGAAGGGACAGAATTCTATTTGCTTTGAAGAACTTGTACACAACAGTATGTTGGGTACAACAGTATCGTTGCAGAGAAAATGGTGTTTCGGCGTGATTTTCCTCGATACTTAACTTCCATCGAACAATATTCTATGACAACGAATTTGCTCGTAGGTGAAGGATATCTGTAACGAGTTGGACGTGAGATCGCTGTGTCACAAGATCTTGCAGAATGTCAGCACCTTGCTACATGCTGATCGTGGTTCTCTGTTCCTTGTTCAAGGCGAAAGAGGCGGCGGTTGCATGCCTTCTTCGCAAAATTACGATTCCTCGTCGAATCATTCGACTGATAATGCAAATCCAGGGAAAACGGGAAACGGAAGCTCCGAGCAACGTGGAACAGGATACTCGAGAAGCAGATGCCTAGTGTCCAAGTTGTTTGACGTATGTTCGAGATCGACGCTGCTCGAAATGGAGAAAAAGGACGAGATCAAAATTCCGTGGGGCACGGGAATTGTCGGTTACGTCGCCGAAAGCGGAGAACCTGTTAACATACCAGACGCTTACAAGGCAAGGGGATTTACTATTTACTTTGCAAAAACGAGTACAAGATTGTATGACCACATTAAATAGGTATTAGATAACGTAATATATTAGACTGACTATATATGAGTTTTCGAAAGTATTTCATAATCGGAGAAACGAAAAGATTCACTGTTTACAGAAATAAAAGACAACGATAAGGGATTACAAGATTCCATTTGAAAATTTAGTCGCAGCCTTCCTGTGCCTTTTACTAAAATTCTACAAGTGTCGTCTAGAACATTTTTTTTTTGGATCTCTCTCATATTTTTAACTGTATACAGTTAACAATTTTTATTTATATAATATTATCTATTTTGATTTATACACTATAATTTTATTTGTCTATTAAGTACGCATAAAAGAAACAAAGAGAGGACGTATTTTATTAAATATCAATGTTCTGGAAGAAATATGTTATCAGAGTAATTTAAGTGAAACTGTGCTTCTAATTCTTATTTAAGAATGGATTACCTAATCTTTGCTTTTTTAGGTACAATGTAGGAAAACTGAGCAAACGCCAGTAAATTTTGCGCAGGTTAAAGTTGCGTTGGTAGCCGACTAAATTGTGCGTTACGTCTGACGTATCCCCAATATTTTCATCAGTTGTGGCGTAATACGGTTTTATTGTATAACGAAGCGTTCGTAATATTTTGACAAATCCAAAACTGTGTATTTGTAAATCCGAATGCAAACATACGATAAACGTTCGGGTTCTACTTTAGTGTCAAAATTTTTAGTCCGCCATGTAATGTTTGTCCAGTTTTTAATTTCTCACTCTCTTTTTTTTTTTGTATTTTCGATAGACGATGCGAAACATATTAATAACTACGGCAAACATATTTACGATTAGTAACATTCTTGCTTTCTGAGATGAGAAAAACAGAGGCATTAATTGTTCCGATTTTGTATATTTTAGAACCGTGCAAAAGTTTTATTCGACATTTTCATTTCTGGCACCTTGAAATTTATCGGTTTTAAATCCTATTTAGATTATTTAATCGCTAAACCAATTCACCATATCTGGACAAAGTGTAAACTCGAGGATAGAAAAAAATCAATTTAGATTATTTAGTGTAATAAATCTAATAGTCGTAATATAATCGTGACGCAGTAATTTGAATGAAAAAGACGAAAATTATACGGAACGCGTTAATACATTGAATATTTTAGATCAGCACCATTACAATATAAATACATGAAATGTCAAACTAGTGAAAATTGAAAACTAATTAGAATTCACAGAGAACATTCGTTGTAAGGATTTCAGTCTTGAAAATTTAAGATGTTTCTATTTTTTTTTATGTATTGTATGCTTATAAAATATTCTTTCGTCTTATATTTCGCATACTATGAGTAAGAAGTATATTAATATAATTAATCTATAATTAATTAGTGTAACATTATCAATACCTCAAAAATAATTGAAATAGAAGGATCAAAGATTATATGTAAATTAAGTAACGCAATATGTATAAATATTACAAATTAATCTTTTTTTAAAATATTAAATAACATAAAATACCACAGAATAATAATGTTCGTTAAAATTACATTTCGTTTATTTCCAATCGTGAATTTTATTTCATTTTATTACCTTTCTGAAGTTACGTAGTTCTATTTCTTATTCCAATGAAAACTGGTAACAGCTAAAGCACATTATTAAAGTTCTTGAAATCTTATTTCGTTACAGTTCTCCAACTTCAAACTATCGACGTTTCCATTAAATTCTTTAATAATCAATTACTCATAACGTTTTAAGACGTCGTATTTCTCAAGTATCTAAGTTTAATTAAATACTTAACTTATTTTAGTTTTAATTACCGCGCAACTAATAACTATCAAGAACTACATTTGCGTTTCGTACTTATATATCAATACTTAAAAGATCTTATTCTATTCATTTATTGTTGTTCTATTGTACTTTCTCTGTATAACATTATCAACGATAAGTGATTTTGCTACGGCAATTATTAGTCCCTAGACATCAGATCTACGTATTATCAGTTATAATTTATTTCTCTATGAAGAATTGAAGATTTGATTCGTATTTCACTCGCATTGCAAAATAAAATTTAACTGCTAGATCAACACAAAATATTAAAATTTTGATTCTGTATCAAGGCGAATAACAAATGTTTTAATTGATATTTACATATTTAGAAGCTATTGTACGGTTTCTTAATTTTGTTCCTCTATTTTCTCTAATATAATACAGTTCTAAAATTTCAAATCTGTTTATAGTTTATTATTTCGTCGATACAATAAATTACTATACATCTAAACATGTTTTAGTAATCACAATTGTACGAAAGATATCAATAGTTGATGTACATTGCTCGAATAATTGAGATCTATGACACGTACAATTTCTAACTAATGATACAATGAAGACAGTGTCCATTGTTCCAATAGAGAATCGTATGCGTCAACAATAGCAAAGCACTCTTACGTAACTTTTATAGTAGAAGCAAAGAGAAGTATAAAATACGTGTGTCGTTCGAATAATTCGAGTGGAGCTGTGTATACATACGTTTGCACAAGTACTGGATTTGAAAATTAGCGCTATTCCTCGAATCAAATAACTATCCAAAGCATTATTTATTGTATCCTGTAATTATTCCTTATGTGTTAATAAATATGATATGTTTTCAGGACGCGAGGTTCAATCGTGAAATTGATGCATTAACGGGATACAGAACCAGAGCCCTTTTATGTATGCCAATAAAGGATTGCAACGGAGATGTTATCGGAGTTGCACAAGTTATCAACAAACTCGGTGGTGAAAGTCAATTTACTACGCAAGACGAAAAGATTTTCGCTGGATACTTGCAATTCTGTGGAATTGGATTAAGGAATGCGCAGCTGTATGAAAAAAGTCAATTAGAAGTGAAAAGAAATCAGGTCAGTTGATGAAGAAACGGAATACTCTGTAACTGGTGAAATTACGCGCGTGTAACGAATAACAAATAATGAAACAATACAAGAAATAATGCATAAATTATTCATAATCTCGTGTTTATGATCTTTCCATTTTCTTTTGTGCCTTTGATACAAGCTGGTGATTTTAAACACGTGTTTTATTCGCTACTGTAGGTTCTGTTAGACTTGGCTAGGATGATTTTCGAAGAGCAAAGCACGATAGAACATATGGTTTTAAGGATTCTAACGCATACGCAATCCTTGATACAGTGTCAACGAGTACAGGTAAACGCGTTCTCCTTCTCGAGTATATACGTATTTTGTATCGTATACGGAGAAGAGAACATTTTTAACGTAAAATCCAATATTCTGTACAGGTTCTTCTCGTGCATAAGGCATCAAAGGGCAGTTTCTCACGAGTGTTCGATTTCGAGGCGAACGACCTCACCGGCGAGGATTCAGATTCTCGCACTAGGTGAATGAAGTTTGTAATTACGTTCTCATTTCTCTTCACTAGCAATAATTCAATTTCCTCGGAAACCTTATATGTATTCGGTTTTGTTCACGCAGTCCATTCGAGGGCAGATTCCCTATAAATGTCGGCATCACTTGTTATGTCGCTACTACCGGCGAGGTAAATGCACTGGTTAACAGAGCAATGTATTATCCTAATACTTTGTCCGATTTCACAATTTATAACCGAAAATATTTTATTGCGTTTCCTTAGACCGTGAATATACCGAACGCCTACGAAGATCCAAGATTCGATCCTTCGGTAGATGATGGTTCTGGTTTTAGACATCGTACTATCCTCTGCATGCCCATCAAGAACTCATCGGGACAGATTATCGGCGTCATTCAACTCATCAACAAGTTCGACGATCTTCTCTTTACGAAGAATGACGAGAACTTCGTCGAGGCATTTGCTATTTTCTGCGGCATGGGAATTCACAATACGCACATGTAAATATGCAAGAAATGAACTGTTCAAATCGTTTGATAATTAATCGATTGGAACGAATGAATTCCCTAGGATTGATTTTGTCTAATCATTTCTTTAGGTATGAGAAAGCTGTAATAGCGATGGCCAAACAGAGTGTCACGTTAGAAGTGCTGAGTTACCATGCTTCCGCATCATTGGAAGATGCACAAAGATTAAGGGTAAGTCTAGCTTTATAAGCTGGATATATTATAGATCAAACGTATTTGACTTTTCTTTTATTTCTCCTCCAAAGAATTCGAAAATTATTGTTCAACGACGTTCATGTACTTTTTATAGCACAAAATAAATCCGATTCCCAATTCTAGGGTTTAAGAGTGCCTTCTGCAGCGTATTTTAAATTGCACGATTTTAAATTCGATGACATTCATATGGAAGACGATCAAACTCTAACAGCGTGTCTTCGAATGTTTTTGGATCTTGACTTCGTAGAACGTTTTCATATCGACTACGATGTTCTTTGTCGTTGGCTTCTTAGTGTAAAAAAGAATTATCGAAACGTCACATATCACAATTGGCGTCACGCGTTCAATGTCGCGCAGATGATGTTTGCCATTCTAACTGTGAGTAAACGTAATGCCATTAAGCTTAAATTGAGTGGAATTATATTAAAAATAAACGATATATTTGTATTATTTTTTAGGCCACGCAATGGTGGAAAATTTTTGGAGAAATTGAATGTCTTGCGTTAATTATTGCTTGTTTGTGCCACGATCTGGACCACCGGGGCACGAATAATTCTTTCCAAATTAAGTAAGTACAAACGTTCCGAGGAGAAAACATATTTTTGCTTCAGTACAAAATTAAAGTAATACAAACGGGGAAAATCTTTGACTAACAGAGCATCTTCGCCATTGGCGCAGCTTTACTCAACATCAACGATGGAACATCATCACTTTGATCAGTGTCTTATGATATTAAGTAGTCAAGGAAATCAACTTTTATCAAATTTATCTCCCGAAGAATATTCTCGCGTGGTAAAAGTTCTCGAAGAAGCAATCCTCTCTACCGATCTAGCGGTTTACTTCCGAAGAAGAGGGGCTTTCCTTACCTTAGCTCAAGGTGGAAGTTACAATTGGGCTTACAGTGATCAGCGAGAACTTTTAAGAGGGATGTTGATGACCGTATGTGATTTGGCAGCCATAACTAAGCCTTGGGATGTTGAAAAGAGGGTGGCAGAATTAGTTAGCAGCGAATTTTTTGAACAAGGAGATATCGAAAGGCGGACTCTCAATATCACTCCTATTGTATGTATCGCTAAATTAAACTTTAGTATTTAATTATAACGTAGTTATAAGTAACAGGAAACAATGTAGATATTAACCTAGTTATAAAAGACAGTAACTAAAAGCATTAGATGTATTATGTATCTTTCTAAGTAAATTTTTTTGTAGAGAAATGAACTTCTCTATCGCGTATTATTAAATATAATATAATACTAGAAAATCAGACCTAATGATACGTAACATTTAAAATTGAACCGATTAATTCTTTGATTTTGTATACAAGAACAGTAAGAATAATATGTAACAGTAACATGTTACGGTAAACCAATAATTTTTGTTCTTACTAATAAAAATCTGTGGTATCAACTAAAGGTATATTTGATAGAATTCATTATTGAATTTTTATAGATAAACCATTTGCTACTTAATATATTTTGTTTTATTGTAATCCAGCATGATATAATATATTATTTTATAACTAATAATTTTCTAATTATTACTACTACTAACAATTATAAGTTATTTCTGCTTACAATATTGTACATATTACAATTACATAGTTAATTATTCATGATTCAAAAATAGCACCGTTACTCATATGATATTGCAGGACATTATGAACCGGGAAAAGGAGGACCAACTGCCAATGATGCAAGTTGGCTTCATCGATTCGATATGCCTCCCTATTTACGAGGTAACTAGCTTTCTACGCTATCGACAATAGCAAAATACCATCTAAAAAGCAATCATATTTGTTACAATTTTTAATTTATCGTTAAATCACATTATAAATCATTTAAGTTAATACACCAGTAAAAGAAATATAATAATAGGGTAATCCAGGCAATTGCTTCAAGTTATAACTCCGTTACCGGTACAGTTGCAGAAATATGTTAAAAGAGAAAGATTATGTTTTTCTTTAGAACTGAAATGGTACATGTGCAAACAACAATCAACAATAAAAAAGTCAATACTTCAATAAGTACAGTTGTAAAGAAACTATTAATAATCGTGATATTTAAAAAAAAATATCTTTATCGAAGGAGATTCTCAAACGCTTCATGACGATTCATCGCTTCGAATCCCATAAATTCTGCAGCGAATGCAACGCAACGGATAATATTGCAGTGTGCAGCAATAACCGGAGATCACTTTAACTCAATTATAAGAACAATTGGAAAGTGTTGTCTGAAATGCAATGGAGAAGCATTTGAGCATCTTCTTCAATAAAGATATTTTTTTTTAATATCTTAAAATATATTTTTTTAGAATATCTTGGTAACTAATTTTTTCACCATTTTTTCGCCAATAGCTTTCTACGTAGAACAAATACGAGGACTCTGTCTATGTAAAAGGATATAAATTTCCATTTAGAAAAAGAATACAGTTGTTGATTGCGTATTCACCATTGCAGTTCTAAAAGAAAAAAAAAAAGATATGGTTCCACGAATGTGTAGTATTCTTTTCATCTCTCCATTCACCTCTCTCTTTTAACACTTCGCTGTAACTTCATTGGTAAGTTGAATAACTTACTTGGAAGCGAGTAACTTAATTGGAAGTTATAACCCGAATCAATCGTGTGGATCACCCTGTATATTAACATTAATGTAGCGTTCATAAAATCTGAAATATTGTAAAAAATTATTTAAATCGTAAACTAATATGTTTTAGCATTATATCCATCTGCAATATTATATACAGTTTTGTTGCTTTCACGTTACGTTATTTCACTACATTAAATATGGGGGAGAAGGTTCACGAATTTAATATTTACCTATTATAGTAAATACACAACGTTACTTAATAGTGATTCGCAAAACGATATAATAATTTCATTAGAATCGAAATTGACTTACCACTTTTCTATGATTTCTTTATTGTCTCGTTTCATTAATATACGATAGTCTTCTATTTATTTCCTTTATGTTAGTTTATCGCAATGCTTTCTACTTTTTTGTAATAATCAATCTCATCTTGCCTGAATTAATTACACGCTGTTAGTTTCGATAGATTAGTATTTGGATCCTTGTTGTTTCAGCACGTTACAAATATTTCCTGCTATTGTTAAACCGAACGTCCTTAAATATAAAGTGACTTTTTGTAAATAGGCATTCGCTTTATTATCGGATAAATTGGAACCGTTGGTCGAAGGTGTTAGAAAGAATAAAGAACATTGGCTCGAGATCGCGGAATCCAAATGTAAAACAGACAACTGCACGAATCACGATAGGACGCTGTCAGTGTCCGATACCGAAGAAACTAGGGAACAGGCGGACCAGTAGTCATTATTTCGATGGACGCGGAAACATGAAATGGAGACAAATGTACACGGATAGTTTCTACCTGTTTTTTTAGAACGAAGAATAAACAGAACACGATGTCAAAGGGAGCAGCAGATGATGATCATTGTCATACGTTTGAAGAGCTTCACACCTTCGTCTCGATACTAGGTATTACAAACATCGTGAGTTAATTTATTCATTTATATTAATAATCGCGGCACGTTCTTTGTATCGATGGTTCATAGTATTACAAGTATAAAGAAAAAGTTCTTCAAAGCCATATGTAAAACTTCGTTTATTTTGGTGGATCGTCAATCGTATGTGTTGAGTGTTTGTTTTTATTTATTTGCATGAGATTCCAAGACGAAATTTAATGCAAATAATTCGCCCTACGTTCATTCGAATATCTTAAAAGAATAAAAATTATTTCTAGCAAGATTATCGTGTACGCTTTATACGTTGGTCGATGAAATCAGAGAAATCAAGGAGGCTGAAGGTGATTAGTTTAAGACGATCGAGAAGCTTCGTCCTCTCTAAAAACAGATCAACTCCGAGATGCTACTCTTGTACCTGATCGTATTGTACGTATACTTACTATGGCAGATCTTTGATGTCCAGAGAGGACGAAGAAGAAGAACGATAGAATATGAGAAATCCAATAGGATCGTAGAAAGCTTCTTTTCTCTTCGTGTGCGAATTCTATTGCGAATTGAAGACCTGTGGCTTGTGACATATTTTATGCCTTTACGTATAAATATAATATCGACGATGAATTACGGAAATGTATTTTTCAACGGAAATATATAAAATTGCGTAATCCACTAAAATTTCATGCGAAGGATGAAATAACGGTGCTATCGAAGTAGATAAAATAATACCGTTCGCTCATTAAACGCTTCTTTTCTTTCTTCTTTTTTCGTTCGTAGAACTCATAAAATGACAATGACATTGTTTTACTCAAAAAGCTAAACAAAGCCTTTCGCGAAACGAGATGGAACGAGTAAAAGCGCGAAATTGAATTTTGAATACATATTGAGACTAAGATGCGCATTATCAAAGTATATATTGCTTGATCAAAGAGTGGCTTGTCCAAAATTTATTTTCATTTTTCTCATTATACGTGTAATTATAATATGTTGTAGACATGTCCGTTTGCAGTATTTTAAGCGATAAGGAAACGACGTTATTTTTATTTTTGTTAACAGGGAACATTGATAGTTATACAAATTTTATACGAGTATGGCTTATTAAATTCTTAGTAAATAAGAAATGAAACTGTAAATACATAGGTAACAAAGTGAGTAGAAAAATGCTTATGAGATGTTAAGCATGTGTGTATATGAATCTCGTTCTTTGACAAAATTACAGGTCTTCAATTATAGCGAGACAGATGATTCCACGATAATTACGTAAATGCGGGTAAAGAATACACAGTTCTGTCTTGAGATCGCGTTTACAGGGAACTTGTCTCCGATTTATCCGACTCGTCCGACCAAGATCGAGTCTTTCGTGTAATTATATAATGTATTCATAAACCAAAGTGTACGTTTATACATAAAGGTCAATCGTGATTTTTATTACTCGATACCGCAACGATTTTAAATGCTGTTGCGCGTGCTAATTATTACGATTAGTGATTAGATGTAACGAGAATTAATTTTCTCGTTGCTTACCTTGCTTATCTTGAATGTTTTGTAACATCGTTTAGATTCGAGTAATCGTTTTCCTCTTCGCGCAAAGCTATCGTTTCAGAATATAACAATTAAGATTTAGGAAATATTTGTAAGAAACGCCACGTCTGTATAATATGTATCTCCATAATTTCGGATAGACAAGTTCTTGTTATATCGTAAAGGCATATTAACGATTATCATAAATTACGGATCAAAAGAATGAACATATCATTGCGATTTCATTAATGTTGTTAAAAATTCTGACTTGTGTGTTATATCAGTGATCTGTACACCGGCACACACACATCGATATATCGAAGCTTGGGATTAAATAAATGACGTTAAAAGGCGAAGTTTAAACACGTTTGGCTAGGCGGTGCGTCGCAAGCACGATATTTTGGTAAATCTTTTATTTACTAAATATCCATTTGTATCATCGAAGGATACTCATTTTTTCGGAGGCCTCTCTCGATTTCGCAGAGTTGCATATTGTCAGAGTTACATATCCAACCTCAAGGTAGAAACGTAGCTTTGCGAAGACGAAAACACTTCAGGATTCGTTCGCGTGTGATCGTTACTTATATTGGTAGTCCGTATTTTATATATGTTCCTTTCATCGTTCGAATGTTCTTTTTTTTTTGTAATCGTTAATGAATTGTCAATTTCAACGACTCCATACTCGGAGTAGTAATGTGCAAGAAGTGTGAAAATTATTCCGCGTGTCTGCTACAGAACGAGTGAATGTTATGCCGACAGAAGCGATATAATGTACAGTTTTCGTGTAAATTATTGATACGTCAAAATGGAATTGTTTAGCGTGTATGTTGTTTATGTTATGATTTAACATATAGTATGAGAGTCATATATTATACCGAACATTTAATATATTAAAACAAGACTAAATTATGTGATATGTCTATAACTTATCTTTAGTCATTTTATTTTCCCGTTTTTCAAATCATATCCTATAGATTGAATGCACTGTAACATCAGTAAATATTACTATTAATACATACATACATACATACATAGATGAATATGTACGTTTAAACCTAGTCTTATAGAAGATTATTTTCGAAAATTTACTTCTGCAATGTCGATGCGATATTTTCACACTTAAAATTTATGTCGATTCTTCAATTAATATTTATTTTATTCTACCATGTGTTTCTATTATTAAAAAATCACTGATACATTTACTTCTGAGTTTGTTCCTTAACACGTGAATTTTAATACGTGACAATAATTTACACGCTCGCGTTTCTTTCTTTTTCTTTTCGTTATTTTGACAATCAGAAAGCGTTCTTTCTCCGTTATTTCTTTTAAGCTTTCGGAGGAAATATTCGTATTGCATGGAATTACAGTATTCTTAATATGTTAATGTATCATTGAGTTCCGCGAAGGTACCTATGTTAAAGGATAAAGGAACCATAAGTATTTTATTCAACTTGATACACGAATTCATTCAGTTCATTCGTACAGTTTACCGTATCTAATACTCTAGATAATCTAGACAGCCGAAAAAATGTTTGTTACCATATACTGTCTGCAACTAACTTGTTACATTAAAAAACAAAAAAAAGAAAAAAGAGAAAAAATTATTTAGATAGTAATATAAAAAATTTTCGAATTACAAGTTCATTGCCCCGATTTACGTATATCCCGCTCCAACTAAAAATACGAAGTCCATCACCTGTTGCCTTTCTCTTGACAAAAGGAAGATATATGTATGTATATACGATTTTACTAAATTACGACGATCTAGTTATACAATGAAGATAAAAAGTAAAATGAAAGGTATAATTGTGCTAGATGTAAATATTAAAATTTATACGTATATGTATATTCATCAGTTTTCAATCTCTACATTTTAATCTTTTCAATCTGCAATATTCCGCTTGTTCTACATATTTCAACTATCAGAAGCATTCTCGATGTCATGTAACTAGATAATATACGGCGTACATGGATTATCAATTATAAATTTGATGTTAAATAATAAAGATATAAAAATAAAATATGCAATTGGTACCTTTTGGTATTAATTCTTCTTAAGCGCAA
Source organism: Bombus haemorrhoidalis (assembly GCA_014825975.1). NCBI lineage: Eukaryota > Metazoa > Arthropoda > Insecta > Hymenoptera > Apidae > Bombus > Bombus haemorrhoidalis. The sequence goes on from JACXIS010001612.1 coordinate 199,164, forward strand.
TACAATACAAAGTCTTGATCCGTCATTTGAATAGAACGATTAATTGTACTTTAAAACGTCACCTTAGCGGACTGATGACTCATAGCCAGAGAAGGTATGTACGATCATAGAGGAGGCCGGATCAATAGTTGACAAATTGTATTTTGCAATGTGGGTCAATCGGTGACACGTAACGACAACATGATGTTGCAAGCTTGTCTCGATGGACCTTGATTACCGATGCCAGAACCATCATGAAAAATAGCCAACAAGTAATATTTTTATTATAGTTTCAAATTAAAGGTAACATCGATTAATGTAATCGAAAATAAAACATTCGGTTACTCTTGAGTAGGTTGACGATTTATTTCTTCTTCGAAATTCTTTTGCAATTACCAGTTAACACCGTGGTATGGTAAAATGTATATGTCGATACAAGGTATATACAATGATACGAATACATCGAACAAGCATTGTTACCAATATACTTTAATAACAACAAAACTTTGTAGATCGTAAAAATTAGATTTTAATATTGATCAAGGAATATCGATACGATTGTATCCTGTAGCTAACTAATATTGTATACAATTGACTGTCAATAATAAAACGTTTATCCTCATCGTATTGTTTACAAAAATAGAATGATTATCGGTATTTCGCAGCGAGATGCGTGTCGATGAACATTTTCGTTAAACGGCTCGTTTGAATTTCAGATTTCGCACGACCGACAACATGATTTCATTTCCGGAATTGACAAGGCGTTCACGAACTTCGCAGTGCCTCAAACGCTGTATAACTTCGCCATTCACTTTAGTCACTATGTCGCCAGCTTTTAACCCAGCTTGATCGGCCAATCCCCCGAGAGATACCTTTTAATTAAAAGAAGATGTTTTATTTGATTAAATTTTAATGACTATTCGAACATTGTATACTTCTATTAAAACGTTACTACAGTCACATATTGTTACATGCGTTGTAGATACCGTCACAGCAACTGCTACAACTTGCAAGATTTGCAATCGAGTAAAAAAGCTTCAGAGAAAATGTATTATCGAAATGATTATAGCAAAGTCGAATTTTGCCATTAGTGATCTCGCCGTGGAAACTCGAGGTAACAGCGAAATGCAAGCCAAGGACGAAACTATCGTTGACAAAAATTTGTTGAGATTCACAAATATCCAGCAGTTTCTCATCTACGATTCGATTAATGATTTCCTCTTTTCTCAGAACGATGTTCCGTTGGGCCGGCCGTAGGATTCAGGCCGAAGGAAAACGAGGTCACGCGATCCGATACGAATGCAATGTCGATAAAAATCTCTAAAGCAGAAAACGTGAATATTTTCCGCGACAGTTTTTCCAAATATACGATATTATCGAGTCGTGGCGCGATCCACGCTTCCAATCGAATAACACGATGTATTTAACACGTACGGGAATTATTAATCGACTTACTATCGGGATTCTTGTACGATTGCAATGAATGTTAGTAGATTAGAATAGAGTACATGCTATACATTACTCTGACAACAGTCATCGGAAAACTAAAGTCAGCCCCTCCGGACAATCGAAAGCCCCAAGCTTGATTGCTGCTTCTAGAGAGTTTTATATCAACGTCCATAGTAATTGAAAGATGATCGCCTGTAACAAAGACACGAGATATAATAATATAATTAAAAATAGTTGCAAAATAATGTACAATGATAGGAATCGTTAAAGTACAGTAATCTTTCTTCTTTGAATCTGTTGTAAAAAATAAATTACGTAAAAAGAATTTTGAAAATTTACCGTAAAGTGAAATTACGATGCATCGTTTCCTGATTTAGAATAAAGATAAACTGTATATTAAGGGAATTTTTTTATCACTGATAGATAATTGATTCGTTTCAGTTTCTTTTCCTATTTTAATATCGATCGTTTGAATATTACGTATCGATCTTTTTTTTACTGTGAATATCTTAGTTGCTAGAAATTTAAGCTGGGATATCTCCTTTGAGTATTTCCTCTCAGTAAAAGTAACCCCAAACGTTTAACTGTGTTATCAGAGAATGTTACTACACGCGTTATTGGAAACTTTTCAAGGCACAAGGATGAAAAAGTTAACAAGGATCTCGCAATTAATCGGAAGTTACCTACCGATCGTTTAACGATTTATCGGAAGTGGAGTTTGTAGGAAAGTTTCTTAGTCGATTGATGAGATACGATGTAGGAAGAAAGTCAGTCAAACATTTCCACAAATTGAACGATCGAGGCAGTACTTTCCAACGTTTTATGTGGCGTTGACGAAATTAAAAATAGAAATATATATGTACTAGCAGCTTTAATTTATAGCGAACATAAAATTGGTGACAGAAATTTAATCCTTTAGCCTAATCGAATGCTCGTTCAATTAGAAATTTGCCTAATCACGAAAGTGAATGTTCACAAAGGCAACTCAATTTCAAATAGATCGATTTTAATTCTCCTAAACGTAAGTATCACGTAACTTATTTGCGGTAGAAATAAAACCACACATAAAAAGATACGGGTTCTTAAATAAAGAAATTATTACATTTGAAAGACTGAGGATCCGAGTTATCAATTAACTGGATTAACAGATAACAATAGATGACTATAAGCAAATACGAACGCGTTAATTTGATATACTTAAACCCGTGACTCGTGAGTGCAAAATTGTGTATAATTTTTTTTCGAAAATCGTCGTGTCAAACACTTGTTCGATTCATCGATACTGAAAACCGATTATCAACGCAATTTGCTGCATTTTGTTATCGCGCTTAGCGAAGTCCGTTTATTTGAAAATCGACTTATTTATACGCAAATGCTCGCAATTCAAGCGTTATACAGTGGCAGACAGATGGAAGAAAAGAAATCAATTTCTTTCACTCACCTCAAGTAATACGACAATACGAAAAATTCTTCGAATTTCGATAAAAGGATACAAACTCTGAAGAAGCTCTATCAAAGAGCGAAATGTCGTGGAGACAGATATCCGTCGATAGCATGTACGATGTGTCACGAGTATGCGCACATAAATAAACGATGGCCAATGCCCGAAAGCTGATCATGACTTAATTCGATATATCACCATTCGCACTATTCTAGAGCAAGTGTAGCGAATACAATGCCGTGGCCAGCTTCGAATTTCGTACTATAGACACATTATACCCTACATACTATTTCAGATGCAACAAGCGTTGCGAGACCGTGCTAGACATGCGGCTGAAACCAAACACACTCCACCCCTTTCTAATTGCATTTATCGGTTCTATCTATACGGGTTGTAATTCATCGTTTAATAAATTGAATTTTTAGATGTATCAAATATCGTCAATTTAACGTAATGGAACGGTTTCGTCGTTTTAATTAATAAATTTATAATGTCTACGCGTTTGTTGGAAAAGCCGCGAAAATCGATACAACGCGTTAAACACGCAGAGACATGAAATGAATCTCAAGTATGACACTGGTCATAAAATTGAACAACTAAAAGAGTTCTATTTTATTCGTCGAACGCCGCGAACACACAAAGTAAACATGTCTGTTTTATCATTAAAATAGATTACACTATGTTAATTTCATGACATTAATTGGATGAATATCTTGTGATGTTAACCCGGTCGATTCATAATTATCTCGGCATAAGTGTGCAATGTTTCGAACAAAAATTAATTGCGTTTCATTAGTTTAATGTACCGTGTATGAAAGAATCGCCGCGGTGTATGGATATCTATTTTAGAAAAGCGATGTAAGATATTATTTTTATGTATATAATGTATTTATGTTGGTATATTTTGTAAAGTTTGCTTCACACGTAAGATCGGTAAAAAGGTACTGTATTACCATAATTACTAGGCCCTTATATTTCTCCGAGATAACGAAAAGCATCATTAAGTATTTCCTTCACTTCTTAAGAACAGCTTCTCATTGAAATGCTGAAGTACCGCTACGAGTACTGGGTACTTGTTTCTAAGAACGAGTCACACAGTGCAATATTGGCCGTTTCAACGGTCTAGTCGATTCAAAGGCGCACCTATTTTAAGGTTTAATTGGCCGAAATAAAATTGTTTGGTACAATAAATTTACTGCCGATTTACGTTCAACTTCGGCTTTTACTATACTATTGTATGTCTCGGAAAATGGCATTCGTTTTAGAGCAAACGAAGCGTGATAATTCTATTCTCATGTTGACTAAAAAATAGGCCTTTTTAGAAAGAAATTAAAATATTTTGAGATAGTGTAGAAATGGAACTGTATAAATTTTATACACAGATCTATTTATTATTCGCATAAATTCTAGGTATCTTTAATTTTGTACTTTTAACAAAAACGGAGCCAATATAGATATAAATATTGATGAATCAGTAGAAACCAATTCATTTTCTATCAAGTCATTTATAGAGGCACCTAATTCCATTCGTTAAGTAACTAATTTTTCGATACAACGGACTACTAACGTACTTTGATAGAGAAATGTCAATAATTTTTTGAGCCATGAGTATTTATTTATTTATATATATATATATCTTGCAAATTATTCAATTTATTNTATATATATATATATATATATATATATATATATATATATATATATATATATATATATATATATATATATATATATATATATATATCATAGTTTGTAGTATAAATATACTGTTACGAATAAATTACTTTCATTATAGTAACTTATTTCATCATTCATGATTATCAGATGCTAGATCTATTAATTTCTTATTTATCAGATCGCGTCGAAGAGGAAGTTTAGAGAGAAGGCAAAAAATTTCTCATATAATTAGAATAAAAAATTATGCACGATATGAGGAATAAGAGAAAAATGATAATCGTCATCATCATGCGTACCAACTTTATAGTTCCACAAAGGGATTAGTATCTGTTTAACTTGCATTCTACTGTAGAGTTCTTTATCAACTTGAAATAGCTATAAGTAGTATTTAATGTTGAAAAAAGAAGAAAGAAGAATGAAACTATGAACCAAGATTAAAAGATTTGATTAAAGATAAGGTTCAAAACATCAGTTATTGGTTAAGAAATGTGCTTTGAAATTTGAACGTGTTTTGTATAAAATCATAATGCATTTTCGAATATTGTCCTTTATTCGGTGATCAAATTTTGTCAGCGATGCTGGTTATATAATGCGATTCTCGTTATTTCTAATTAATTTTCATATGTCTTGCAAACTATTTAATTTACTGCGCAATTAACTGTGCAATTAAAATTCTATAAATCCTACAAGAATCTTCCGACTGTCAAGGATCAATCCAGGTATAGTTCAACATTAAATTAGCGTTCAATCTGCAAGAATATTATGCGTTTATAAAATTAGGAGTGGACTAATTAATGATACGATACTAGTATAAGGTAAACTTATAACTTAAGATACAACAATTAGTGGATAAGCCGTACTAGTTTGCATAAAATGGAATGTAAATATTTCAGCGTGAGAAATATCGAGAAATCGCAAAATAGTCATCAGTTCTGTTGTATATAAACGAATTTTAATTCATACCATACATATAGACTCAACTGAATCAGAATAGATTAGAACGTAACTGAAAGCTGTTCTTTTAATTCAAACGTAAAACCATTAACGAATAATTTTTCAAAGTGACTATCTATAAATAACGACGTTTATTTCAAATAATAAAAACGAACACAGAATCGATCTCCATATAAAAGAAACGAAAAAGTTCTGCAATTCAGCGCCGTATTGAGGGGCAACGTTTTATCATAGAACGATAGAGCTTTTCAAATCGTTTCAACGTTTTCATCTAATTGCAATCAAACAAGAAATGTGCTAGTTGCTCTAAACCACCCTATAGAGAGGCGATGGGCTACGTAGCTAGGAGATCCGTGGTTATGGGCGGCGTGGCGAGGCGAAGAGAAGCGACGCAGCCCGTACCCGTGGTGAATTTCCTCGAGTGGAGGCAAAGTTTGATTTTGCGGAGGGCGCACGCCCCGCTTCCAGCTGCACAACCGACTGGCCTTTAAGCAGTCACGAACGAACCCTCGTTCGTTGCAGCCGTAGAAAACCTCTTCGTTTCTACGCAACTTCCTCCTTTTTCTTCAGTCTCGTCAGTGAAAACGAATCGCCCCGAATCTCGAGATCGCTATCCATAAATATCAGTTACGTGTGTGATATTCTCGATATTAACAGTGTGACTGTGATCCATTTTCTGTTTGGGTTTCTCTAACGTTCTGTCGCTGCAAGAGATGCTGCTGCAAATAGAGGGCAAGGGCTACTTCTCGTAAGTCTATTCCTATGCTACGACGCTCGTCGAAAGATGATAAGCTTAGCCAATTTAGACGGATCTTGCTTCGATTCGATCCTCGCCGCGATTAATCCATTAAGAATTTCGTTAGTAGCGAAATTTGTCGACGCTGGATGCAGGCGAGCTTATTGAATTAGCTCGGCAGAACGGAGATTGGGATACCAGGATCGTGAATTAGGATGCGAATACACGGAATACCCTGATAGATAGACGTTGTAAATCAGTATTTGAGAAATCCTCGCTAATTCGGGCCGTTTGCTCGAACGATATTTACCAACTCGCTCCTTTTCTTCTTTTTTTTTTTAAGGCTTCACGGATTTCTATCTTTCTGTATTCGCGTGAGGGGAATAACTTTAGATCTAGCGATACGTACATTTGTCGTGCATGTATATTTGTAATTTTGATGTACTTGTAATTGCTAGAAATTTGTATTTGCTTAGAACATTCTACTTGTACGTCCTTCCGTACGACAGTCGAGATTTTGTCAAGATCAAAATATATTCTTCGCGTTGAAAGGAAGAAGAGGCTTTTATGCGGTTGAATGGATGAACGTATTTCGTAAGCGAGAAACAACATTTATCGACATGTAACGATAAACGAGCGATTGTGTCAGCTATTAATCGTGTTGCTAAGCGCGTATCTTATTGTCGATGCAACATGTTTTCTACTTTAAATTGCATATTGATCATTATAAAATATCCGCGTACACGCATCGCACAAGATCATTACTTTCTGATTCTGCGTGATGTGATTGAATACCAAAAATAGGTGAATAGATATTTTCTAATTATAGCGATAATTAAGAGAACCTCAACAACAAGACGTAAAACACGAAATGATATTATTACAGATTATACTGAACGAAACGTTTGTTTCCGACAGTGTATCGTTTTGATGTATATAAAACAATATTACATCTGAAGGATTCTCGAACCATAACAATTTTATGTATTTTAGGGTGAAACGGAGAAATTCTGATAATTCCTGTAATTAAAATTGAATATGTTCGTTCTTATTCATTAAACGCATTACTATTTCAATGCTTAATTTTAATATTTAAATTTTAATATCTAAATAACATTTATACACCGAGAAACAATGTTACATAGAGAAAGCTGTATTACAGAAATTTACTATATCTCCAGCAATACAAACAAATAATTTCTAAACTTAGAAGTAAACTTATTTAATAACTTTGTTGCATATTATTTTATGGTTTTTTAAAATATTAAATATCATTTTTTGACATTCAATTTGTTGTTATTTACTTGAAAATAGATTTTATCTGATCGAACATTGGCTTAATTTCAATTGGCTTGAAATCGTTTTTGTTATATTATTATAAGGTCATGGCTATTGTCATTATATAAATAAACATGATACCTACAACCCTTAGATACAATGATACGCAAACGATACATTATACTCTTAATAAGTTTTAACGTTAGTATGCAAACAAGAACATAGGCCGTCTAAATAAAAACTTGTACAATGATTAGGTACCTTTGTTTTTATACGAATTGAATAATTCTTCATAAACATTTATGCAAGTATAATTTTTATCTCCACTGTTGAATATCTCCGCCTCGAACGTGAATTACAATTAATTTTTTCATAAGAAATATATGAGGATATTATACTGAAAAGACATCTGACAAAGTAGATTTTCAAATGCATTGTACATAAAATACATAGAATGAAAATTTTATAAGTATCTTATGAATTTGCGTTGAATGTGTATATGTTTGATGTTTAAATAGCATGTGCCATAAATATCTTTTCAAACGAGATGTTTATTAAGATATAATATTGTTTACACAATTCAGTGAATATGTTAAAATTTTGCGTTAATTAATATATGTAAAACCTAACTACTGCTTACTTACGTTCCAACGTTAATTTGTTTTTTTTATCATGGATTTCTAATTCGTAAAAATTATCGCATATACCTAGTGATTTATACAAATTATTTCATACATGAAAGTATGTACTGATGGATATTGTCAAAATCTTCTAACTGAAACAAAAACATCAAAATCTCTAAACTAAAAATTTGAAAGTAAACAAAATATATTTTAAATTAGCGGCATGGTGTTTAAGCCTAGAATCTTATAAGAACGATCACTGATAAAAGTGACTTGCATTATCAAAGATCTATTAATCACAATTAAAATACGTCCAATGAAATAAATGCTTTTTGGACAGAAATACCAGTAGCTCTTTGTCAGGCGCTCTGCTTGATTGATCTACTACGATTTTCAAATATTCGGCCTAATGGGTGGTTTGTTCACAAGTGATAATTTTTTCTATTTTTTCCTGTTATACGTATACTTCTCATTAATAATATTTAAAATAGATATATATTTCAAACGAAGATATTAGTCATCGACATTTATGTGACATTCGTAAACGTAGCTACCTTTAGATGTAAATATAATATTTATAATTTATAACGTGCTGTCACACGTGCAACAATTAACCATAATCGGTTACTTTTTAATATAAAATGACATCACCCGAAGGCTTGCAAGTATTCTGCAAATTTGTGAATTCCGTATATTTCAAATAAATCATTTAAATAATCCATTAAATTAAAATTATTCCGTATAATTTTGTAAATGAAGGTAAACTAGGTTTTGCATAATTCGACATTCAGTTGATGTTGCGAAACGTAATTAAACAAATACGCGTAAAATGTAAAAAATTTAGACAAATAAAAGTAGATATTCCGCAGTTTACTGTTATTATTATGAACGTTCACGTTCTCGAAAAATGTGGCAGCTTTAAATACGAAGCGTATACCTACATACGTATGTGTAATTATTAACATGAAGATAAATATACAATTATTATAAATAAAATATACCTCTATATGTCTTATTCTTCACGTGTTACATAAAAAAATAATATCACCAATTAGAAGCAAATTTTATTAACGATTGTCTCAATGACATTGATTTTTATCTTAAAATTATCATACCTGTATTTTTTGTTAAAAACCTTACAGTAAGATTGTGATATCACATTATAATAGTGCGAAGAATACGTTACACAGAGACTAACCAAGCGTAGATAGTGTAGCTAGTGGAAACCATCTACGTGCCAAGTCTAAGAATCATTATAAATTATCACTGGATCTGATAAAACAATAGCGAACAGCTGCTATCGCAGTTGCGAGTTTCAAATATCTGTTTGTATAAAAAGAAATTCGAAGTTTATTCAGAAGTTATTTAGAAGAGTGAGAAATTACTGTGTAAGAAGTTTAAAAACCAACCAATTCCAACTGAACTTCATTTACCTAAGGATTAAGTTCGGCTTTAATGCAACAAAGAGACTAATCCGTGTAATTGTAGAACGACTAGACGACGAAAAAGCTCGATGAAATCCTGTTTAGTAGTTCAGTGCTTTGAAATATCACATATTTGCTCATCGCAGTTTCTACTTTTGACATTGGCGATTCTTGAATTTCTGGTTAATAAAATGTCCAAAATATATGTTTCTTTGACGCAATAAATACATATAAAACGTTGTTGCAGTTACGTTATAAACATTTCAATCATCAAACTAATGCAATAAACATTTTAATTAGAAGTTTAAGCCAATGATATACATAAAAGGATTTTCATTTTCTTTAGCTTTCTAATTATTTAAACGTCTTGTGTAACGTTTATATACGTAGAGGGGAAATTTTATTTCAATGATTTTAATCCCTTCTGTTACAATGTTTGTCCATCTTTATCCGCCTACATTGTAAGATTTCGGTAACGCTGTTTAAGTAAAACGAGATTTTCATTGCATAATACCTCAACTGCTTTATTGTTTTCTGGTAGCCGAGCTATTTCCAGCTTTCCCCCTTTTGTTGCTTTATTGGCTGCCAGCCACGAGCAGTTTTTGACACTTTACAGCAGACTGATCTCGTCTATTATACAAAAGGAATTTAAAGAAATTAGAATGAAACACCATAAACATCAATCGTATAAAAAGATTATACATGATTGATATCAAATTGGCAATGATATTCCGATCAATAAACGTCGATATCTTTTAACGCGTCGTTCTAACAAATTATTTTAAGCAAATCTTAACTCGCACGAAATCGAATGGATGTTTAACATTTCAATGAGCTGAACTGAAATCTAATTGTACGTATTATAAACTTTATATTCCACCGATTGTAGAGTCTATCAAACAAATATCTAACTGAATGGTCTAGAAAACTGACAGCTATTGCGAGAGACATTGGACGTTACGTTTATTCCATGCTAATCCCTAATTAAGGAAAATCAACATACATTTTTATGATTTTTTAATAGGCTGGAACATTGCTGAGACTAAAATTGCTTGCTTCAAATGAAATAAACCTCGATTACGTTTGATTTTTGGAAGACGAAAATTGAAAAGATAGAAATTTCTAAAACAAAAAAAAAAATAGTTTTTGTATTATACTTTTCTACTTATCATCATTAAACCGCGAATTTCTACGCAAATTCTTCTGTTTTTTTTCTCGCGAATATAATTAAAAAAGCATAAGCTCGATAGAAAATTTTTTCAAATATTACAGGAAGCACTATACTTTATATATTTCATATTACCTACTATCATACTATTTATATACTTAGATTTTCATACTATTTGCATCCTGTGCATTTTAGAGTTTCCTACAAACGTATAAAAATCCACCATGTTCATCATGGTCTGGTTATCTTATATGCGAAATGTAGTCTTAGTTTCAAAGTACGTGGTGCATAATTGAGAAAGCGTGTTTAATAAAATTACAGGTGTATAATGTACAATAAAAAAAAAGTGTACTATCGGGCAGAAGATGTAAGACAATATTGGAACAATAAGAGTCCTCTGCACTTTTTTTTTCCTTGCTCCTTTTGCAGCGTAACCTTAGGGGAAGATGATGAAGGGAATTAAAAAAAGGCTTACTCGCTTCTTCTATGCAGCCCTTGATTCTAAACAGGCCGATATCCATCGAGGGTCGTTCTATCCGGTCTATCGATTTTTCCTGAAATCCGTTGTTGACCTTAATAGCTGCCTGTCGTTGCTATCTCAATCCAGCTTGCCTTCGAACGACCAAGATCTCCTTAAACATATCAGCCACGAAAATTGTTCGTAAGTATAAAGTAGCTTCATTCATCGTTCTCTAAGAGATACTAAACATATTCAAACAGTATACACATATGAGTGTTTCGAAGCGTACAAATATTGAATAGAATTTTTTTCTTTTTCTCTTAATTTCTTTCTCTGTTGCATCCACCGATCAATTTCAGTCATTGGAAATTACGTGAATCAACGTAAGATCACATTAAATATAAACATCACATTAGATTAAAAGAAAAATTCGAAGGTGTTTCGAGAATTTCAATACACTTGAGCACGAATTCGCAATTCGAATCACTTCTTTAGGACTTACGTTGATCATTATCCTACGTTGATATTCTGGGCAAGATACAACCACGCGTTCAATCGAGTTTATTTCGTTACATCTGTTACGCAATAGCTGACTGGTCGTCGTTTTTAAGTAGGTAAGCATGCGTACAATTTTTAGATGATCCACAATCTTGTTAATGCTACCGGATGTTTTCTGTCAAACGACAATGGACTGGTTTCGTAAATATCGTTTCTCATACGGTAGAAATTTGTACGTATGTTGTACGTGAAACTTTCCAAGCTTGTCCCAATGTTCTATGTATAAATCAATTTATCTGCTCTTTAAGAGAATCTGCAGCATTGTGCGATAATGTTTCTTAGTTTAGAACAGGATAGTCGGAAATAAATAAAAGACCTATCGCTTTGAAAGTATCGAAGTATCGAAGCGCTGTGACCGATTTACGTTTTCGGTGCTTCCTGAAGTTTCTAAGATTACAAATTCCCCCACATTTGGTTAAGCATTGAGTGGAAAATGATCTGAAGAAGTTAAGTATTTTTTCTACGTCAGCTTTCCCTAGGGTAGAGGATATAAATAGATTTTTAAAGGGCTCGTACTCAAAATAAATTTATGCCAAAGTAAAAAGCAAGTTCGTTGAGCCAGCTCGAATCAAAAGACGTAGTTTTTACATTCCACGCTAGAAGATTTCTATATCCTTCGGTAAACCCCTTGAATGATTCAACTTGAAACAAACAATTCACATGTACCGTAAATGGTTGCAGAGATATGCGACAACATTATTATCTTGCTATTTTTGTATTAAAGAAAGAATACGAATCTGCAAGAATATTTAAAGAATAACGTCTCACGATTGCATTCTTATCGAGTTTAAACGAATGTGGTAACGTCGAGTCGTTTCAGATTTATTCAAATTCTATCCGGATAATTACGACAGATAGGTCACGAAGTTTCACGTACAAGATGACACATATAATACGTATAGTCTTACAAGTTTTTTATAGCAAGTGGTCAAGTACTTTGATGAGTCATTCTACAATAAGATTTACAGATATTTATAAATGTTAACGCAGAATTATTAGCAATCAATGCGTCGAAACGTTCAAATCTGGATATTCAGAAGCATATAACAGTATATTCAAATATTTATTTTCAACTTAATTTTGTATTCCAGTTCATATCGTGTAAATTACGAAACTATCTGTTGTAAATAGTATTCATAGAATTTACGCAGAAATCATTTTATTATCCCATGCTTGTAGAAAGACGGTTTAATCACGTTGGGGATAGAAGGTTTAAACTGAAACAGTAGTTAAAATCCAGACATCCGTCTCGCGTAAACGATGCTAGATAAAGCTTCTCATAATTCATTGGTATGATGAGTACCGGTACTTATCTAGAATAGGCAGTGTAGCAAAAACATCTGACTCAGTAAGTCATGTCCAAAGCTTCAGTTTCTGCTGATTCCCCCAAAACCATAAAATCCTCTGGGCAAGGCCCCTGAGTTGGTCTGCGATTAGATTTCAGAATATCTCTCGAAATGTCTCACTGTACTGCGCTTCTTTGATGAGCTGTCGAGACAGTTGATAATCGCCGACATGTTGATCCCATTGATGAAGTGGTTTGCGAAAAAATGAATCTTTCTTTTTTTATTCTTCGTCGATTTGAGACTGCGTAACAACGAACTCAGAATTCATAATTCAGTGCCATAGCCACTTAAAGATAGGCGTCTTTATTTTTACTTGTCGCAGGCAAATCGCTCGAAATGCCTGGTCGTAGATGAAAAGCGGATCTCGTATGATTATTTCGAAAGGAGACGATGCCGGACTGAGAAACTACGTTCTTCGAAACGACGTGTAAATGCGTGGCCCATGCATCCTCGCAAGGTTCTTCTCTGTATTTAATGGTAACATCAGGGAATTTTGTATTTTTCGTTACGACCGAGAAATGAAACCATTGCTTCAGATGTATATTGTACTCAGAAAAATTAAAGGAAGCGATACCAGTGAAACGTTATTATGTCCCACGGCTATCGTACTGCGCGAGGGTTTCCGACATTCACAATAAAAAAAAATATCGTTTTGCCAAAAGAATAAGTTTTATTGAACTGGGAAGTTATCATCAACTTCGTTGCGAATATAGCCCGGGGAACTAAAAAGCCTTTTTGTCTGTGCCCGATGTCAAGGTGCCTTTTCTGTCCATTCTTATCTTCAATGGTTAACCCCATGTTAGTTGTCGGAAGTACTATGGCATCGTATGATAATCTCGTTTTCACATAAAACCATCCAATGTTTTATTTTTTATACAACACCTTCCAATCGAATCGTAAAGAAAAAAATTATATCTTAACCCGAAAACGTTAGATCACACGTGACGTAAGATTTATCTTATCGTATTATCATATTCACTATGTTTCTGAAACGTTGACATGTCCAACTGCTATCTTACACGCTATATTACTTTTTAGCAAGAAGGAACATTGGAAATGTCAATACCTATTATCAGTAGAGTGAAAAGCGATATCGCGAAATATTCTAATAAGAAAATCAAGGAAATTTTCCGAACAAAGACAGGATGGTTTTGTCACGAAAATGGAAATAATTTAGAAAGGGACAATGATTACGTTTTCTTAACAATTTCAACTCGAAAATGATAATATCTCAAAATTTGAAACGCGACTATGATAATAATAATGGTGCAATAACGCCATAGAATTTCAACCTGGAGTATCGAAATTATAAACTACGCATAATTAAATAACAGTTTTGTGTCTCTAACATTTTTTATTAAGAAAATTGTAACTATGACAATGTAAATTGTAACATTCCTTACTTTAAGGAATCTCTTTAAACTTTGAAGTTTAATATCGATAAACATGCCAAAAATATATTCTTTCGTATGAGAAAACTATGTACTTACTTATTAAATATATTTTGATCTATAATGTTGATTCTACAAATTATAATAAAAATTCTTTACAAGAAAAAATGACAGATAGCTTCTTCGCGATAAATGGTAAATAAAGAAAAGATTAAAGCAGAATTTCAGATTGTACAGTTGTCACTATTGTTAAGAATGAACATTTTTTCCTGAATTTATACAACACGCATCCATTAATTGATTATGTGTATCTTAATTAACAACGTATATATATTTATCAAGTGATAAGAGAAGTGACACTAATGTGCCCATTTGGTATGATCAGTTAAGAAGACGAAGTAACGCGTGATTCCAAAATTTCGAATGGTATTATACAATTACTACACATATAAAATATGTAGATTAGTTTACAAGCTTTTCGAATTTACTTCCAATGTTAATTAATCACTTTTATCACTGTTTTCGAATTCTCCACTAAAGACCTAAAACAAGCTGGCAATTTTAATTAAAGCAATATATGGGCAAAGAGATATATACCTATATACATATATACGAATATTATTTCTGAGAAAATATTACTCCTATTAATTTTTTCTTCCTCGTGAAACACTGTTACTCATATTTTTATATCAGGCGCAATTAAAAGTTGTTCTTTGATTTCAGTTGATTATTAATTAATTAATCCATCTGCTTTCATAATAAATTTTTGTCGCTTATTTATAGATAGAATCGTATCATCTTGATGGATATAGTTATCCCAATCGCATTTTGAAATTAATGCCACCATGCTATCATTTCAATCATCTATAAATTCTCGGATCAATTGCCTCTGTCATGAAAATAATAGAGAATGAGAGTAAATGAAATAACAATTACTATTAATTTAGATTAAATCAATTTACTCGTATTATATGACAATTATCGTCACACTCGTTTCGGGTTATTAGGAATTATTTTCTTCCTCGCGTTAACATCCGTAGGTCAGTTTATGATATTAAAAAAGATAAAGAAACTATTTTTGAATCAGGATATCAGTTAAACTTGACTATCGCTATATTAAGTCCGGATATCATTTCTGCTATTATATTCAGCCTGTCTGGAAATTTAACGGGATTGTCAATATACGTATCGCTGTTGATATATTATCACAAACATTCATCGTGTTTTTAAAAAACGTTCATATTTTATTCAGAATATGTTTGTCCGGCATCGATACAATGTTGGACGTATAAACATTAAACGAACAAATAGATAAGTTTCTGGCGAACTGTTTTTGAAATTGTGCAGGATGTTCCTGTCGCGGCTACTGCGCTCGTAATGTTTTCCTAACGAGTCTTTTATTGCAATCACCTTTATCATTTGATTTTTAACGTCGCATTAACTTCCCAGTTGTTAGCGACGAAGTTCGTTCTGTTTTTGAATTTCTGGGAGTAGCAAGTAGTTATAGAGCGTGAAATCGGCTGAATATGTATCAAATGAATATGAAATGAGCAAGTCATTTGCTTTTTAGCCGAGAATTCACGTAATGTTCAATCAAGTACGCCGCGCTACGATGAACAGATTGCATTATTATCGAAACGAAGCTAGGTTTACTAAGCAAGACGCTATGACTAATATGGTATAAGGTTTACATCATGTGTGTTCGAAGCTCATTAAATATTAATACTTGAATACTAAACTGAAAACGTAAGTTTCAAAGCGACAGTGACGATTGGTAGGTAGCATTCACAGAGCAACTTGAAGAAAACGAAGTGCGTTATTTCTCAGACAGATTGTATGGGCTTATCCAAATTGGGCTTCGTATCTTCAAATCGAAATAGAACACAAATTATTTGATATCTTTATTTCAACATAATGTCTCTGTTTTAACGTAAGATTTATTTCATGACATTAGTTGAAGAGTGAAAGTAACAAAAGCTATAAGTGGTATTTTAAAAGAGAAAACCTTTTTCCTAAAAATAATTGTTTATATGAAGACCGATATCAGTAAATATGGAACGAAATCTTAGTGTGATAATTCATACAGTTTTTAGCATTTCGTACGTAATATTATGTTACGCGATTGGCTTTTTAAATTAGGCTGTAAATGTCATATTCCAGCGAATCTGCTGCTTCGTGTTTAAACATGCACGTGGATAAATCTGCTCCAATTGTTCCAACAAATAAGAAAATCTGTACTGGCACTTACAGTCATTTTAAGGAATATACGTAACAAACCTAAATTCTCTCTTAGAATATAAAATTCTTTTTATTGTTAATTATCAGGTATTTGAAATGTTCAAATAATAGATATATAAATATATACAATAATAACAAATTTTTAAATAAGAATACATTATAATAAGAATATTGTAATAAAATTATATAAAGTGGTATGGTACATGTAATGAATACGTTTAGTACAATAAATGATATTTTAGTAAACAAAGCATTGTTTTCTACAAAACTTACAGTTTTGGCACTTATAGTCTTATTTACTTCCACTGTTCGATTATGGAACGCAATATCATTCAAGCGCCTCCCTCGGCTTTTTTCCACGATCCCAAAACATTTGACTCAATTTTCCGCTACATTTTCACATAACTGGGGCTCAATTTCATCAATGGCGACAGTGACATTGTTTTTCAGCTCGTCAATCGTCTTTGGATCATTGGCGTAGGCTTTACTTTCAAAAATCCACACAGAAAAAAAATCTAACGGTGTAAAATCGCATAATCTTGCTGATGAATTGATGTTTCCTCTTCGTGAAATTAAGCGTCTATTGAATAACAATAAATTTAACAATAATAAAAGAATAGAATAAATCAATTGAAGAAGATTGGTCAGTCAGCAAAGTCAGCAAAGTTCAGTCAGGAGTCTCATTGTCAGACAAGTTTAGTTAAAATCATTCGCTCATTGTTAGTCAAAAGTATCGATATTCAGATACTCAAGGAGATTCTGGCAACCTAGACATAAATTTCAGTTTGTAAGCATGTAGTGCCACGATAACTGATAACTTTACTTCGTTAACCTTCGTCTTTCGAGCATATCTCGAGCTTTGCATAATGTACGATATCTAAGGTTGCTAGTTACCGAAGTTCGACTATATCTTATGACATCAGCGCTCTTTATCGCTATTAGTTGCTGTAACTGTTACGAATAAATATAAGAAATTACGTTATTTATTACTGCAATGCTTTCAGAATGTTGCGAAGAGAATTAGTTAATTTACTTCGTTCTATCGATTATATTCTGAATTCGTTTATTTGAATTTGCGTATATGCAGAAAAAAGAAAAAAAGCAATAGAATAAGAATAGAATATTTCATTTGTGCATGTAATAACTCTAATAATAGAAATAGGAGGTGATATTTCAGCTTATAATCGCTATTGTTTTGAATAGTCGCAGTGACCAAATAACGTTACGTTTGTGGATCTTGGTGAATATGTAACACTTTCATGAGCCAATGTATGCAAATTTTTGTTCTGTTTCGTTTAGTGTCTATCGTAGATAGTTAACTATCATAAACAAAAATATTCTACGGAAGGAATTGCTACAATTTCGTTGGTTAGAGAAAGCCGGGAAAGTCGTACGACATATCACGATGTAATATCAAAATTGTACGAACGAACGATTTTTATTCGAATATTATTACTGAATCTGATATCGATACAACGCAACGATCTCTTCGTACGAGACATGTTAAATTAACGAAGAGCGACTGATTATTACATAGTATTGTACTAAAGTGAGAAGATGGTTAACAGGATGGCACAGAAACAGGAGAAGCACTCTCCTATCGCGCTCATTGTCACGCGATACTATATAATCCTATTTGCAGTTTAGGAACTTTCGGTTAATATGCGTGCATGTATTTATGACTGTATTCGAAGTTATCGGAACAATCGGTCGGAAGACCTAGAGATCCTCTCTATCTTGAGAAACTTTATAGAACAATAATCGCTCAAAGATAATCGATCAAATTGTCATATCTTTACACACACCTAGTCAGTTTCGATTCTGCATGATTGGTAGAACAAAGATAACTGCGAGTCGATCGGATTTCAAGATAATCGCAAGTTTAATATTGCATTGATAATGTGAAAAGTTCATGTCTGAGAAACTGTGTATGTTTTTGGAAACGATTCAATTGAATTGCTTGCAATCGTCAAGTTTCAATAAAATGAATAATTCGCAATAAAATTATATCGCTGTGCGAAAATAATTAAGATAAATTGCGAATTATCTATACTAAAAGCATCCTGATTACGATTTGCATTCCTACAGTAACTAATGTGTGCATATGTATAGGATTGGATCTAATGAATTTTGAAAATGTGATTGGACTATTGGACATTGAATATTTAAGATCGACTTTGGACGAGCAGTTTGCGGCAAATCGCCTTAGAGACGGTAGGTTGCAAGAACGAGGAAATGCATATGTATGTCTTCTTCTTTTGTGACATAGAAGAATTTTACATTCTGCTCTACCAGCGCTACCGACGTTAATCATATCTTGTTAATCTCATTACAACGACTGTATTAATTCCATTTCGTTAATTTTAAATAAATAAATGAAAAATTAAATGAAAATTAAAAACTGAATTAAAGTCGAGCGATATAGTGGCCACGCTGCTATTCGCGAACAGCTCGCGAACCATACTCGCTGACTGTGTGGATACGTTTGTGAATTGCGAGCAGGTTACTGCAAACACTTTTCTTCCTTTTTCCAAAAAAAAAAAGACTATTCGAGAAAGATTTCCTTCTCTTCAAACGCTATCTATGCGTGTAAAGTCAGCAACAATTTTTTTCTTAAAAACTTCTCACGTCTGCGATAATGATCATAAAAAATCTTATACAATTTCTTCGATGTTTACGATAATATGTATAGTCAAAATTTCTTTGGATGGTATTTTCACCCCTAACACTGTTTCCCAGCAGAAAGAAGAAATTGCTTCGTTACAAGCGCCACATGAACTACATTTGCGTAGCAAAGTGACCAATTTTTGGAATTTTCGAGTTGCCGAACTTCCCTTGTTAGTAGCGCTTGAGAATACTGGTTTTGCGAATCCTGATTCATGGTCAAACGTAGCGCATACACGTATACGTACAAAGTTTATGCCGAGCGAGGCGGGATTACGGTTGAATGTTAAACAGAATGGAAATGAGAAAAAATTATTGGCATGGAGGTACTTCTTGTGAACGTAGCGTCGTAATTGGAGCGCTAGCAACTAGGTGCTTTTACAAGTATACCTCAGACTTGAAGAATAGCGGTTGAAAAATAGCTGTGACTTTCTTAACCTTACAGTCGCTGTCCATATGGACTTGTACTTTGTGCATTTTTATTGTTTGCTGCCTGCTATTGTTTGCTAATGTTGCAGAGTGACAGATGGTCATTCTATGCAATACTGCAGAAGAAATTTAATTATTGTCGATACACATGCATGTAAGGGGAACCATTTAAATAGAATCGCCTAAAATTGACCTAAATATTTCGTCTGATATTTATGAGTGTATAAGAAAACTGTTTATAGTAACACGTATCACAGATGAGGACAGCGTATCGCTGATACGTTTGAAATTCAGTAATATTTGAGGAGATATACAGAAACTGGATTCTACCAAATAACAGACATTAAATTATCTCTGTATAATTTGATATTGTTATATATAAGGAATTTTTCTTGGTGATACCGACAGTTTCTTATTTTAGCTTTGTGACTGCGGAATTTGTGAAAAATTTCGGTTTACACTTATATATTTATAGTGATCTGTTCGAAACAGCAAACAGAATAAAAAAGAAGAAATTCCTTTGAAAACTTTTTTAAAAATATGTCAAGGTTAATTCTGTTCTTGCATACGATAAGAAATTGCAGAGTAGTTAGAGTTAGATTGTAACCATCATCTCACTGCTATTAGATTCTTCTCTGTAGAATAAATTAAATATATGGCTCATCACGATAAGCCAACAACGTCGCAAAATATGAAAAGGATTGTAGTTCCAAATTCAACACAAAATGGAAAATTGTATAAAATATTGATTGAAACATTGGGAAGTTATCAATAAAGTGTAACTATAAATATCTTCGTTCAACTATCTATTACGATCGAAATAAAATTCTTATACTCGTCTTCTCATTCCAATCACAGAGTAAAATATAAAAATATATGAAACATATATTTTTCTATAACTTTGGAAAATAAGTAAATGATAGGCTTGATAGACAAAATTTTATTTTTCGTTGAAAGAAATCAATTTCAAATATTTATAAAGATTCAACGGATTAAGATATCGAAACAGTTTTACGATAAATTGTAGATAATATATTTTTGTACAAGTTACCACAAAATTTGTTTACTTGTTCCACTCACATTTGTTTGCTGGATGCAAGCAAACAATGTTCCGCTGGATGTGGAATCGAATAATATTATAGCATTCAGGAATTTTGTAAATTTATGTAATCAAAAAAATATGCTTAAGGTTTCCTATAAAAATCTTGATCCTTTGCCAAATATTTAGTTACATAAATATTAGTTACCTAAATTAGTTCTTTTTCCGAACTTCGCACGCCTGATCGTGATTTGATTTTCAATGTCAGTGACGAATTTATTATCTGAACAATCTACGTTTCATAGTAACTACTACGGAGTTAGTGCATCATTGATCAATCCACAATGATTTTCTGCTTATTAATTCACAGTTATATCAAGGAAGGGACGGTGAAAAATATAACCTATCAAGGTAAAGGTTTTCATGATTCATTACATACTCGTACATGCATATCAAGTGTCGTTGGTTCGTCCCGTTCTAATATCATCGTACACTAGCGGAAGTTGTACTTTACGTGAAGTGCTATGCGATGCGCATGATACTTCTTCTCAAGACACTTCACGTACAACCCTCACTGCCACCCTTTTAGATTAGTGCGGTCTGAATGAACAACACTTGCTGCACATTGCCTTACACAAATTCATGTGTAATCCATAATATAGCAAAGGGAGAGTGATCAAAAAATCTAAAAAATAAGTAAAATATTTACAGTTAGTATAATGTTTACCGTTCGAAGCTTCATTTTCTAGAATAACGATTTAGAAAATTTATTTAATACTTCTACAGCAATTCTCAAACATTCGTTTTGGCCACTGACTTTATCACTGATTTTTGTTATTTGGTTTGTTAATATTAACAATAAGACGAATGAAATTATACAATAGGTTTGGATATTCTTCGAAGGTTGTCACACTTGATCGAATACGATCAGACGATTCTAAATTCCAGGCATACCGACAGTCTTACGTTATTTTTAAAGATGGTAATACATACAGGGATCAAACAAAATGATAGAAACATCTCTTATAAGTTGTACATGTATATAAGAGGTGTTTCCATTATCTTGTTCAACCGCAAGAATCCAGTAATAAATAATTATTATATTACGCAGAATATCATTTCATTTAAAATCACTGAAATTTTATTAAAATAACTACACGCAGTTTATGGCTTAGTGTGTGAATATTTATTCTTTTTATCTCCAATAATTTGTACAATTTGTCCTAGGGGATATTCGGGGTAAATTTCTGTAGCAGGTTTCGAAGTCGTATCATATAGATACTTTCCCAGCAGAAAGCACCCGTGCAGAAAATTTATGCCAATGTTCTGTCATTGTGGAAGAAGGTCATCTGGATGTTTCCTATGGAGTTTTCTGGATACTTTAACTGTCTAAAGTTTCTTGTTTGAGTTATTCCGATGATTCGGTTGATTTATATTTTCCAATTAAGTGGGTTATTTTTATTTCGTAATGCTTAGTTTACTTCTACTTACTTTACTAAGTCTTTGCTGGAGTATAACAATATGACTCTTTACAGGCATGTCATAGAGCTCGACTCCATACGTCCAAATTAATTTGCTAATTATTTCATAAATTAAGAGCTTGTTTTTTATAATTAATTTAAAGTGTTTGCCAGTGAATCAGTATAAACTTTTTTTTTTGATCCGGATTTCGTCCATTTTTTTACGTATATTGTGTTTCCGTGTTTAGCGAGTCTAGACTCATTCCCAGATAGGTAATTCTTGTAACTTGTGGTATCGCATCGTTGTTGAGTGATACTGAA
The DNA here is from genome assembly GCA_014825975.1 of Bombus haemorrhoidalis. NCBI lineage: Eukaryota > Metazoa > Arthropoda > Insecta > Hymenoptera > Apidae > Bombus > Bombus haemorrhoidalis. The sequence continues at coordinate 221,799 of JACXIS010001612.1, forward strand.
AGGGAATACTTTTCCTTAGTTGGTGTTTACTTTAATTTTCCATTGATCTTGCCGTAATTCAATCTTTTGCTGCTGCGATATAAGAAACTGAAGAAATTGTGTTAAGATCCTCGTGCACGGCTGACATAGGAGCACGTTTAAAGATAAGAACTGTAGAGAATATCTGTAAAGAAATTGATGGGATTTATCATAATTAAAATCGAATTATCAACATATACTAGAAACGTTAGCGACTCTATTCATTCAATATTTTTAAACAACTAATATATATTTATTTAATGAACTCTTATTATGGTTTTGTTATAACTTTATGCAAAATTTATATTAATATAAAAAAGAAACTATACTTTTTTAGAGTGCATCTATTCCGTAAACATATGAATTCATACTTGCGTATAAAAAAAAATGTTGTCACAAACAATTTACGCTGTGATAGAAGAAAAATTTTCGGCTTGTGGCTAATGAAAAGATATGTAATACGTATGTACATGTAAGGTAATATTTTCACGTATTATTTATTCATGGCAATCACATTTTCTCTTCATCGATCTTATCTTCAAATTCATAACTTATGTTAAACCTACATTAATTTTATAACAAACACATATTTGTTTTTCTGATTCAAGAATATCTGTCTTTAACCTGCAGTTATCTTCATCGACACAATCGAACAAGGAAATTGTAGACGAAGTTGCAGGTACCTCGATGTAATTAAATAGATGAAAAGGTATAAATCGTTGATAATTAATCAGTAATCATTTAATATCACGGAAGAACATGTCTTACTATCTTGTTGTTTATCAATAAAATTGCGTGATCGTGCTACATTTCGTCTAATCGTAGCGTAATCAAGAAAAGTAATAGAAGCAGCATTATATAGCTTGCTTGCACTCAATTTCTACCACCTACGGATCTTTTGTTGTCCGTCTCTTTCTCAAGAGCTGGCCGTTGTATATGACGAACTTGCTTGCACACACACCACCTGCCGCGAATAAAAGCACGAAACGAGGCAGGAAAGCAACGTATAATATATAGTTTCAACGTATACAGCAACGTATACAAAAGCAAGCGTAACTTTTACACGAAAAGAAAAGTATCTCATGAAATATAAGCAAAATGAAACGTCTAATAAGGAATTACATGTAATAATAACCATAGTATACGCTTGCTTCTCCTCCTACAGGAGATACACAAGGTACATAAATCAATGCTACTCCATGCCGTAATCTTGTGAATATAATATTATTTCATTTAAAATGCGCAAGATTATCTTACGTTACATGATATTGCTTTTGGTCTGTAGCCTAATAATTTGAAGTAAAAGACAAATTCGATGTATTCTTTTTGAGAAATTGCAACACGTTATATTCTTTGTTTATTTTAAAAATAGTATTTTTCTTCTTCTTGCTTTTAATAGCAAGTAGGTATAAGCGTTACCGTAAACTGAGAAACATTAGCAAGTTTTTGTAATATTTTTGCCGTGCGCTACAAAAGCCAAAATACGTATATTTACTTTATATATCTTACCGTGACATTACATCTTCTGTCGTTTTACTTTAATTGCCTTTAGCTTATTCAAGTATCCAAAAACGGAAGATTTTTCTCCTTTGCGACTTTTAATCTACGTTAATTGCCCGTAAGTTGCCTTCAAATTAGATTGTAAGTTATAGGATATAAGCATACACACATAGCAGAATTCACGGTAGAATCACTCGAATCTCACGGGTAGAGTTTAAACCTTCGAATTATGGAGATATTGACTTATCGACGTTATCGAGCAAGAGAGATTCAACGAGCGAAAATTCGTCTTATAGAGGCTATATACATGGGTTAAATTTCTCAGATCAGAGATATTAAAAGTTGTAGAGAGATGCGTAACAAATATAACAATAGAAATCATAAATACATGCTTTCGACTTGACTGACAAAAAACGATCAGTTTGTGTGGGAGCAGCAAGGGCACGAAGAAAGGCGATACATAGTTTAGCGTGCAAGAAAACAAGGCCACGGTACTTCGAGTTCTAGAGGCAGCGGTGATAAAACTAACTTATAGGGGTGAACTTCGATTTGTGGAGGTCGAGCTTCTCTGAATTCAAGTTACAGAGATAAAATGACGCATCTAAACGTGGAGAGAATAATTCGAGTTAGAGGTAGTTTATATTTCGATTTGCAGAACTTTTTAGAGCAAAACGGAAGGGAACGAACAAAATTCTACTCTTATGTAGGTATCCGAGTTAACAAGGTTCTACCGTATTACGTAATTTTGTATTTTGTATTTGACAAAAAGGTTCTTGTTTAGTGCATAATTTAACAACTTCGTTATTTTCTATTTATTTTAATTTTTAATATTATCGATTAATAATTTTCGATAATTGCCATAATGTTCTAATCAATAACACGAAATCATTGTGATAGTAACGGCTCTAATTTATATCGTATGGCTTAAACTAAACAAGAGAAGAATATTTTTTTCAAGTTTCCATTGTTCTTCATTTTTTGCATTATCTTTCCGAGTTGTCATTGTTCTAACAATTATTTTTTTTTCATTTTCTCTTTCTCTATATTTTTTCGTATTTTCAGATTTTTCCTTAACCATAGAGCCGATCTTGTATTATATTATTATATATTATTTATTATATTATTGTATTACTTTTGTTACATTATGTACGGATATATACAGTATTGCCGTTTATATTCGTGAATTTTAATTACAAATTTTTTCCAACAAGCTATTTGAAAATGCCAGCATACCACTATTGTAAATATGGTACAGATATGCCACGATCACTATTGTAAATAAATAGATTAGACGAATAATAACGTAAAATAGAAAGCACAATTTGCATACATATAGTATCAAAAGTTATTTTGTCTATCTTATTTATTTCAGCCAAACTTCTGTTACATATAAAGACTGCTTTTTCTCTGCTGCTCCTTCCTCAAGTTCGCTTATACAATTCGCAGTTAATTTAACTGAATAAAAGTCATTACCTAATTTCGTGGAAAAACGTATGTTTAATGTATTACTTCGTGTCTAAACGATAAGAAATCATGAAAATTTATTCTTAGAGTTTCCTCTAAAGTTTCTCTTATCTACAAGAACTATATAGTATACGAAACAGTACTTTCCAGTAAGTTAGGTAGAACGTTTCTCTTAAGAGCTAACAAACTACAACTGCAAACAAATGCTACGGACACATTACCAGGAACAAATGCTATTAAATTAATTTGTGAAATCAGCGTATTTTATCTTAAATTTAAAATGTGCAATGGAGATTTACAAGAATAGCATATAGTATCATTTATGTTAATTGAAAACTACTTTGAATTTAGTTTGCAACACAAAATAGAGGAAAAATTTTCATTGAATAGGTATCAACGAATGCTTCACGTTCCCACTATGGGAATGAATTTAACATGTAATTGGAAATTTAAATTGAAATTTCTGAATAACATTTACCAATAAAAAAATTGGACGCAGTAACAAACGACATTATCGGCGACGCTATGTAAGAGACTAGATATATAAGAAACTGATCAATTATATTCGTTGACAAATTTTTGTTTCGCGTGTCGATATATGGGCAACTATAATAGAAACTAATTCTTTTAAAATGTTCCACTACAATTTTAATTCCTATTCAGAAAAAGACAGTAGATAAATATTTGAAAAATAAGACAAAATTGTTTGCAATCGACGAATTATAACAAAAAAATGCTGTTCATTTGTATTATCTTTCTTAAGAGTCGGGTAATATACAATAATTTAATATTCTATAAAATTTGTAAATCCACATTCCTGAGAGACCAAGCAACATTTATACAATCACGTACATTCGTCTATAGTTATCTGCCATGTTAGGTCTTCCTGATAGCTCTTGAGATTTTCTGGTTTTTTTTTTTATCATTTCATTACAACACGAATTTCACATCTAACCATGTTTATATTTCCATGGTTCCTTACTTTCGTATCAGGTATGGTGGAGCAAACTTTGTTCGTATTCTACAGCCTCTGATTTCGCATCAGATTCATCTGTAACTTTCTCAATCTTGCACGCTCTCTCCTTAATGATTTTCTAATTTCGCATTGCGTTCGTTCACGAAACTTCAAACTTCATTCAAAAATCCTGACTTCATGCCAGGTTTATGTATCATACTAACATATTGACAATGTATTTCATTCACAATACTTTTCGCCTGTCTCATTCATCGTTCGCAATCTTAGATAATATCTAGACTAGAATATCGACATTTATATTCCAATTATAATTGTTATATAGAGCTAAAATTCGGGATATTCAAAGAATTCGTTAAAATAAATGAGGAAAGTTTATTAAATATTTATGTAGAAGAAAAAATTGGTAAAAATTCATCCATTATTTTTCCCTATATACGAATTCTCAAGAAATTCATCCTTCATTTTGAATATATAAAATTGTGCGTATCTCATCTACGAAAATTCTATGCTATTCTCTCATTTTTTGTACGTTTACTGCTTTAATCACCGTACACTATAAATTAGCACATTACACGCTCAACTTTTTCAAGACGGAAGAGTTTGTACATAAGTTTCGACATAATAGATATTTCAATTCACATTCCGCACACATCTTTTATTTATTCTACGATCATATTGCATTATCTATACGTATTATTTCTAAAGATAGAAGATCCGCCGTTGCGAAGTGTAGGTAAAACGAAAGTTTTACTCCATAGTAAAGAATGAAAGGAAAATAAGATAACAAAACAAATAAATGTGTGAAAAAATATTCGTAACTTTAAGCTCACAATAATTTTAGGGAAAGAAGAGAAAATCGTTGATCGCTTATTTATGGTATTGCGATAAAGAAGGGAAAATAGGAAGTTGGATGGTAAGGAGAAAATGGTGGCGAAGCAATGCAATGGGGAGACAGAGAGAGAGAGAGAGAGAGAGAGAGAGAGAAAGAGAGAGAGAGAGGGTGAGACGGGGTCGTGAGATCTGGGGGCAGCTGGTTGTGCCGGTGGCTGCATCGATCGTCCCTACTGCGCGCGGCAAAGCTCTCCTCGTGCGGACGATACGGTCTCAGTTCCCTGAAAAATATCATAAATCTTGTTAACGATTCATTATGTGAAGCGGTCAATCGTCTATTTTTACCGTTCCGCTTTTAAAATAGGGGCCACGTAGCACATATGTATCGTTTCAATCAATGAAAGAGTAAACGAAAAGGAGCGTTACTTAAAAAGTCGGGAATTTATGGCTGACTATAATCTCCCTTAATTTCTTCCCTCCCAGGAATTACCTGTTGACTTTATCGGATCAAAGCATAATATTTGTTCGCGTGTTTTATGGCTGCAAACCGTTAATTAAAATGATAGAAAACAAGTGTGAATTGAATGAAAGTTACGAAATATTAGTGCATGATAAATTAAGGAAAATAATATATTTCTGTATATTGACCTTTGTATTTATATAAATACACGGTGAATCTATAAACAGGGGACAAAAATATGTAAGCTGTATGATAAAGATCAACTTAAATTTAAGAATAAATTAATTTGACCTTATAGTACATGTTTTTGGCGATGGGAATGTTATTATCAATGTACATGCAGTTGTTAAGAACGATGATTTTAGTAAAAATGTTGATGTGTCTGTTCGTGCTAGTGTCTTGAATGAAACAAAGACTACATTCACTAAGTTGTATACTCCTATGTAAATAATCTGGCGTAATGCTCTTTAAAAATACTGCTCACATAATGTTTTAAATACGAAATTTATGAAAACAGCTACTACACAAATTATAATTTACTATTAAGCTATTTTTTATCTCTCCTGTATTTATATATCAGTAGATAAAATATCCGAATTGTAAATACACAAAGGCTGTGCTCAGTGTCTTTTTAATTTTATAGATACAAAAACATGACATAACATGAATATGCAAAATCTGAAAACGTACATTATGTCTAATTTATTAAGGAATTATTCAACCTGTAATTAGATTTTTAACGATATGCACGCATTGTGAAATACATTGAATTGTTATCAAACATTAGTTTTAACAAAATTATAATAAAACCTTTTTGAAATGTTAATCGAATTCTAATCAGAACGAACTACAAAAGATATCATGACACATGTAATGGGTAAATAATATACTATATAACTATATATGTTATGTAAGTTTTTTTTTATTACTTAATTTGTACTTTACAATTTGTCTAGTTGGACATTTCGTAAATATGTTATATAAGTGCAATAAAAAAGTAGTGTGTTTAAAAAATTGCTACTTAATTTCACAGTGATCTCACTATGACAAAATATTTCCAGACGTTTGTTTAATCGTTACATTAAATGATAATGTTAAATAGAGTTAGAGTAATCTTATTGTAGGAAGTATCTCTTTTCCTATTATAGAAAGTATCTTGAAAATTTTAGAAGTATCTTAAATATGCCACAAACTTTAATGAATTTATTAAAATCCTGATAATTCCTCGTTTCTGGTCATTCAACTGTCATATAAATGCGATTATATGTATTTTTATAGGTATTCCATATTCCATATATGAATTATTAACACCATTTTCTATATGTATAATATTTTATTTTCAATATGAATTAATTACAGAAATCGTACAATAATATTCTTCCATATTCGTTAACGTTGGATGTATATATATGTCAACTACGTTTACAATTTATCACGTTTGTTAATTTAAACTTTTATTAGACTCTTTGTAAATTATATCATGTTGTCAATGGAACTGCATTGAATATTTATTTGTTATTAACCATGTAAAAAGAAGCGTTTGTATTATTCCAAATTTTCTTAATTGTTTAAAAAATCTTCAAAAATTCCGCTTGTTAATTTTTACGGCTCACAATCAATAGATTGATTGAGTTGAAAAAAGAAAGTATTTGTAATAAAACGTAATGTTTGATGAAAATGAAATATTTCTTTTATCAAGAAATGATATCTATCTATATTCTTTATGATGTCTGTACCTCAATAAGGTAATGTTTAAAGACTACTACTGATACTAAAAACGAGATCAATAATGTAGTTGATTAACTTTTTAAACTTACTGAGTTTTAGCAACTTTAATTTCTAAATGAATCGTATGTAAAAATTCTATTATTTCTGATAAGTGTCGATCCCAGCATTAATGTGAGGTCAGCTGAGCCAATGTAGATATAAGCGCCTTATAAATGGTAAATCATTCGAATAATTCGAGAAGTCGATGGATGGAACAAAAGCGCAGCAATTCGAATGGAATCTTTTGCGAGAGGCTTCTCGCAGCGCATTATTATATGAAAAGGAGCTTTTCTTCCATCATTGCATCTTGGATATCCATATCCTTGCTCCAAAACTTGTTTGTTCGTTGTCTAATAAGCGCTGAACGAAGAACTGAATGATCGTCGAGTACACGAAGAGTCTGGGGCTCTTTCAAAGGTAGATCTTATTAATTAGGCCTTTGTATGAGACACATCCAGAGTTTAGCTACAGAGCTCGACAAACTGCCGCTTGAACCGGTTCTTTACCAACTTTTTCACAGTCTTATATATACGTATATGGGATACTAAAATGCCCTAGAACTCGTTGCAGACTTACGCCATTGCACAACGTCTAGGCCACGTTATACTGACAAATACTATGACTTGATGAAACGCGAGTGCAGCGCAATTCTCGCTGTAAACGTAGATTTGTTGAGTACTGTGGTATTTCCGTGGCGAAAGTACCACCAGCTTAGAAGCACTTACACCTGAAAGACGGAGACACGAGTGCTCTAACTATACGCGAAGCTTACTCGAGGGCAAATCCTACCTTACACCAGCCATAATAGCACTTTGATACTGGAATCCGTCTGTGTAGAAACAAGTCCGTTTGGAGTGAGAAGTTTCTCTTAATTTAATCATAAACTGTTTGTCATTAGTCCTATCTATCTAAAGGTAGAACTTTAAATTTCTGATGTTAATGGAACGTCACGTAGGTTTAAAGCTATCTTCTCTTCAGCGCAGGTTCTCCGAGGAGACTCCTGCTGTTTGGAGAATCGATGCGTAACCCAGTTGGGCGTGTCTTCGAATGTCTGCCAGGTGAAATTTCATTATCGTACCTTACGCATCATAGTATCGAAGAAAATACTATCAAAAGCACCTTCAATGTAAAAAAAGATGCGCAGGACAAATTCTCCAGATGTTAAGATGTCCTCCATCATGCCATAGAATTATGAAGTGCCGTCTTTACAGATTTCCCGATCCGATGTGCATGTTCGTGTATCAACGAACCTTTATTTATGAATGTATAAATCAATTTCTCCAGCATTTTCAGCAAAAAGTGTGAGAAATTGATAGGCCTGAAGAATTTGGACAAGTCATAACTATTATCAGCCGATTTGGATATAAAGACCACCCTGAGTTGTTTTTCTTTTTAAACGTACACTTTAAAGTCAAGGAGATATGTGGCTCTCATATCTTAAGAGTTTATCTTCCATCTCCTGTAGGATGGCGGGAAGATTCCGTCGATGCTTGTGTTTTTATATTCTTTAGAGGACATGATAGTCTTTGAGATTACTACTTTGTTCTTTAAAATCTCTCATAACGGTCGTTTATGTCTATGGCAGTCCCAAAGAGGTCAATTAATCCGAGAAAATATACCTTCACTTGGCAGAGTTTACTTAGATTTCTCAATTAGTCTACTGTTTGAGAACTGAATATCTAATTTTGCTAGAGAATTCGTGCCGAATATTCTCCCGAGCCTAACCATAAATTGAAGGATCCAACTATCCTGTAGTCAGGTTTTCCGCTTCGAAACATTATTATAAGCTTTCATGCGAGCTCTGAGTTAGCTTTTATTGCCCGTTTAGTAGCTTACGGATACCGATGGTAGGTAGCTTCTTCAGCTCTCACCAAGGTATCTTATTCCTGCACTTTCTTTATCTGTTCAGACAATTCGCCTTCTACGAGGTGTCGATGGCGTTACATTTACGGTCATCATCTGACAATGAGTTTCATGTATGGTTTTCAGTGACTTAAATCTCTTCCTTGGCTCCTCGCTCTAGTTCTTTTTGTACAGAAGCTAGTTAGTCGCTATCGAGTTCCTATAAGTTTGCCCAGACGCACACGTGAAATTATCGTTAAATAAAAATGTGATTAACGATAGTCCTTCACTTGGCAGCTGCTGATCTGTTAAGTTATCTTTTTAAAATCTAGTATCACTTCCCATCTTCTAGAAGTAACAAAAGTGGATGTGGTTCTTCTATCGCGGATTTAGAGTTGATAGGGACATAGTTGAAAGGTGCTCTTAAGAGTGCAAGGGTATTCTTATCTGCAAATATCAAACCACCAGCTTCACTACTTCAAGCAATGTAGCGCACATTTACGTTGTATCCGGCAATTGGGTTACGGTTAGGTTAGGGTTAGAGTTAGGGTTTGCTCTCTTTTCGGTATATATCGTTTATTAATCAGCTCTGTCCGATACATAAAGCTTGAACTAAAGGTTTTGCTTACGTTCATTGCTGTTGGGGCGCATTGCGGCTGTACCGACGTCTTGTGTCGAGGAAAGCTTCAGTTTTAAGGATCTGCGACTTCTACTTCTGCGTCTTCTACCTCGTTAGAACTTTAGCCATCGAAGATCGACAATTTATTTCTCAGGAGGCCACGAGCTATCCCTCGGAAGGATCTCTTGCTTATTGGTTCCTTCCTTACTAACTTCCGCTTTTCTTAAGACGGAGGTACCTAGAACTTTTCGTTGTTTGGTTTGGTCAAGGACCTCATCGATCACTTCCGGACACGACCGGACTTTCATGAAGGTGGTCTGAACACATCGCGACACAAGTTACAGTCACGTCGCCTTCGCTTCGAATCTTTCAAAAGATATACAGGGTGTCCCACGCAATTGGAACAAGTACTACAGCTTTAAAACGGTAGAAGAGAGGAACTGATTTCATCAGGAAAAGTTAGATATTTCCGAGTAACGCATAACGCGGTACACGTATCTCCTTCGAAAATGAAGGCGTTTCGATAATTTCAAGTTCAACTTTTTAAAATGGAATTATACATCTTTTTATACACCATTCTTTATTTTTTTTAACTTCACTTAATTTTTCCTACTAAAATTTTATTCTATCTCCTACCGTTCTAACGCTATGGCTTGTTCCGTGGCAGTTGCGTGACATACCACGTACAACGCTCATCTTACAATCAATGTTCTTTGAGAGGAACTCTTTTCCTAAGATTCCAGGAATCGTCGACCAGAATGTTACTGCGCGGATGGTGCAGTGATTTTAGCCATACATTATATCTGCACACAATTCATAAGACACCTCTATCGAATTAAATCCTTCCTAAACCTGTCCCTGTTTGAACAATCCATTCCGGTACTAATCGGTTTTTGGGGCAAGACCCCGGCATAGTTCCGATCCTCTTATTTTCAAATGTCACAATTCTCAGCTAGTGGATCTGGGATCGCGTTGGGCTCGATTCTGTTATTCTATATTGTTCTATACCATTCTATATTATTTTATACTATTCTATTATTGGATGGTATTTTAGCAACATTCCTAGAGTGAGTATAGTTGGACGGCGAAATCTCTGGCTTGCTGGCGTCCTTCTCTTGTCCCATTTCTTCAAGAAGCGAATACTTGGAAATGTGCACTCTTATGATTTTTCTATGCTATGACAGATGTCGACGGAATACCAAATATGTCTCAAGCAATGCATCTGTGTCTCTGTGAATCTTCCTCTTCGCTACTTTGTGTTATCTGCTCCTTTTTAGAAGGTGACGTTCTTTTAGACTCTATTGATATAGACTTAATAGGCTGAAAGTTTCATTTCAAGCTGGAAGGGAGCAAATATTTCTATCCTGTATCTCCCTAGGTTAGTCGCATATGAGTTTCTACATTCGCAATGTAGAGACTTACAATTTTTTCAAAATTCTCCATACAATTTCCATGCAGCCACAAGTAGTAAGGGTCAATCCTACAAAGTTTGCTGTGACCATTGAAATTACAACGAGAGGACGTTGAGCACCCTAGTGCCATCGTTCGCAACTCAATTAACTCACGAGCTATTTAGCCGCCGGTATGATCGCTTACGTTCACTTGATGATTGAGGTAAGTTTACGAAAGGGTCTTGGTATCCTTTGAAGGTTCTTGCATCTTAGTTTTACTGGCCAGAAATCTCGGCGAACAGCTTAGTTTGATCCGAGTCGTTTCCAGAATCGACCTGGCTTTCGCATAGCCTGCAGTCATCCTTCTATTGGCCATCTGAAGATGCGTTTTGTTGGAATTCAACGAAAGCGTCGTAGAGGGTAAATTAATTTACTATAAAGAAATTTCGAGGTTACAATGCGTTTTAAAAATAAATATTTAGAAAAGCAAACATAAAGAAAGGTTAATATGCAAACTTTTTAAAAATTTTCTGCTTCAGACATGATCATCTTAGAAAGTCTGAAATCTGTTGAATGGCATAGTTATATAAATATCCGTACAGTTAGTATTATTCGAAATAGAAATTCAATTAAATCATCAAAACACGTTAAAATTTAGGAAAATTGGCTGGAATAGTTATTAATCATTCTTTTTAACTGCTAATATTTTAGAACTATGACATTTTCTATTGAGGATCATATCCGAAATTAAGTGGTAAATTTTTGTTCATTGGTAACCCCTCGTATTTAGGGTGAATCAATAACAGCTACGATTTAAAATAACTCTAAAATAAACCACTTACTGACACACTTTCAACGATTCATTAATATGATATATTTGTTTGATATGAATATCCTATTTGGTGAGATACAAATAGAAACATTTTACAATTTATATTTTATATTTTCTTCTCTATTCTGTATTTCTTTATTTTTCATAAGGGAAACACCAAATTTATACATACAATAACGACGATGATGATTGTGTAATTTAAAGAATTATGATCGTAAGAAAAATGATATATCAAAATATTTCCTCTCATAAACTTTCTTACTACTTTCCATTCTTTCTTATCAATGAAAATTTATTGTCTCTAGTAAAGATACTCTGTGCGCAAACTTAACTTCCAATGCACAAACACTTATAATTGTAATAAATTATGTAGTTTTCTTTGTCCTCTAATTTTTGGAGTATTCTGTTATCCATATAAATAAAGATTTTCTTTTTTAGATAAAAACAAATGAATTTTTAATAATCGAACCTTCGTTAGATTTAAAAATGCGATAAAATACAAGACGTTTAACGCGACTTCGTAATACGTTTGGCCCTGAACAGGATTCCCGAGGGCAAAGGAACTAGTTCGAGGTCTCACGTCGAGGAATGTTCATCAAGTAGACCTTTATCGCAAGAACCTTGACAGTCTTTTATATTAGTACACTTTAGAATTATGTCAATTGAAATAGTCTAAATGCACAATAATTACGAGAAACAATGAAAAAGTTTTTTAATTAATAAATAGAGTTTCGAACACAAATTCAACGTAGATAATGATAACTCAGCAATTTGAATTGTTATGTATAGTGATTCATGGAAGTAAGCACTTATTATAGAAAACTTTTACGAGATATAGTTCGAAATATCTTGAAATTTCATGAGCGTTTTCCTATATTTTCAATGAGGAAAATACAGAAAAACGTGTAGACTTTTGCAACTGATTGTAACTGTGAAAAGATTTACGTGGAAACGTATCGGTTTGAAAGCGTTATTTTTTAAAGTATTTGCGGAATTTCAACTTTGCTATTTACTTGAAAAATTTACACGTTTCATAGGAAAAATTGTCGTCTATAAGTTACTATCTGTTTGTGCCAAACGACATCGAAAAGCATCATTGTTCAAATGGAAAGACTGAGAGAATCAGTGTTCTCTTCAAAGCCGTGTACAGCCAACAAACGATATTTCCGATACAGTGACTGAGCGTTGGAATCGACATGTAGCTGCCTTAATTCTTTTGTTGGAAAAGCCAGTTCTAACCACCTAGACAAAAACTTATTAAAACTTGAATGAAACATGCCGATGGGAAAAAGAACGTAACGAGGAATGTTTTAATCTGTTCGTCGAATCTATTACTCTTATCCATTGTTATAGTTTTCGAGATAAAACATCAATTTATAGTACTACCATTTCTCTCCGTTTTTTATGAATAAAATTGAGAGAGAAATTTAATTATATGATTAAAGTTTGTAATTAATTGTATAAATTTATATTTCAAAGACTATCCAGTAAGTATCACTACTTTTTTCGAAATTAATTTGGAAGTGTATAGTTTCTTTAACCGTTGAAGTATTAGAAATTTTGCAGTGCGACGATAATATGAATATAATTATTTTCTAATTGTTTTAAAGTGATAACTAAAGTGGACGTAAAACGAGTATATAATTATCACTGTTGTAAAAATATCGAATAAATATTTAACGATAAGGTAACTGTACAAATTAAATTACAAAGCAAGTCTATGTTTGATAATATTGTAGGTTTTATAATAAATACACAAAGTTGCCTTATACGTATTTTGGTTATTTTGAAATAACGTTACACTTACGATAAACATTTTATCGTTTCAGCAGTTTAAACTATCATTAAATTATTACCTATTGCGTTAAACTGTATTCAAAGTATATTTCGTTAAGATTAATTTAAATTCCTGATTTCTCTTTATTACTTCACTACGATTATCGATTTAACGTTATCCAGACTTTGTTCCTTCCACTCGATTTCCGTTCTTTTCAGTACCAAGAAACTGATTTAACCGTTCAATGAATTGCTAATTCATTCTTAGTTCATACATTCAGTAAACACATGTATTACACATACATATATACAATCATTTTCTTGTTTCCTGATGCCACCTGTAACAAAGAATATATCATAAAATGAAATAAATATATAATAATATATAAATAAAAATCTGCTGTTGATAGAAAATGTTTAAATTGGAAAATATATGAAATATGACAGAAAAGCTTTAAAAGTATGAGCTCTTACTAAAACTTTTCCCTGACGAAAAGCGTTCCTCTTTCAAAAGCATAACTTGTACATTCGTCAAACAGTGTAGTTTAATTTGAAGTATACCTAAACTTAGTTTTAATTTCACCATATTTCACGACAAAAGCTGTATCATAATTTCATTTTCCACCAAGTTATCCACTCGTCTTTGACAAGTGAAACGTGAGGATTTACTCAGCCTTCAACATATTCTGTGTATCCCTCTCAATAACCTGATATATATCAATACGCACGTGGCTATAAATTCACATAGGTGTGTGTGCAATATACTAGGTAAAATATAAATTTAAAAACAAAATTTCGGCTAATAGCCAGAACATGGCGGAATTTGGTTATTGCAATAAAGTTTGCTTTTTTTAGTTTCTATACAGAATGAAAAATTCTGCGACGTATAAAGAAACTAACTTTCTTCTTGCTATTATAAGAAATTAATCAAGCAAAAAGATCAATCAAAAATCTCGGAAATTCATCACAGATTATTGATTAAAGATATTAATCGCCAGTAGTGAATTGTTGGTTCTTGATCGAAGTTTAATTTGACTCAATATAAATAGTTTTATAAAAATGCGTATCATGTTAGGCGAATACTATCAACAACTAAAGTTAATCGATACTAGATTCCAAGTTAGATTCAAATCTCAATTATAACAATTTAACAATTAAATATTCGCTCTAATCTTAAGTTACCATTATACATTGATCGAATAAAAATTTCAATTAGGTTTGATAATAAAATATTTTACTTGAAATCTGTAATTACTAATTACATTAAACCTAATGATTCATACAAACATATATCTTTGTTGACTTCGCTTTCAAGAAATTGTTGCGTATCCGATTATGTTAATAAATCAAGGATTATTATATTATCTAATATATATCTGTAACACAGGACATTCAATTTTTTATCATCGCATGGAACAAAAATCTATATCCAAATTATTATAACGAATAAAATTATTAATATAATTTAAAATATTCGTTGAATCCTTATCTTAAAATTGTTGAAAGATGTGGAATCGAGAAGAAAACATTGTAAGTTAGAGATTGTTTCTCGAACTAATCGCTTACAATCTTATAAAAATTCAATTGAAAAGTTTTCTTTACTCCAACAGCTGTAAGAATTATAGTTGTATATTTCGATTTGGTTCTCAAATAACGAGATAAAGAAAAAAAGGTTCCTTCCAGGCACTATATCTCGAGAACAGACAAGAGGCAAAAAACATTTTCAATTACGTGCAATCAACTATAAGGGTGGCAAAACTATACTTACAATTAGATGAATAGGGAAGGGACAGAATTATAACGATAAACCTCGATATATAAAAGATATATAAAAGAAGATATTTTTATATAGAGACACAAATATAAACATACCTAACTGCATGTATATACATACATATATCATTGTATTAATATAGCCATATAGTATGATATAGTACTGTGATACTATGATATAGTACTGTGCTGATATGTGGCTAAATAAATGATATTTAAACAAATGAATGTGTTATTTCAATCGCATCATACGTGCCTTATAGTGTAAAATATTTAACCTGCTGTATGATTTACAGAAAGAGAACGCTAAATATTTTGAATAATTTAAGCTCTCATGATATGCTCATAATATGCTGGAAATCTCCCACGTGTATCCTATCTCTTGTAATTACAATAGAAGTTTATCTATCAGCAAATGATTTATTATTTTATACAAAGAAAACAGACGTGCGAGTAAGAACTTCTCAAGTTATTCTACAAGGAACGTTAAATAAGCTACAAATTTGGGCAAATAAATCAAGTTTCAGTTTCCTCTAAAATGAAATACACTGAATACGAAATTATTTCTCGGAAGTAAGTTTCATCGATAACCAGATCAACTAAATTCAAATTTTAGGTATGTTAATCGTTAAGAAATTATGATTCGATATTAAATTATGAATTTTAGAGAAGAACGTAATATTCGTTTAAACATTTTCAGAATAATAGCAAATATAATTTGAATTAATACGTACGTAATAATTTGAATACGTACACAGCTATAGTTACATCTAAGATCAGTTACAGTACAATTACTTACGAATCAGCAAATAAATTTGTTTTTAGGAGACTAGAATCTAAACACAATTCTGTCTTAGGAATAATAACCAGAACACTCAAAATTAGCTTTACTTCGCTATTCTATCTACTTCACTAAACAGTTATGTATATAGATTTTTATAAATTTGTATAAACTTATATACTGCAGTCTTCGGATGTTTCATCCACCATAACTTATCCAAAAATATTACACTTCGATCCATCGGAGAATACGTATTATTTTGTTTCAAAATGTATTATATCAGCTTCAAATAAATTTATAGAGACATTTTTAGACCAAAAGTTCGTCTATCGCGAAAACTAATACACAGCAAAAGAAAGTTTAGAATTCGAAGTAAAAGTTTAAACGATTGAGAGTTCGAAATTCGTAAAATATAAGTTTTGGTACGTTCTAACAACGTTCTAACAACGCGAACAAACTTGTAAAACGATCCGAAGGCTATAAAATTCTAAAATTATCCGAAGTAGTACGAAAGTCTAAAATACAAACAAACTGTGAAATGTTCTAATCTTCCGTTTCTGATTCTGAAGGTCTCATACCCTTCAAAAACTTCCCTCCAAGATTAGCTTGGAGGATCGCGTCTCTTTGGTGGAATGTAGGATTAGTCAATTATATCTCGCAAGTCAATCTCCCGATAATACGATACTTTCGAGTATACGGAAAACTGCGCTTATGTCCGCTGTTCTCAAGAAAATCGACGGGTGTTTACACTAAATTGTGCGATAGTTTACGATAGTGTCAAATGCCGTTGAGAGTGGCGTGATTGGAAAATATCATTTTGACTTTTACGTTCATGTTCACATTTCAGCCAGCCAAAGTGTTCGAAAAAATATATCTATCGGCGTACTGAGTTCGCGAAAATGTCAATTCGTCGAAGATGCCCGAGTATGCATCGCAATACGCGTATGATATAGAGATACCAAATATAACATATTCAAATTTTCCAAAGCATTAGATAGCCGACGGTGTCGAATATTTTTAATAAAATTGACTATTATGAATAAGAATTAGACATTACAATTTTGTGAATTTCTAAAACTTTTGTATAATAATTAGTATATTTAAATGCACGTGCATATTCCTTTATTAAAAAGTGTTCTCGTGAGCAAAATGGGTTATTTGTTCTCCATATTTTTAGCAGTAAATATTTCATATTATATACCGTTAACGAATAAATAATTACTTTTGTCACAGAAAACAATTCATTCTTCAATTTATATATGAATAGTTGTATAATATTTATATATCAATAATTTTAACACTAAATTTAATTATCAAATTGTTTGAACAAACAGCCGTCAAATAATTTGGAGATCTATTATAGATGTATAATAAATGGTGAACTTATTTTGTAAATGCAGGAGCTAGAAGTAGAAAGAGAAATTTATAACGGCGCGCAATCATATCATTGGGCGAATTGTAGGAAGACCCTCGAGGAACCCTATCATGGACTACTTTATTTAAATTAGCGTCTCTTCTAGCACGAAGCACGACACTGAAATAATTTTCACCGCGAGCACGGTGTTGATATTACAAGCGTGTTTTAAAAGGGAAACTCTTCCGCTACAACATGGAGTATGTCGTGTAAAAAATAATGTCCTTCCCTAAAGGAAGAATTATATTTTCAATTTGTTTGTTTCGTCTACATTATTAAACCACTGAAACACTTCGAACGGCGGAAATATTAAAAATCTATTAAATTCGAGACTATCGCATATATTGTTATTCGTGCAAAAATGAATAAATATGCATCGACATTTTAAACAAACACTTTTCTCTGCAGAATAAAATATATTGCACTTTTATATATTCGAGACATTTTATATTGCAAATTACATTTATACGAAATGTAAAACAAATGTCTCGTCAAAGAATACTTGGTTTCATCCGATAACATGAATGGTAATTATTTTCAGTGGTTTTTATATCACAATAACTTTGTAAAAGACGGTACTTTTGATATTTTTAAAAAAATTTCTAAATCGATATGAAATTTTTGTCAATCTGAATGACGTCCGTGCTCGTGTGTATACGTAAAATAGTCAGTGATTTTGTATACATATGATTTAAAGTAATCTGGCTTATGGCAATTCGATATAAACGGTAGAACTTTATATCTTCAAGCTCTCATTGAGCAAATTCGAATTTGGTTGATTTCATGCGAAAGTCACAAATTATAAGTAGCGTAAAATAAAAGCTACATTACTAAATTCTGTTACCTAAGCATTAACGTATTCTGTAATATTTGTAATATTTTAATAAATGTAGTATTTATATATTCTATAATGTTTTAACTTACGTTTTAATAAATGTAAGCAATGTATAGACTTGTCTTAGATATTGCTGTATCGTGTTTGTTGAATAAATGTTACGATACATAAACGAATAACTTCTGTTTAACAGAGCCACCTCTTCGTGATGAACAATCGGTGAAAGTGGCAGGTAATCAAAGAAGATTAAGAAAATCATCGAGGAGAATGTCGAGGAAATCAGAGGGGGTGGATGAACGCCCCATGGATCCGGGGCTCAAACTTGGTACCACTTGAATGCAAAAGAAAAAGGTTTGTTTTTATACGAAACAGAAATTTCCACATTTTTAGTTAATTTGATAGATATTAGTTTCTGTGTCGCAATACTTAAATATGCTAACAATAAGTGAACGATTTAGTTTTACGATTAAACATCGTGCAAAGTGTCAGATTTTAATCTATTATATTATATTATTGCCATTATTTTGAGTAATACGTTTAATTACAAAGTTTGTTTATTTACGCAGGACGTATTTACAAATATGTTTAATTAAGAAGAACAAGAGAACTAAATTGCCAGATACAAACATTAGAGTCAGGCAAAAGTTACTTATATTTTTTGAAATTGTATCAAATGCTTTTTATGCGTAAAAAAGAGTTTGAATCTACATTTAGTCGGATGACTGATTTAAAACAGAGTAACTGTTTTGAAATTGGATCAAACGACTTGGGTTTTTTTTTTTTTAAGTTGAAAGGATTAGAGTTAACTCGGTGAGTTATATAAAGTTGTATTAATATCTATAATTAATTTCTATTAATATCTATAAGTAATTAGATAGAGATGTAAATATGCTTCAAAATATTTTGGATTCATTAGAAGAGCTATAATTACGATCAAGCAACTGAAAATTACTAATATCCAAAGAAATTGCCAGAAGTTCTGAATCAAACATACGAGTAAATACTTGAAATTGTAACATAGAATAAACGTATTTGAAACTTCGTTTCTGTAACATGTATTTAAATTACGTATGTATGTATAATTGCACAACACGTATCGCTTAAAATATTATTTTTGTCGTTAGATTTGTTACAATTCCAAATCATCAGCACGACTCTATATTACTATATATTTTCCTCTGTATGCACAACTAGCAATTTTTCTATTTTATTTCACGAGTTAATTTATTATATTTATATTATAATAAATGTAATCGTCTTAATCAAATAAAATCGACAGATTTCTAGTAATGGAAAATTTATATTTCGTTAATATAAATTTTACCGATATCTGCAAAGTGAACTCTGTATGTTCTCTTATGTTAGAAAATAATTGTATTCTTATTCAGTATATGAACTGGAAAACGTTTTTGCATACGTAATCCATATCAATATGTCTGAAATTGTATCATAGTCTGCTATGATTAAGTTCAATAATAAACTAAAAATATTCTTTGTTTACCAATTTACGTCGTTTTTACTGTTTTAAGTTAATACCCCTATACGTTTGTTTATAAGTCAAAGACTAAAAAGAATTTCCAATCAAGCTCTTTTTTGAGTATTTCGAAGTCGAAGAAGCAGAATTATCGTTACACTTGTAAGTTCAAATTAGTAATATTACTATCGATACGTTTTCTTCAATTCAGAAATTCTAGATTATTTTCTCGATCATCGAATACGTACCATTTATACAGAAATTATTATTAGTTTAATTGAAATATATATAATATTGATTAACTAAATTATGTTAGTAAAATCTACTTGTAGTATCTTAACAGTTACAAAGCCCTAAATTGCTTCCAAAGACTACTTATAGTCTATCTTAACATTGTTCAATGTTGTGTATGGTTATGTTTTGCTACTAAGCATCAAGATTACAAATATTGATTTTCTGTTTATCAGTTGTCCTTCGTTCCATCATATATGTAACTATTTCTGAACAGCGACAAAGAATAAATTGACGAGCACTTGTTTTAAAGTACAAATGAGCAGTACGCGGGATGGGCAAATCTTGGCTTTGGGCCCTGTTTCCTGCGACGATGACGACGATGACAATGATGGCGTACGTTACTGTAACGACGGCTACCTCGACCTCGGTACCGTCTCTTTCTACAACTACCAGCAGCGAAATTTTCGATACGAAAAGGGTAAAATAGTTTAATGTCTCTCAATTTGTCCTTCAGTGTTCTTCTTGTTTAACTTGGACAAACTTTCTTATGTTTCATAATGTAATTAATTAACAGGCTATTGAAATATTACGTTATTCTATTTATTAACATTTTCTCACAGACTGCATGTTCTTTGTTCTTCTATATATTTTAAACGAGGAATACTTCTCTTTCACGATCCTTTGCTTAAAGAATTACCGATTGGCTCATTCGCATCTGAATACATCGATAAGTAATATCGGATCGGCACTGTACTAAGTAAGATATAACATTGACCTAACATCTAGTGAGTTGTTAATTCACAAGAGTCTCATAGCTCTCGAATATTTCTATTATTTTCGCGTTATTTCTAAGCAAATCGATTCAACGTATAATAAGACTCATAATACTGAAAAATGTTTTTTATTTTAATTTATATTTGGTTCTATTACGTTTGATAATTTAGAACGACGTGAATGCGATGACAAAATGTCACAATGGTTTTGTAGAACCGCCTTTAGAAGGCTACAATATAAAACACATGATGCTTTATTCTGTCATAAAATACTGTTCGCTGAACACGAACGTTACAACGAATAGAGATCTATTGTAACAACATTCAATAATTGATATTGTATATTCGTTATTTTCTTTATGCCCTACGTTGTTAAGGCAATCAACGTTAAAACTACGAAACGAACGCTTGTACATTAGAATTAACTCATCTTCGTTCCTGATTCCAGTGACACAAAATACAAAAAAGAATATTTTAGAATGAATTACAAATTGCTTAAATTTAGTATATAGCGTTTAATTTGATACCAAGTTCCAAGAAATAATCTTCAGAGAACAACAGCAATTACCAGATCTCACTACTGAGGGAAGAATGCGCTCGATAGGTTCTATTTCCCAACGATCTACCATACCATTGGTTTGGGCATTCAAGCTGTCATTAACAAGATTACTAACTTCTAATTCCACTTAGCACATAGATCTGCATAAAAAAGAATTTGTGGAACGTCAATCTCCTCACAATGCGAAAGATGCGACAACTAATCACATAATTACAGAATTCTGCTCTACTATCACAGCGATTCAACAGTATAGAATAACAATCATACTTTTATTTCAGCTGGAAAATGTGACTTTCTTCGAATAGTTGTATCATGTACATCGGTCTTGGCAATTATATCAAAATTGGAAATGTCGAATTCTATCATCTTAAGACTCGCGATTAAATTCAAAATTTTTGTTGTCTTACCTTATCTATCTCGGTTAATTTTTACTTTAATTGCGACATGAGCTTACAACGAATGTTAAGTAATTAATTATTTAATCGAGATATCATTTTTATTTGAAATATGCTGCTAACGAATGGATTCGAATTCGTTTGAATAAAATAAAACAATTTGACTTTAAAGAGATTATTGTTATACACGCTTGCGTTGTACATACATACGGGTAACGTATGATGATATAAGTGAATTTTGGTTGCAATGGTGCGCTTCCATCAGGCGAATGAATGCCCTTTCGCTCCACAGTCTAGCAAAATTAAAAAATAAAAGTGGAAACGCGTATCCGTTTCAGGATTCAGTTTCGTGGATCCAATCGAGCATTCTCGAATGCTCTGCGGACACTTCAAAAAAAGCTCCGATTGTTTTCATTGCGTAAATATCGAACGAATGCTTTCATGGCGTATTCTTGTAAATATTTGATTAACTTTAAGTGACAAAAAGAAAGCGACGATATGAGGTTTTCCGGCTATTTTATACAATAAATAATCATCCGTACGCGCGTACAGAAAGTTCAATTCATTTTATTTCCACCGATTATACGTACAATTTGTTCGTTCGTGTTTTCAGCCAGTGTTTATACCAACTTGCTTATTTATGTAGAATTAAAATCTTCCTCTGCTCATTAAAAAAGTTTGTAATTTGTAATAACAAAGGAAGTATATATACTTTATATGTCGAAATAAACCCTCGAAATTTGTTACTGTATATCGATAGAAGTAGAAGTTAACAAATAGATGTTGCATCGCGACCTGAGCTATGGAAATTGGAATGTTGAAGTTTATCAAAAATAGAGTCAAGAAAAATAACACAAATGTGGAGAAGAGATTGAGCTAAAATTACGGCGCTAAAACGAATGAATTTGCAATCACCTGAAAGAACTGATTATATTACACAACGTAATTCTGTACTCAGAGTAAACATAATATTATTTGAGCGTCCTTTCCCATAGCTCGAATCGACTACGACTAGACGAAAGGAGGCCGATGCCCCCACATCGATGTGTTTGCGTTAATTAGTCTAGGGTCAAACAAGGCCTAGTAGGAGCAAAGGTTCTTCCCATGTAACATATCCTAGTTGACTTCCTAGATGTTCCAATTGATTAGAGCTACATATCCTCGACCGAACAGCGAAACCAATATTCATCTGACAACATTTCAACAAGCTTATAGCGTTTCGGCTGAGTTTCAAATTAATTTACAATACGCGCAAGTTGTGTCTTGTGTCGATTGGAGAGAAATCGATAATCGTGAGAATGAAAATATTGCAAGTAACTGCGTTAATCAATTGTTTATTTAATAATAGCGTGTAAAATTAAGAACTAACGTTCATTAGAAAAGTCATGATCTTATCAGAATTCAGAATTATTACAGTTCAATGCGTTCAACTAAACATTTATTTTCTTGAAATTCAGAGAGATATATACGATAGTGATATAAGTCTGTTAGCAGTTACATTACAAGTCACTGAAATTATACTAGCATCAGACAAATGTTATTTAATATTCAAAAATTTTGCGGAGATAAAATAATAATTTAAACAAATATTATAGAAATATTCAATATTCGTTAAGAGTTAGGGATATAAAAAATTATTAAAGGTATATTATCTTCTTTTAAATTATAGAGTAACTGCAAGTTTTAATATGTTCCATAAGTAAAACTAACAATTGATATTACGATACTAAATTTTTATTTGTGAAAAGTTTACCAAGTAAAAATTGGTAATGCATGCATCGAAATGAAAAACAGAACAAGCAAAAAGTTATATGTAAAAGTAATATGATAGATTAATTTTTTGGAACTAAAATAAATATTTAATACAACGTTGCATCGAATAAAAACTAAATTTGTTATTATTTCTTATTTGTTGTAGGTGTTTTTAAATAAAGTACACTTCTAAAGACCTTTTTTTTCTCATTTTTACTCTTAGAATATAGTTCTACCACTTGATGGAATAAACCAGAAGTTCTCCTTGTAAGGAATGGTACAATAGAGATAGGGTAGACAAGAGCTATCACCTAACACCCTCGGTTAACTAATAACCCTCATCCATCCTGTTCACATCGCACAAGGGAAAACCACGATCTACATAAAATTGGCTTTTAAATTTTTAAGCTAGTTAGCATAATCAAATTCTAAAGTACTACAATTTTTTCTAACAATAGATTAATTTTTGTTGTAAATTTACACCGCGTTTTTATTAGAATCAGAAGAAAAGGGCTATTTTTAGTATTTTTCATAGGGAAAAGATACGTATAGCGGTTAATATTTAGTATTTGGAATTCGAATTTAAATCCAAGTGAACAGATTTCAATTTTACGAATCAACATTGAATTATCCTATTTAATATATTGCAATTTATGTTTGCTCAATTTTCTGCCATATACAAAAAAGTTAAACGATTATTCTGAATCATAATATCTGATGTGATAATATTTTCTTTCTATTATAAATCTAGCCAGCATTTGGTACGCGTATGTTGCAACTTACAATAAATGTATTATTCCGCAATGCTATTGATATAACCGTTGACGTTAAGGCATAGTTGGTTCGTTAAATGTAAATTCTGGAAAAAAGGATATTTCTTATGCATCGATCTAATTCTTTAATTAGACACACACGCATACATATATAATAACAAAAATGTACATGTATATTAGCTACTGGTGTTCTAAGATTTGCATAAATATGAAAAGCAGTTTCATATTCGCGTATATTCGTTTGTAAAGGCAAGTTTTAGAATAAGTGAAATAGAAATCTCTGTAGCAGAGGTAAGTAAAATTATGCACTGATAAATAAATAAATCGAGGTATACCTATTACAAGATGTTCAGTTTCCTCCTGATTTCTTACATTCTCTGGCATAAACACTCCACTCGTCCTCAGGAGTACCACTTTATCGCTGATCTCTCTCTCTCTCTCTCTCTCTCTCTCTCTCTCTCTCTCTCTGTCTCTCTCTCTGTCTGACCTTTTCTTTTTCGTTTTTCGTTCTTTACTACCAAGTGCAACTTCAATCCTTTTGATGCGTTTGGTGTAGATTACTTCAACGTATTTCTCCGACGAGACATACCTCTCAGGGAATTCGTAAATGCAACAAACGCTGTACGGGATGTATATTCCTAATATTTATCGGAGTCTGTAATCTCTAGACTACGGAACTTGCTCAGGTTTGCTTCGGCTATATCTCGCGCAAAACGGTTTTGCTGAGTAGGCAGCTAAGCCGAGACGCTGGCATAACCTTCAGCTCTGCTCAGATAGTTTGTAAATTACAAGTTGTAACGACCGTCGATGAGAGGAACAGTTGTTTTCTCCCATTTAACGAGACGCGACAGAAATCTCAAGACGGTTCTAGCTCGCGTGGTTCCGCCTGGATGCCTGCATAATAACACGACTTGTTGACAAGCAACAACTGGAAATAACTATCGCTGTCGAGACACCGGACGTCACATTCCATGCTGTAGAGAATATCTTTCCTTTTGGCAGAGAGCGAGGTATTACCATCGGCCACCCATCAGAGTTAGAGATACGAAGCTTAGTTTCCGCACATCTTTACAGAAGTGTATGGCGGTTATTGCTTGGCTCACTCTCTGGAAGAGAAAACGACTGAATAGCGTCGCCTACCAAGGATGAGAGTACCGAGTCACGTGGGCTCCTAAGAATGCACAGAGACGACTACCTGGCTCGATTCTTGGAATGGAAAGAGCGGCTGAATTATTCGGTGGTTGTTTTCCAGGGAAAGATCACCATCGGACTGTCTGAAATACATAATATTGTGATAAGCGTGGAAAGACTAAAGAGTGGAAAACAACTGAACATTAGTCGCCTAATAAACCCAATAAAGAGAGTACAAGGTTTCACCTGGATGCTTGAGAATGCACAGAGAGAAGTGCTTCATCCCCTGAATAAAGAGAACAACTGGATTATCCAAGAGGAGGAGTACGAGTAGGTTCTGGACGTACGCGAGACACATAATATTGTGACAAATGAGTATTATCACTTGGATCACTCTCTGGAGGAGAAAGTGGCTGGAGTATCAATCGGTTAGCTCCCAGAGAGGAGAATATAAGGAGTCTCCTGGACGCCTCGTCGCAATAATTACAATACAAAGTTTTGGTTGCTTAAAATCGATTTGTTGTGATTTTGCGATAAAAGCGATTTTGTTGAATTTAATTATATTTGAATCGGGCTTGTAACATTCGTAAAAATAATCTTCTATGCGTGTCCTACTACATAGAGAAACATGAAGGCAGTATGCGAGTCACGTATTACAGTGTGAACGGATGCGATATGGGAATAGAAATGAGAACAGCAAAAGTAGATGAAGGTTCTCTCTACGTTGAGACCTCTTCTATCGTTGTCTTTGTGTGTTACGTTTACTTAAGTATTAAGGATTATCAAGTATTAATTCGTAGTCTTAAGAATGTGAAGAATTTCAGCTATCCGAAGAGATGTAAAAGCCTTAATCAAAGAAAGTTTGTTCTCTCTCATAGATAGAACAGGATGTGCCTTTTTTTTATTTTAATCAAATAGATTTGGACTTTTTAGTTTACAAAACTATAAACCATGTTATTATTATCAGTGTTTGATTCATTGCGAAATTAAGGACACGATGGAATATTAATGTCGCTTTATGTATCGAGTCTGATAAGCTGAGATTAGGTCTGTGTTATATCTCATTAATCGCAATTTACTTCTATATAGAAAAAAATTCTCGATAAGAACCTATTACTTTCGAATCATTAACTTCAGAATTTTCACTAATTTCGTTTATTTCTTTCAAACCCATTTATTACTCAAACAATTACGCTCCTAGTTATTTTTTCGAAAACTGTTCAACTTGCGTACGCATACTACGGATTTGCTTAAATATTGATATATGATTATGCATTATATTTTTATTCATGCACGAACATGTATGATACAATCATAGGGATAATATTGCAGCCTAAGAGAATAACGAAAATCATTTACATTTTAAGAAAAGAGAATTCCTCGTACTTAATTTCGCGTAATATGGCTGCGTAATATGTAGTATCGAAATTGTTTGCGTTAAATAAAGATAAAAAGAAACAGTTATTGGACGATATCATTAAATAATCATTCAATTTGGAATGCACGTTATATTCTAAAACAAATATCTGTACTGTACTCATGATGTTACTGAACACAATTTCATATGAAATGTACGTAAATTTATAAATACATTACATGTTTGTGTATTGAAAACTATTCGTAAAATTAATTTATCACCGACTGTATTAAATTTATGAAAACACATCGTGAAAGTTGTTCATATTTGTGTGAATCAATTTATTAAAGTGTGAAAACATACAATAATTATAATGTTGAAGGAGGAAAAGAAAAATTTTTAAGTTTGAAGCAAGATGTCATTTCATTTTAAATTCTGATTGATTGATTAATACGATCCATAAATTGTGTTAATTGAAAGGCGGGTATCGAAGAAGCTCTGGACGTGATAGAGGCGGCATCGACTGGATCGCTGGGTGAAGATTGTGCCACGACAGCTGGTTTTAAATCCTTGCCAGCTATCGTAGCACTTGATCCTCGACGTTACGATACGGCACGTCAAAAGGCTGACATGACAGCCCTGATGCTCCAAAATCTTGGCACTATCGGAGTATCAAGGCACAATGGTGAGTTATTAATAATAATTGCTAGAAACTTACAGTGAAATATCCTATGTAAGGTTTAAGCTACAATCATTATAGAAATATTGAAGCAACAATGATAAGTAACAATTACAGGATACATAATATTACTATCTTTTTAGTCACAAGCTTAGTTACACTTTTAATGTGTAATACCAAACGCTATCGACTTTATCTAATATTTACATCGAATATTATCAACTATAAAAAGAGTACATTATTAATATCGATAATTCGAATGAATGTGGAATCTAATATATTTTTAAGTAAAGAATTATCTTATCGAAATTCAATTTCGTAATCAATTGAATCACGTAAAAGAATATTATCATCTAATGATAGTGTTGGTGATAAACCAAAATTTCTGATTTTCCAGTGAAATCAAAACAGAATAAGTTATATGATTGTAACGATTATACAGCGAATTGATTATTTTATGTAAAAACGTAGTGATCATAATGCAAACAATTTATTACAATCACTTAAAACTCAACCTATCGCCAATAATGTTCTGGAGGCGTTAATCACCGACAATCTCAGGATCAGCTAAATCAATTTCAATGACATAAGAAGAATGTAAAGTGTCATGGATTCATGGAATATTCAATACATTCTCTGTTGTGTTATTTTGGTGAAACTTATCACGATTAGATATTTTCTCTATAATTTACACTTTCTGAGAAAAACATTGTTTTTCGAAAGAAATATTATTAACAAACACAATCGGCCAATAAATAAAATAAATTATGTTGCAACAGGTTATCTTCCAAATATTCGTTAACCTTTCAACTGTGAGCGTATTTTGAAGAAGTATATAATATTGTAAAAATTTTACTGATGCCAATTATAACGAATAAACTTATCGAGCAGAAGATTGTCGGAGTCTTAAATAGCAGATAACACACCGCTTCCTGACTATGCTCTAACATAAATGAAGACAGCAAACAGCTGGTATTTCATATCTAAAGTATTAAAACAATCCCCAAAGAATACATCCTTTATGTCACTTTAACCACTCGTACAGACAGTGACGGCTACAGTAAAATTCCATTTATCGCAACTCCATTTAGTGGAGTGGAATTTGAAATTTTAGTTAATGTCCATGTTACGTCGTGAGATGGTCCGTGCGACGTCCTTCATAGTCTGACCGTCAAAGGCCCATGCACAATTACAGACCCTCAATAACCTAAGGAACCACCATAAACCGAATCTTCTTACCTTAACCTTATTAACTTTCAGGAATCTTTATTCCTGCAAGCATCTTCGGTTTATGGCTGGTCTTTAAAATAATCTTTAGATTTCTTGTGCGTTCTTAAATATTACGGAGAAGGCGGGTAGTTACCTATTATCAAAAGCGAATATTGTTTAACGGAAAAGCTGATTTTCCCCATGAACAAGATCACCCATGAGCCACGTTGGTAGGAGGCTTCTTCCTCCTATTTTCATTCATTAACATGGGTCATAACCAATGGGCATCGCAGATCGTTACCCTCACTTTTCTAATGAAAAGTGTGAGCAACGAATCCGCTTTCTTCATACAACAAATACATCCACCCAGAGCTTTCCTCCGTGATAACACAAGAACAAACCTCGCTTGCTCTCTGGGCCACAGAACAGCTAACACCGGTACGAGTTAAAACAGGTACGAGGAACAGAAGAAGTCACATTCACCAAGTAAAAGATAGTTCTTCGACAGAATCATATTCACATAAAAGGAATCTCAGGTTGTATTCATTCGTAATTTCACATTCCATATACGTAACATTGTATCACATTGAAGTTGTTGGATCTTTAAAATGTATATTATAACCTGTTAATATTATCCCACCCTTATTATCGCAAAAGAAATAAGGGATTGATCGATTCGTGGCGTTGATTAGTCAAATCGTAACGGGAATTTACGACACCCGTTGGCGCGCTTCTTCGAAATCGTGTCTCCCTGCGAACGTTCGGAAGTTCAGTCCGATCAAATGAACTCCTGTCGATTCAACTCATTTATCTGAACACGATCCCTTACTATATGTACCTGAATTCTTTGTTTCCCGATTCGGACAAATGGAGTTTTATCGTAACATTTCACAATAGATTTTCAAGTGTCGTACGCGTAGCTACGACATGCGGTCGATTTTTCGTGATATTTCAGCCTTGGAAGTGTTTGCGTGCAAGGTGATATCTAATCTATCTTTTAGAACAATCACCCTGAAGATGTTAAGGCGAAGAAATTGTAACAAGAGTACATACATGTTGAATAGTGCTAAACAATTTACCGATAGATAGTTGGTACACTAGAAGACACGTACACAACGAGTTTTTCATATTACTAGTTAACTATGATTTGTTAAATCGAAAGAAATTTCCTACGTCTCCATTCATGTGCAAAAGTTTAACTAACTCGGCCAGAAATTAGTGGTTGACAATCTTTGTGTTGCTGTCTCAAAAGAGAGTTACTAATTAGAATGTCTGATATCTAGTCGTCTGTAGCGCGTTTTCACTTGTGAAGGGGTAGAGACGATGATCGTATTTATGCGAGCAACGATGCAGAATATCCTCCAGGTCTGACGTTTCTATCATCGTACTGTTACAACCGGATGCTTCGAAAATTCTTGCAGTACGTCTCTATCGTTATTTGTAGACGAAAAAAACGCATATTCTATACAAATATTTAATCCTTCCCCTTAGGACGAACTCAACGCTTAACGCGTTGACCTTAAACCGAAAATTGTTTTTCAAAAATAGCAATTTTTTAAATTAACTCATAAATAGCATAATATAAACGAAGTGCTAATACGTATGTGCTGTTGAAACAAATAGAACACCATAGCGATGTTTTGGTTAAATCGTAAATCTCGTAAGAAGCACTAAAAGCGAACATCCAACAATCAATGTGATAACTAAACTGATATACTTATCTATCTCGTATAAGTTCTAGTGCATCATTATAGAAAATTATGCAGAAACGTTAAAACAGTATAAGTTTTGAGCTCATTTCTTCAAATAAATGTCTTTAAATTAGTTTAAATAATATTATATTAGATTGTTAATAATATAGATTAAATATTAATCGTCGAGTCTCTAGTTTTAATGCTGCATCGCTTATCCACAAATTAGATTCTCAAATTTGGAAAAATTGTTTTACAGGTGCGTTTTACATATCTTTATAGATTATATATAAAAGTATAAAAACATTTTTCTTTTAATATTCTGAAGCCTTTAGGATGTGACTCTCTTAACATGAAATAACTATAATACTTAATGAATAATATTTGCACGTGTAATATGTCTAAGTATTATGAAACAAACTCTGACAAACCAAGGAAACTAAACAATAAAAATTCCTTTGTATATTTTACAACGCATGAAACATCTTTCTCTAAATTTTCTTCTCGTACATAAGAATCAGAAGAAAAAAGGACATAATGGTTCGACATTTCAAAATATGAGACACTTTCTTGCCGTTATTGAATTTTGAATTGACAATCTACGAGAGAAGCGTAAAATCGATTTGCCCAATAAACCGAGCACGATGACGGGCCGCATTGTCAACAGTTCAATTTGTACGGAGCCTGGTATATCAGCACCTAATCGAATTCCATCGCTGAAATGGTAACGAGAATATGCATACCATCGAAATACATCGACTACCCCTGTATGTGTGGACTGATTTTAACTCTGGACATGGATTGATTTTAATACTAATCCATAAAGTCTTTAATGAATCCACGGTTACAGTTACAAAAATACACTTTCTCCAAGTTTTATAGATTTATTCTTCGTAGTTAAATTCTGTAACGATATTATTCGTGTCTCTGTCGCAATTCTATTTACGATCGAATCGAATAACAATCGTTTCAATGACGATAGAATTAAAAAGCCCTGTTCGGGCTATATGAATAGAGAGATGTTTTCTATAATACTTGTTTTTATCTCCTATTCATATAACAACGCTAGAAGCTAATAAAACTTATCATTCTTTTCTATATTTTTTGAAGGAAGTCCGTAATTACACGTTTGTCGCATAATCTTAGTTTATCACATCGATATTTCAATTAAACGAATTCTTAAGGCGAAGGAGTTATGAGGAATAAATTATATGACGTGCTGTGTCCACTTTTGTTTCGTTTTTTATGAACGAAGAAATTTTAGATACTTAAAGATCAACTTCGCTTTGTCGTGTTTAAGGATTTATTAAACGATTAGTTACATTTTTTCGAAAGCTTTCGAAAGTAGCTTGCATAAAATGTGTCACAATTAATACATTGGTTTCTCTAAACTAAGCTATTGCACAAATAACGTAGAAGTTAATGGCTTATAGCAATTCAAGCAATCGATATATACCTGACTGTCCTGTCTTATAATTCGTTGTGGTGTCAGTGCTTTTAGATGTGTTGGCAAAATCATTGCTGGTGTCAGTGAACGACGCCGTAGAAACGAGGGTGATCGCACTAAATACGTCCACGGGTGCGGTGATTAGCGCAGTCTGGTTGGAAAGAAGCCCAGGAAGCGTCGGAGAACCGTTCAAGGTCGAGAGTCACGGACTTCAGCCAGGATCTATACCGGATCCAAATTTGCCATGGTTTGAGAACGCGGGTGCCACCACAGAATTGAGGTTCGATTTGCCTACTGTACGAATTTCAAATTTTCACGCACTTCGATAAAAATGCATGTTTTGCATGTGTCAATTACGCTATCATTGCTTTTATATTTCCAATCGTTTATGAAATTTTCGTTTCAAAATAAATCGATTCCACGACTTTTACGAACGTTAATTAAAATACGTTGTTTCAAATAAAGTATCGCTTATTCATAACGATCATACATTTTTTATACATTTGGAAAGAATACGATTCCTAGCCCGCAATTGTGTTCAGAATATCACAATTATAAAAATCTCATATGGCGAAGTAAAGTTTCGATACGTATGTAATATGTACGTACGTCGTGCATAGGTTTTTTTTATCGAGGAACAAACTTTGATTAACGATGGATGTAGGCATGACAAATGAAAGAGAACAGATATAAAAATATGATATTACGAAATTGCTAAAATACCTTTATCCGAAAGATTTTGATCTTTTGCTTTTTACAATAGCTAAAATTTGTCGCTTTATACGAATTTTACATGATAAATTTGATATATTTTATTTCGCAGATAATTACGAATATTCTTCAGTTACGTCTTTTGCATTGATAACAGCAGCTCAGCAACGAGAACACTTTAATTCAGAAATAAAGTTTGACAGATATTTACTGCATTTCTCACGTACGATTTTGAATAATCCTACGTTGTTCGAACGTTTGAACTTGTTCATACGAACTTCCAATTTCGCTCGATAAATTTCCAATCGAATTAATTTTCCAAGATTGAACTGCTAAGTTTCAAAAAGTTTTTCATTTTTATATTATGAGTATTTCTCGGTCACTTTTATTAAAGCGTATCGTTGAAATGGCCAGCATTCTCGTCGTTTTCCTTTCTGCCTGTTATACAACCTGAACTGGTATCCAGCAACTGGATAACCAGGTCGTCGTATAATAGGAGTCCACCTATTTTTCCCCACCACCTATGATTTTTTATTCAACTATAATAGGAGTTCATGTTTGCTCGTGACATATTTGCTCTTAAATACATAATAATGTTGCAAACTTGTATCGAAGCGTGAGAATGTGTCATATAATGCACGTCCTTTACTGTTTACTACTTTATTGTTAGACGTTCATATAAATGGATCGACATTCGGCAGCGGTTCAGTTAATAGGAGCTCAGATAAAGTTCAGTGAATTGAGAGCTAGTAAAATTTCGCTCATATTTACTTTGTGTCAAATAAAATTTATACAAATGGAATTCCATCGTAGTAAATCTTGGCCTAAAATGTTCTTTATATCAAATTATTTGTAATTCCAAAAATTACCACGATTGAACTTTTCAAATAGAGAAGGTTCGTCATGATATAACAAGAACATTTCCATTGAATCTGAAGATTGGAAAAGTAGTACTTTCACGAACGAATTGAAGTTCAATTGTTTCGAAAATTAAGGGGGAAGATACATACAGTTGGTAGAAGAAACGACGTATTAGAAAGTAAAACACGGTGTGAAAGAAGCTGGTGAAGTCAGTTTAATAAGATTAAAGAAACCGTGTATGATTTAATATACGAAATTATTTGAGATAATATTTTACTGTATATATAAGAAGACTGACGACAAAAGATTACGTCTTTCAACATAGTAACAATAATAATTATCTATATAAATATGATTATCTGCTAACAATTTTATACACTGAAACGTTTTAAACTCGATGTCAGTTTTATTTCAAATTTAAATACGATTAGGAGCATATACTTTGTTTTAAGATTAATCGATGATTAGTCATGCCGTTGTCAATGAACAGAATGCGGCTACAGAATATTAATAATAATTTTCGAAATAAAATATGTCAAATTTATGTCATAAGATAAAGTACAGATTTTCGAACAATATAATTTAACAACCTCGTAAGTAAGTGGAAATAATATTTTTTGTTTGACATTTGTATTGGCATATGTTCTTCGGTTTTCGACAATGTTTTTAGTAGAATACTGCGCTCTGTTCCAATTTGCAGACATGGAACTGACGGTTAATCTAAACCGAATTTCAGCTTTGCCCCGAAGAAATAAGCTGAAATGTAGACGAAAAGTCGAAACACAGCGCGACGTGCTGCAATGTATTAAAAACACAATCGAAATCCGAAGAATCACAAATATGTAATTTGATATACATGAAAGTTTAAAATCTAGAATAATATTCCTTTCTTTTCTTTTTTCTTCTTTGATAATTTCCAATAATATCTACTATTTATTTTAAAAATCGTTTTCAAGAAATATGAAATGAGAAATTCATATAACTGGAAACTTTTGCTCGACACTGTACCTCTCAATTTCATCTCCAGTCGAGAAATTTACTCTCAAACTCTGTCATAAAATTGTTGTCATAAAACTGTGTTCTAAAAATCTCCATTGAAATGTAAATTCTTCACTCTGCTTTCTCTATATACCGCTCCTTTCATTGATTTTTTCATCACTTGAAACTTAATATGAAAAACTGACAGAATATGTGCAAAAGACTACGTACATTTTTCCACAACTTTTTACTTGTAATTCGATAATTTATAACAAAATTAAGGGAAAGTAATCGTATAACGGGAACTCAATATCAGAAATATTAATTCAATCGTTTATTTATACCAATTTATTTTAACCAAACGTTACTTCTTCTAACAACATGTTTTTTATGTTTCATTATTTAAAATAAATTCTGCTATATAGTGTGTCCGGTTTATCTCGAACCGCTCAAATATTTCGAAAAACATGAATCACACGAAAGAATATTTCAGACAAAAATTGCACTATATCAACGGTGATATACATATTTACTACACTCTTGTGATCACCTTGAAATCTCTTGTGGAAGACTATTGAGATTATAATAGTAATATTTGAAACCAATCCGAAAATCTACACGGAAGTTACAAGATATTTATTATAAACATGCTATTAGTGAAAAATTAATATACAGCATAGATTGTATACTGTCTAAATATAGAATTGATGCTAAAAATAGCTATATTGTAGCTTATAGATATAGCGAATTCACTGTAATGAAATACTTTGGCGACTCTCTACCTCCTCCTCCCTCCCTCTCTCTCTCTCTCTCTCTCTCTCTCGCGCGCGCGCGAGATGTACAGATAATAAATACATATCTTATAACTTCTATATAATTTTCTAGATCTGTTTTAAATTTTACTAGTATATATAATCATGTGTTTAGTTACAGTGCCAATGAATTTTCAAAATATTTTGTACCATATAGATCACATTCTAGAAATGTTCGAATATTTTCCGGAGCCACAATATCAAGATAATATTGTTATTCTCGTTCTTTCTGGTAACAATTCGGAAAGGTCCGTTTCGTTATTGGTATAAAATATTTCTAACGATCAGTATCTGAACGATGAATTAAGCATCGTTTTTTTCTATGACACTAACATTTATCTTCTTCTTGTTCCTAAACGTAATAATAATTATTCATAATTGAACATAATAATCGCAAACAAGATATCAATGGAACATTAGTGTATCAAAATTTTGTAGGAAATTTTGCAAAGCATAATTTTTTCTTATTTATCAATTTTAAATATGATGATTTTTAAATAACGAATTACGACGTAAATTACAGGTTATTCTATTGTTCGGGAGTATACAGTTTGTTCATAAAAGAATCGATTGTAACTGAACATGAATATTTTGTCTCTCTTTTAAGTAAATATTACAGCCGATTATTGGGATGGGTTTATTCTTCTTTAATTACTGTTCATGTTGTTCGTATAAAAATTTGTCTAATGTTATTAAGTCGAACAGATGCGATCTGTGATGCTTATTTATTAGATATTAAGTATTCGTTGAAAACATTATTTAAAAATAATGTATTCACATTTGCACATAGCTTTTTAAGAAGTATCAACCTGCACGCACGCACACGCACAAGCACAAAACATTTTTGTTTTGCACTTCGCCCTTCATACTTGATTTTCGTTACCTCTTCTCGGTAAAGTAACCGATTTTAACATATAATAACGGATAAAAAGATGATTATAATTGATGAACAGTATTGCCAATGCAGTATTGTTACATACATCATGTTTTGATTGTAAAATTTAGACAAACAGGATACATACATATGCAGTATGTTTTAATTTGAAAACAATTCTACCGAGAAGAAAATAAACATTTCATAGGCGCTCCACGATCATTCATCATCCTTCATCATCTTGTACGAGCGTCAAGTCATAGAAACTCGATACGCAACAATGAGATACGTTTTAAAAAATTTTACGCCTTGTCAAAGTGATTATCACAGTGCTTATCCAAATCATATATTGTCTGAATGTTTCAAAGTTCATGATTTTACAATTTACATACTGTCTGTTACATACATGGAGTATATCGAGTTAAATTATAAAAATATTCTATCGAATTATCATCAAGCATAAGTAAAATACATCTATAGTCATGATAAGATTATAAATAAGAGCATAAAACATGCATGAAAGAAACTTTATAAAAAATCAATAATTTATTGAGATACTCGAAGTTACGTGAAAAACTATAAATTGAACATTTCATGGAAGTTCCTTCGCTATTTACTACGACAAATCCATTGACAGTTACCTTGCTGCTCTTGATTCTGTTAATCAATTGATTTAAGCAATGATTTAAACAAATTTATTGGATATATAGTAAAAAAATGTTTTCCCAGCAGAACTAAACGATTAACACCGTGTACCATCTCTTATGTCACTAAATAAATTTGATAAAAGAAACATTCTTTATAATGTTTTCGATGTACAAGAAATATATTTCAAGTTATATAAATTCTAATTTCTTTTGATAAAATATATACTACCGGTAACCGTCAAAATGTTTAGATTCAAATTAAATCTAGTCACGGGATTAAATAAAACACTTTCTTCGCTAAGTATCATGCAACTTTGTTCGAATTTCTATACACGCGATAGCAAAAAAGGAAACAAAATACTATATCGTAAAATTAAAATATTTTTATGGAATAAATAGCTTACTAACCCCTTGGCATCGAATCGTATTAAATGGTAAATTGTTATATATTTGCATGAAAAACACATTTAGCTGCAAGAGGTTAAGCTTTTCTCATCTTTACATCTACGATTAATAGTTTCGTTTAATTTACTATTAGATATTCTCTAGATTTATAAATCTTTTATATAATGTATATATGTTGACTTTATTTTTAATTGAATTACGAAGAACATCTTTTTTCATAGTGCAAAGTCTATATCTACACATCTTTAATTAAATTGTAATCTATTTATCTCTTTCTTTTAAAGCGGTATAAAATATTTTTTATACTATTTCTTTCTTTTTCATGCTAATCATAATAATCGAGTTTTCATATATTTTGTCGCTGAACTTTCTTGTCGTATTATTTCGCGACACCTGTAGCAAGTTTTTAGGCAAACTTTTAAATCTATTTTTATGTGAATTATAATGCCTCTCATCAAGATCAATTAATGACCTTATTGCCTTAGTACTTCCTTTTAATCTCTTAATTGTAAATAAAGCTTTCAGTTTTGTTTATACCGTTTTATTTATAACTTCTATTTACAACATCTGTATCTCTTCGAGTACGATTTCCATTGCTCGGGAATAAAAGACCACAAAATTCTGATCCTTTTGTTTATTTCTAATGATCTTTCATTTCACTAAAAATATCTTCAACGTAATACAATGTAAAAAGAATAATATGAAGTCAACGAATAATAATATATATAAATAATAATTTTTAAGAAGCGATTGAACTGCGAATTTTATTATTACGCGATATTGGTCTTACGATACGAATAATGCAAATAACATGAATATAGTTGAACAAATAACTTTAATACATTATATTTACTATTACTATTCGATGTGTTACGAGATCTGTCAATTGACACTTCTGCTGCGTCCTACTTCGTTCTTTACACATTAAGTAACAATTTTACTTTTTCTTTTATTTCGTTCATTGCGTGTTATAGATATCGTGTACATTGTATTCAAGGGTCTTTATTTTGAAGGGGAACATAAACTCTAAAACAGAACTCTGCGATAATCAATACGCTATCGGTATATCGTTAAAGGCTTTTTATTACATACACCTGTGTACGACGCCGTGGTATTAATAGCTTGTATCGTAAAACTAACCGTCGAATATAATAAAACAGAGCAATTGTTGCAAATAAACTTATGAAAAATGTGTAAATACACGTACGGTTTCCTTTTTCCTGATAATCAATTACGCAGAATTTTATGTAATTTAATTACTAATTAAACGATTACTAATGAAACAGCTTTTATAAACCGACATGATTGTAAAAGTTGTTTATCGCAGGTTACACGTATAAAACTTATGCAGGTACACATTTTCAGTCTTCTCTTAGGCTACGCGGGTCCAATTTCTTCTTTTTCTAATAACGAAAAAGCTGTGCCTGATGCAATCGCGTCATCAAATTTGCGTCGTCTTCGTAAACGGTAAATTATCTCTGGTGCGCGCATAGCCGCAATGACTGTAATTTTACGCACAAGCAATGCTTCTACGTGGTATAAAGAACATCGATAATTTCGAAATTTCGCAAAGAAATGGCCTTAAAGATATATGAAGCAATCATAACGCATAACTTGAATCAAATAACCTCGCCTATGCGACTTTACATTTATCGCGTACCCGGCGAATTACTTCGAGTAATTAGGACGATGCTTTCCGAGACGATTACTATTCTCTTAAAAGCACATTTCGGTCGAACTTTTCGTTCTTAGGACGAGAGACTAGGAGCTGCGGCGAGGATCAGCAAATGTTGTACGAACCATTCTTTACACACGTGAGACATACATATGTATAGGTATGGGACGACATAGTGTGCCAATCTCGTGCAACCCGTACTTTCTCGCTTGTCTTGCAAAGATCAATTACCGTGGAAATACACGCGGTAGTTCCTATTTATAGAGGACTTCCTGTAGAAGGCACTTCCAATTTACTATCGTTTACGAACTTCACATGACAAAGCTATTCGCCTGCGAAAATGCTCGACAGTAATTACAGCAAGCATTCCGTACACGCGAGTATCGCCAATACGAAATAAAACAACAGGAATTCGAAACACATGGATGATTAAAAAATGAAATACTTTTCGTAAAATTGTTTATACGCTTGTCTTGCAACGAGGCATTCTTTCATCAGCTTCTGCATTTCAGTTCCATGCCCGCAAATTTTCCTAATCGTATGAAGGTACTAGCGAACGATAAAGTTAATCGATTAGTATAAAAATGCAATAATAAAAGCACACAAACAGGTACACCATTGTATGTGTACAGATTTGTTTCCAAATTATCTCGTAGAAAAGTCACTGGACTATTCCCTGAATTATTATTATTATAAAATCGTAGACGATCAACAAATCAAACTCCTAGTTTGGAAATAACACGAACGGTCACATCCAGTTGATTTTGAGAAATTGATACGTAATATATATGCACAAATTCACGGAGAAAAATATACTCGCAATGCGCATATAACGCTGTGTTTTTTTAAAAGCAGCACTTAGGTACGATATTTTATATGATAAGCATAATACTCACTCGGAGGAAATCTTCGTAGATATTTTTGTATTCTCTATAAATATTGAAAATATTGGAACCAATGCCGTTGAATGTATTTCTTTTACCAATTCGAAAAATTCTTTTCGCTCAAATTTTGTTAATACTTTCTATTGGAAAGATCAAGAAAAGATTTTATGTACGTACACGTTACTTTACACGAAGCTTCGGTCAAAGATTATAGAAAACGAAGGAAATAATTTTTTTGATTTGGCTGCAGGACTTTCGTGTGTGGGAAACTAAAGAGAAAAGTATGCAAAAATATATTATTATAGGATTTTTTTATTTATTTGGAAATATTAGAAATTAGGGTTTCCAATTATTTCTATCGTATGTAGTAAGTTTATTGATCGATAAATCTATTTACAATGGATTAAATAGGAAACGATGGTTATTTAACGTGAACTAAATACAGTAATGTGCTATAACTAAGGTAACTAAATGGTTAATTCACAATTCACAATTAATATTAATAGCTTACAACTCATAACAACTCGGCAATTCAACTCTCGACTCTTCACAACTCGACTCTTCACAACTCGACTCTTCACAACTCCACTCTTCACAACTCGACTCTTCACAACTCGACTCTTCGCAACTCGATTCTTCGCAACTCGATTCTTCGCAACTCGACTCTTCGCAACTCGACTCTTCGCAACTCGACTCTTCGCAACTCGACTCTTCACAACTCAACTCCTCACCACTCGACTCTCAACTCACCACTCGACTCTCAACTCACCACTCGACTCCTCACAACTCGACTGCTCACAACTCGACTGCTCACAACTCGACTCTTCGCAACTCGACTCTTCGCAACTCGACTCTTCGCAACTCGACTCTTCGCAACTCGACTCTTCGCAACTCGACTCTTCGCAACTCGACTCTTCGCAACTCGACTCTTCGCAACTCGACTCTTCGCAACTCGACTCCTCACCACTCGACTCTCAATTCACCACTTGACTCCTCACAACTTGACTCTCAACTCACGTCTACTCCACTCGATCCTCCAGGTGACGACCACACGGCAAAGCTGCCAGGCCCTTCTGGCCTAATGGCACTTAGGCCTTCTCGCAATATTGTTTATGGTTCACCCGATATTTCTTAGAAAATTTGTCCACGATATTACATTATAATTAACACGTGTGATTAAACTGATAATGAACTGCGTGGAATGATAAATTCAACTTTTTGATACTCTCGGTCCTATACTTTTTAACAGAACGAGCAATCTTTTGAAATGGACCGTTAATACCTGGTAACGTCATTCGTTAACAATTAACTTATGTCATAACTACAAGTCTGTTACGTTCTTATTTGTTAATTATTTAATAAAATTTCAAGCAATGTACTATACATTTATATAAAGTTATTTTCCTGTTTACGCTTATAGAACGTATTGGTAAAGGTTGACAGAAAAAAATTGTAATACCTTGTATATGTTGTTATATAAGTTCGTTTATTTATTTTACTTTCAAATTATTACAATCCAAGTACTTGCATACGATTTGTTGTAATGGAATGTTGATACATTCAGACAATGATTTCGAGATTAGGCTGT
Organism: Bombus haemorrhoidalis; assembly: GCA_014825975.1. Classification (NCBI taxonomy): domain Eukaryota; kingdom Metazoa; phylum Arthropoda; class Insecta; order Hymenoptera; family Apidae; genus Bombus; species Bombus haemorrhoidalis. The sequence continues at coordinate 262,987 of JACXIS010001612.1, forward strand.
AGTTTAATGTTCGTATATACCGGATGACCGTGAAGTGCCAAGACTACGGGATGAAGGAAAGAATAAGATGTATATACAATAATGGGATCGTTGCACAAAATATGTGTGCGTAAAAAGATCGAAGTTTCTATGGCGGTTTGTGGCGTTTGCGTGTTATCCCAGGTCACCGAAATTCATGCAGTCACCGGCGATTGAATCCTACAGGGGTTGGTGGACCATCCCGTATTTCTCCTGCAAAAGTCATCGCTGGTTGATTTCGTACAGTGTTAACATACGGCCACCAGACGCTCGTCATGGGTTCGTATTTAGTCATTTATCTTAACTTTTAATCCTTTACGTTAATAATTTAAATTTTTATCAAACTTCGTTTCATTATTCGCAATTAAATTGATTAAAGATCGTATTAATTTCTAATGACTACGTGCGAATGTAATATTATTTTCTTAATTATCGTTATTAAAATTGAATCGTGTTTATTTCGAGTTAAACTTACGTCGCAAAATTAATTGTAACTAATTAATTCTAACTGATTTCAAGTACATTTTTTGGACAGTTAAAACTTGCTATCGACATCAGTGTTATCGCTACGTAGCAGTGTTAGTACGTCTGTTTCTAAAAACTTATTTTAAACCAACATAAGTATAACGTCGTTCGTAAATAATTGCAACTTCATTGATCGTACATTTGTACAGCCACTAACAGCTAACAAGAGTATGAATTATAACGTAAGGAAGATAGTATAAATATGTTGCATGTATGATTTAATGTCGTCAATATTCTATTGAAAATGCTCGATAAGAAAATTATCTTCGATCGACAGCCCTTTAGACCGACCTTTAATCCTCTTTACTCAATAAGTGGATCAGCTATGTTGATAAATATTAATGAGATTATATCTTGTTTAAGGATTCGAGAATTTTTAAGCGTAGATATCGATATCAGTGGGCTAGAAGTAAATCAATGTGATGCATCGTCGTTAAATAATGAGAACGAAGTTCTAAGTAATCAAATAGCATCTTTTAAAGGCACGCACAAATGTCATACCGACACGACACAGGTAAGTCTTCCCTACATCTAATTAGCGTCTCTTAGAATTCTCTGTGTCTAGCTACCGTTACAAGACATTCCCCGTTTCATTTATTGTCTTTATTCGTTATCGTGATTCATTCTTTGAATATAAACATTATCATGCAGTCGGAGGTGTTACAACGGAAATTTTCGAAGTGTTTAATAGATATCGCATTATCAGAATAGCATCGAAGCTTCTTTAAGGTTGTGGTTTAAGTCGCTCGAGTTTAAAGATTTCGTTGCAACTGATACCTCGTATGATTTACAGTGTGAGTATCAGAGTCCAAATAATCGTATAAATAAAAACGGTGTCGGTGCTGGTTGGGCGAAAGGTGCATATGTATGCAAATGTCGGAAAGGTTATTATAGCACGAGTCAACATCAATCCGTTTTTGATGGAATTCTCGTCGAAGGTTGGTAGATAATTTGACTCTTGCCTACGAGAAACGCGTTATCAGCGAGACTTGTAATTCAGCTAAACCATTAATTTTGTAGCTGCTTGGAAGGAAATGCAAGAGAATATAAGCGACGCGTATATAATGGTGTTCCGCTGCTTACGTTGTGCACCGGGATGTGCTAAGTGCAAGGGACCCGAACCCTGTTTAGCCACCTACAACTGGTCCTTCCGGTATGAACGTAACGTAAACTTCTATTTGTCGTTCGACTATCTATCAAACACTTTGTAATTATCAATTTAATCGATCTTATTCTCGGATACATAGGTACAATTGAAATATGAAAATGATACACATTCTTGTGTTATATTTTAATTATTTATTAATGTGGGGAATTGTACATTTTCAGACCAAGTAAATGAATTTTACGATTCTTTAAGATGTTTGTTTATCAGACAATAACATGTTTGCACGTATGTTTTCAGAATCTCTCTTCTATCGTACTCTATTTTCTGTGTGTTTGGTACTATCATCCTCGTGGTCTATATGTATCAACACCGTAAGCTCAAAGTGTTCAAGGTCGCTTCGCCGATATTTTTGTCTATTACGCTTTTGGGTTGTGCTATTATGTATCTCGAAGTACGCATACACTTTCTCGTAAATGCATAAACGTATTTAACGCATCGTCCATATGTAATATTTTTCATATTCTTTCGTATATTTAGATGGCCGCAATATTTCCCGTTTTGGACATGTATTCTTGTATCGCCACAAAATGGACGAGACATCTCGGCTTTTGTATTTCATACACTGCACTGCTGATGAAAACTTGGAGGTAAGATGTACGAACTTCGAAATTATCGCGATATTTATGCAGAATATTTTCAACCTTATAACACGTTTATGCAGCTATACTGTATACATATTACGAAGGACATTCGAACTAATTGTATGTTTAATCTATAATCTACGTATAATAATTCATAATAGTACAAGACTAATTAATCTAATTTTTCTCGAAGCGCAGTGTCTTTATTCACCAAAATAAAATATTATTTTGATAAGATCAAAAACTGTTTTCATGAAGATAATAGAAGGATGGCAACTGCTTTAAAGAATAGAATTAAGAAATCTAGCCATGAAATCTAACCATTATCAGATTTTATTCGAATTATTATTATTATTAGAATAACATTATTATTCATCTTTCTCGCGAACTTCGAACAGAGAATGTTAACTATTATTTTTGACTAACAAAGCGAAGAGACTTGAATTTAAAATCCATATGTGGCAATCGAGAAGTAGAAGGAGAAAAGAGTAGTAATAATATTTGCGACGTAATAAAAGATAGTTAATACGCAAAAATATTATTATCAGACGCTAAACGATATGGAAGTAACCAGTAGTAAAATGAAACGATACCGTTTCACTCTTTTTAGAAAAAGAATCAATCTCCTTATCATTTTGTGAATGTTAATTTAATTCAAATTTACCTTCTGTTTGCCTTTTGTTTCTTTCCTCGAGTGTTTTACATAGGCTAGATGCCTTGATTATACGAACACAAACGTAAAAACCGTTGTCTTTCTCAGACAACAAGTAAATTTTTTTTAATTCAACGGACATTTTGTTATAGTTGTATAGGGTTATTATCTTTTTCATTTCTATGTACATTACCTTCATTGCAAAATTTCGTAACCAGCTACTATGATTACGTGTCATTACCGTGTATGTCTTTTTTCATAGAGTGTCTCTCACATATCGCGTGAAAAGCGCGCATAAGGTGAAGCTTACGGACAAGCAGCTGCTACAGTGGATGGTCCCGATATTGTTAGTAATGTTAATTTATCTTGGCACGTGGACACTCAGCGCACCGCCGTATGCCGAAGTGATAGCTGACAATTATGGTCTGAAATTCTACCAATGTTCTTTCAACTGGTGGGACCATAGTTTAGCAATCGGTAATAACACTTGTTGAAGCACATTATTGATAAAACATATTTTAATGATCTTCGAGACAGCTCGCTAGTCGGTTGTTTTAGGTTTGGATGATAAATGTCTAGTATTTGTTAAAAACTTCTGCTGCTGTATGAAATAGAAATATATCGCTAGAATCGCTAAATGAACTTTTCCTTTCAGGAGAAATTCTGTTCCTCGCGTGGGGTATTAAAGTGTGTTACAACGTTCGCAATGCAGAGAGTCTCTTTAACGAGGCCCGTTTAATAAGCTACGCTATTTACAATATAGCAGCTGTGAATATAACCATGATCGCTATTCAGTATGACTTTCCATCTTTTTACTATTACCTGTCCGATGTTACTGTAATTTAAGATTGAAATTCTACGATGTCTTTTGCAGTCTTTTCATTTTCCCTCATGCTGGCCCGGATATCAAGTATTCGTTAGGCTTCTTGCGTACACAGCTGTCTACTTCTGTCACCATATTTCTTGTATTTGCGCCCAAGGTAATCCAATTATTCTTTCGCTGTCTCGCTTTCCCTCCTATGCGGTAAAATAGTAAAATTCAACTTTTTAAACGATTAAATAATCGTCGTTTAATTGGATCATAAATTTCTAATCTCATATAACTACAGGTGATCCGAGTTTTCCGAGGCCAAGGAGATCAATGGGATAGCCGTGCTAGAGCCCGCGGTGTTACGGCCAGTTTCTCTTTAAATGGAATCGGCTTAGTGCCCGAAGAAGCGACAGATTTACACCAAGAGAACGAGGAATTGAAGGTATATTGTTCTGTTTTAATAAACACACAGTGGTGTGTGCGAAGGAAAGAGCATAATTTTAGAAAATGAGTTTATGCTTAATATGAGCAATTTTGAGTATAAGAGTTGTTAGAATTCGTAATCGTATCGATTTTAAACTTTTTTTAGCGCCAGTGTAACATAGATCGATGAGATAGTCACAGAATACGTTACGCGTCTAATTAAACAAATATATGTAATCCGATTTGAAAAATGAATGGTGGGCATCAGATCACAAATATACACATATAGTACCTCTACCTAATTTACAGAATAATCCACATAAACTGTTAATAACGTTTCTCCAGAAACCGTAGCAGATATCGGCTAATTTTTCTTTTTTCTTAATTTTAATAGTACAAAAAGACTGATTATAATGATCGCTAGGAAGGCAAAAGCAGCGCCCTTATTTTTTTAAATGAAATTTACGTAGATTGTTCATTTGGATAGCTCTCGTGAAACTAAATAACATTTACTTGAACCATCTTTCGTTATTCTGCGTAATTAAAGAGTTATGACGGAGGGATATCTGAAGGGAAACTATGTGGAGGCGTCGAAGGGTAATTAAAATAGACTTATTCTGAAGGAAAATTTCATTAAGCGTTTAAAATTGTAGCGCTTCGACGCCTCCGCGTAGTTCGCCTTTAAATATTTCTTTTGTCTTAATTCTTTAACCATGCGGAATAAATGATTCAAGCAAAATTCAGTTGTTCTAGATGAACAAAAATCAATATGGCATTACATTAAGAAAAAGAATTCATTTTAGAAAAATCTCAACTGTTCTTCGAGTAATCAGTTCTCTCGTACTATAATTAAAAAAAAAAAAGATTAGTAGATACCTGCTATGGTTTCCGAGAAGACGGCTTTTTTTTTAAGAAGACGGTAACATTTTTGCTGAGCACCCTATATAATAAGACATTCCTCGAAACAAAGTAAATACCACGTGCAACATTCTGTTTAATAGCAAATGGCTTGGGAGGTAATTACACGAAAAAGATGAATATTAATGAATATTCTTCACCTTTGCGTAATGCTTTTCAATTCTTGAATATTCCGATTGTTTCGTTACAATTGCCTCGATATCCAGATATTTTCTGTATAAATTCTCTGCCTCTATGTGCATTCTTTTTACACCGACAATACAGCAACAAAATATCAACCTGTCCCGTGACTTTGAAAAATGATTCGCTTTTATAACAGAGAAACTTTCTGATGTTTGTCTATTTAGCGCTGATACTATAAATTCAAAATGCAGTTATTACAGTCCAAAGTAACATACCTGCTGCGCTTCTTCAGATTGTATTGCAATATAATAAAAAAATATATATATCCTAATAAATAGACCGCTTATTTTGAAAGTAGAGCAAGTCCATTTACAGCTCGTAAATATACATTATTTTAGTTAAATTTACCTAAAAGAAATCTATATATTATCAAATCACATATTGATAAATTAATAGAAACATTATACATTAATAGAAACAGACTTGACATAATTAATTTATATTTTTGAATTGATTAATATGCTAATCTTTAATTTTCTCGAAACAATAAAGAAAGGACGTTCAAAATGAACCATATAATATTAGGTAGTCTGAAAAACGTGTCTTTTACAACAGTGCACCTTCATACAAACGTGAAACCAAGTCTGTAAAACATCGCGGTGTTTATCTCAACAGAACAAAGTGGATGGTACGTAATTCGATAAAATAATATAAAACAAAAAAAGGTGTGCGTTTATTATTTCCTCATAAAACGAAAAAAACTTTTCGAACAACCTAATATAACATGATGTAAAATTATTATTACATTATACACATACAGGGTGTCGCAAAACATATTAGGAATATATACATACATTTTATGGTCGATTGTAGGCGCCGAAACGATGAAAAAGTTTATATTCTTAGTTAAAAACGGTTAAAATATAGACAATACTATCTTACCCTAGCCGAATGATAGTGTCATAGAATTATTATGCCGATTGTGTTTTCTCTCCGTTTCGCTCATACCACTTTGTTGCGTCACGGACGATTATTATCATTGATTACATATGCTACAGGAAGAAATACAGAAATTGGCAGCGCAGATCGAATTTATGAAAATCGTGCACATGGAGATGTACAATCGCCACATAAAACCGAAAGCAGGCGGATATTTTACTACTCATGGGCCCGGTCATAGTCATCCGTCCTCGGCGCAGAGTCCCATCGCCAAAAGTTCAACGGCCAGTTTCATATTGAAAGTATGTACCTAACTCGTCTTATTCGTCCTGGGCACGTGTGCCTCTTTGATGTATAGAGATTAGATACAGAGAACATATCGAAAAATACAGTCAAGTAAATTATTGAGCAGACGGCCGTGGAGCGAGGGGCGAGTGCGGCCGCGGCTGCCGCGGTCGAAGATTCCACTTTTCCTTCAGGAAGCTTACATCGGGCACGTCGGATGGAAATTCTCAGAGAACGCAAAGCTGAGAGGGAGAGAGAACGGGAGAAAGAGCGTGAGAAGGAGAGAGAAAAGGAGAAGGAAAAATATAAAGAGAAGGAAAAGGAAAGAGAGAAAGAAAGAGAGAAAGAGAAAGAGAAGGGAGAAGAAGCGAAAGGGCAAGAGGCGGAAATGGAGGAAGAGAAGAACAAAGGGAAACCAGCAGAGAAAGAGAATGAAAAGCAAGACAGAAAACAAGAAGGAAATGTTGAAACCAGCGGACAGGTTTGACTAGTACTAAATAGCGAAGAGGTAAGATTCGTTCGTTTATTTTTATAATAATTTTATTATCATTTAACGATACGCTGAATACGCTGTTGTAAATAATGCGCAAAATTATAATCTTTCGATGTTAACATATGCCAGATTGCTGACGTAATATTATGCTTTTTTATAGATCAATTATCAATGACCCTAAGCAAAGGAGAAGTTTTTATGTTTGTTTAAATTAAAGCGATACAAGCTATGATGCATATTCGAAAGCAAACTTATCAAATTTTGCCCTTGCCCTAATTGCAGAAAGTGTCGGTCTTCTACTTTAGGATTTCTGTAAAGTTATCGGCCACGAACGTGTTAGAAGAATAATCTCCTCGCGGAGGTTAAAACTGCGTTAATACATACACCAAGAAAAAAAAAAAAGAAAGAGAAACGTGTTAAGTATTCGGTGTTAATGCTATTTTCGTCTACAATGCGTTGTTTTTTAATTCAAAATAAAATATAGAGTAATAAACATTCCCTTGAAGAATTGAAAATTTCCCCTTATAAAGTAATAAACACAGATATATCCAGCGAATGAATTATTACTACCATTTTACATTTTTTATTACTTTGTCTGTTTATTACGCATTTTAAACAAGTATCCAATGAAGAGCATACGCTGAAGAATTTTTCCGAAGTTCTCGGATTAAAGAGTACATATAAAATCGATATTTAAAGACGTATTGAGAATAGCCTAAATACCGATTTAAAAAGGCACAATGGTTCTGGTAAATGAATCATTATGATAATTAGACCGCGGATTTTTCTTCATTTATGGGAAATTGAAAAATGGAAAAATGCAAGAGATGCGCATAGCATGCAAATATGTAACGCGGATAAGCAAAACTATTATAATGTTGTATTATAATGTTGTAACGATGAAAACAAACTTCCGCTTAGGTTCCATTGCTTTATTTGCCTTGAGAAAAATACGAGTTTGCATAAATATCCGCAGTCTGATAGTAACTACACGCATGTAGAATATAGAGTAAAAGTTAGAGTTAAGTTAAAAATTAAGAAATAATGATTATAGTCGGTATACAGTCTATGTATAGTATAATACCATTAAAAGGGAAAATGTGTTCCAACCTATCGCCTGCATCTTTTGCTTCTTTTGTTCCTTTATTATTAAAATTTTAATATCTAATTACTATCCGTAGATATGGTTATGACAAATGCGAAGCATTAAGAAGAATAGAAAGACGAAAACAGAATATGACCGAGGGAATGAAAAGCGAAAAAAAAGGGGGAAACTTAAATGGTACCCTTTAATGGACATAAGGCGTTCATGGTTTGTATAAATCAAAGAACTGTGTAATCAATAAATAGTGAATACTAAATCCGTATAACGTGTATAACGTGTCATTTGCTTGTGGTGGCAATGTCTCCTTGTTAGCTTTATTGTAAATTATGTACGTTACCACCAAATGACACCTCGTTGTACGTAAAACAAGAAGCATACTATGTATAATGATGATTAGAAGTATTGTTAACGATATAGTTATACAAGATTTTTATTAATTTCGTTACTAACCGATGAACGTAACGAAATTCTCATTATTCAAATAACTATGATCGCGACTGTAGTAATATTACTCCTAGGTAAATATTATCCTGAGATACCTGTGAAGTAGAAGAGCGAAAACTGTATTTCTTGTTATCAAAACGATCACCTTTGTGATTCATATTAACAAAATCGTAAGTTGTGTAGATCTACCCGATTAGCTCACGAACAGTTTAACAATCGGTTATTTTACACCGTAACGTTACATTTACATTGTTTCTTAAAAAGACAGTTAAGAGAATAAACCGGAAGGAAAGGATCGTTCAATATAATTGTAACGTTTAATGTGACAGAATATATCGATATGTGTTACTTCTGTAGTTAGAACAACAAACAGCGGCAGATATAGAAACTTTGTAATAACCATTCGACAATTATTTTTAGTTTACGTCAACAAAGCGGTCGAGTATGTGTTCCTCTGTGAAAATAAAGAGAAATAAGTGGGAACGCTTTTAAAAGATTCGATTTTTTACAAAAAGGAGAAGTAATCTCTCTCTTAAGTTACAAATATCACATACATATACGTAACTCTAATCATAGTTTTAATTTTCCACACTGTTACCTGTGTATGTGAGAGACGCACACGGGTTTATGTCAACAAATGCAATCATATCATAATTCATACCGAGTAAAAAGAATTGAAATTATCAATTGTTCGCTTTAATCAATAGCGTTATCTAAACATTCACTCGATATAAATTTCTAAAGCATAACAGCTATTGCAAGTTATAGTAATATACAGATAAGAAAATAAAAAGAAACATAAATAGTGTTTACACACACACACGCGCGCGCGCGCGCGCGCGCACACACACACACACACACACACACAAATACATACATAGATACATAGTTTGGTACAACTCAAGAACAGGTATATTGACACGTTTACTGATAACTACACGCGAGTAAGATAATTGTACGTCAAACGTTTACTTTTCGTGTCACGAATTAAAATTAAGAGAATTTTCATAACGTACCAAAGTTACGAAATCTTCGAAATAAATTTGAAAGTATGAATTGCACATGATGAATCGACGAATTGCAAATGTAAAATTCACGTTGTTTAAAAGGAAGCAATATTACCAGCCGAAAAATTAATTATTCGAACGCAAATTAGCAGAGTCTGCAAATGATATATTATCGGCGAATTTGTCGATATATCGACAATATTCGCACACTCGTGAACGTGTACGTTTATGTGCGTATACATGAGTATGTGTATGCATGCGTTCGTGTGTTCATGTTGAGAGCGTGAAAATTGCCTCGAGCGTACAAACGCACATTCCAGGTTAACGAAACCCTTCACTTTTATAAGAACGACGCGTTCCAACTAAATTGAAAATTACGATAATCGCGATTATTCGCATCGATTACGATTTTTTAATTCCACTTTTGTTTCATTCTAGTTACGATATCACATACTATTCGTACACTGTAAAAGGACTGTGCGAATAATAATCGACTCGTCTCATAAGAATATCCTATTAGACATAAATCGCGAGAAATGCAAGAGGCGTATGATAGTTGAAAGTAAATACAGAATAAAAACATCATTGTATCGCACAAAATATCGATAAGTATCGAGCACATAAAGCATTTTATTATATGATTGGGGTGTAAAATTCACTTGAAGATATGTCAAAAGATATATGCATTTTATACGACAATAAGATTTAAAATTTAAGGCATGTTCTTGTTACTAGTAACACACAAGCAGCTCGCAATTTCTAATTACTCGAACGATTTCTGTTTCATACATATGATTTCGATTCTGATCATTCGAGAATCCGAATACTACTAAAGTACGCATTTCATAGCTGTCCCTGTACGTGGCAATCTCGTACTTTGAACTGTGCACCTGCTGTTACAAACGAATATAATCGAAATACGATTTAATTTACGATACATAGATTTTACGTATTTCAATTATTTTAATGATTTAATTAATTGACGAACGATTAATTGATTTAACGAATTCTATTGCATGCTATTTATTATGAAAAGGCAAAGAGATCGCGATATAAAATATGCAACGTTAGTACTATTATTAGTAGTATTCAACGGAACTGCTACGTACAGGAATTGATAGTCAAATTACAATTGTACGTCAGCAGCACATTAACGTGTTGCAACGTTATTCGCAAGAGCCTGCCCAGCTTATCATCATATGTATAAATAAAACAAGTAATGAAAAGAATGGTTGTATTGTAAATCAACTTAAACAATGATTGATTTCTTTGGAAAATTTCAGTTCTCGCGATAGGCATTATTGCGTTATATAGTTGATAACCGATAAATATCACTGTTTATGTCTAAGATATTTATCGTACACGTAACCATTAATGAACTTGTATGTTTGCTTGCCTGTCCGAATGACACGCATAAAACAGTACTTATAATCAAGACGTTTCTATTGCAGCCTTAACGTGTGTAATATACACAGAGCGGACAAATTGGTTTTCTATTTTCCTTTGGCGAATTTTAATTTACGTGAAATCCAAACTTCATAAAGTGCATGTAATTCTAAAAAAAAGAGAGTGTTATATATTATTTTGGAGATTACCATGTTCCGCATATCTACGTAAATATCTCGTCATTTTGACAAATTCTATTCGACCTTATTACATCAGATTTTACATTCACAATTTCCTGTTTTATCAATTTTCTAAACCTTTCGTTTCCGATAAATATTTGCATCTTCGAAAAACTTCTCTTTCGTATATTATTGAAGTTTGCCGCTTTTTTAATCATTGCACGTTTCGTGTGTTAACACCTAATATATGTTACACTAATTTGTCGAAGGAAAATAGCTTTGAGAGTAATAACGCCGGTGCAAGGCAACTTTACCAATCGACCGATTTCGATGATAAAGACGCGCGAAGTTGCGAAGAATGGAAAGCACGAGAAGCTAATACTAGGGATCGTCCAGATCGAATTTGTCTCGAGAAACAGAAATAGCCTGTCACATACGTTTGTGTGTACAAGTGAAATGGACGTAGTCTAATAGTAAAACGGTGTTAACTGAAAATAGCTGGTAACTTGTTATCGCTTAAGAGATCTAGAATAATTTTAAAGATAAAGGATCGAATTGGTTGAGTCGATGAAAAGATACGAGCAAAAAATAAATAATCGTTCCGAAACTGTCGTATAACGTATTAAGATTTTCATTTATTCAATTATATTAGTGAAAGAGTACTTATCGAATAATTAAAACATGGAACATTTCAGTAACAGTAGAAACCTCATATTTCGAAAGTACGAGCTTTATGAATTTTTCTCAACACGAAGTAAGTGTTATTATTTATTTTAATAATATGTTAATAGTATAATTTTGTTCAGGACTGTGTCATCGAAAGATGTTAAAATTATGTATACACTATTGCGGATAACTTTCATCGATTCCACCTCGGAGAATGTAGTATGGATGTAAAATAGATAACATTTAGAGGATAATAATAAGGACAAAGTGATCGCGATAATAAAATTTAGCTAAGCATAATGTAACGTAAATAATGTCTGCAGAAAATTTATAATTGTCTTTTCTTTTTTTTTTCTTTTTTACTAAAGAGGAGCGTTTGCCGGAAACGTCGCGCGTTTCCTCTTCCATGCTATTACATGAGAGCAATCAATAGAAATAAGAAATGCGATGAAAGAAAGAAAAACAAAGAGTATTATGCTTTCGATGTCGTCGTTGTAACTTAACGTAAGGCTAGTTAAAGAAAGAAAGAAAACCACTTTAAAGTAAATCGATGTTAGAAAAATGCTAATTCATTAAGATTGCATTCACCGATTGAACATTATAGCTGCAATATCTCTCGAGGCCGATCTCGAACTTAGACGATTCATCGTCATAACACTGTTTTTCTCTTTTTTGTTTGTTGCATCGGATATAAAGACATAAATATGCAGTTTGACACTATATAACCATCGTAAATCGTGGCAGAGAGAAGGTATATGATTATGCTAAACGGAAAGATATATCCGTAATTTTCCCACCCGATCCTTGAAAAAGTCTGTGTATAAACGAGAAAATGTATTTGTAAAAATATATTGTATGTCCGGGAATATAATGATACTTGCGAGTAACAAGAGGAATAACGCTCTTTTGATACTAGTTTCTACCTAATTTCCAACCACGTCAAATATCCCACGTTCTTTTTTCCATATAATAGTATCGGAATATTCCACGAGTAATAATGGAAGGAAAATATCCCATAAATAAAGATTCATTAATTTATGATTTATCAAAAAATTACACGCAGAAGTATAAAATAACACTGGATTAGTTTTTCGTCTTATAGAGTATTTTCGAGTATTGTCCGTTACTAAATTTTATTATTAAATAGGATTCACATCTGTAACAAATGGAATCTATCACGGTACGAATTTCCTTTAATTTCAGCGAATGCATTACGAACCTTTTATCTTAATTCTTGTTGGATACGCGTTTGCTTCACGAGTTAAAATCCGATAACGTGGTATCTGATAATCTTGGCATCAAAAAGTCTGGTGACTCTAACCTGCTCGTTGTTGAGATTAGTTTCATTATTACATCAACCCAGAAATTATTTTCTTGTTATTTCGTGTTTTTGTTATAGCTTTCAGTAATAAAGTATTTATGAGCCTGTGTTTATAGAACATCTTTTGTCTTACGTTTATTCATAGAGTATGCTAGTACTTCACTCCTGTCTATTTATACATTTATAGTTCTTCGAAGAAAATTTACTAAAGTTACGCTCGTATTACGTTTACACAACGCATAAAATATAATTATCGTATGAGAAATTAAATATGTATTGCTTGTATACGCTATAGTTTTGGCAGTGTGTCAGTGTAACAAAATATTTAGTTTTTTATCTACAAAGTGTAGTGATACGTGAGTGCATCTAAGCAAACGAATTAAGAAATATTCCTACAAAAATGATCTCAGCGATTTATCTAATTGTTCTTATTTACATTTCAGAACTGGCAATATTTTATTACGACCTTAAAAACTTATTTTACAAAAGACATATTCTTCAATTTAAGTAGTATTTATGGTGAGATATCGGAAATATTGTTATGTACAGTAAAAGGATCTTGCTGCAACGAATCATGACAAATTCCACGTATTTTCAGTTTCAAGTTGATTGCAACATATGTAATTACAGAACACGCAACATATTTGATATGAAGATTTCTTACTAATTAACATAAATTACAACATATTGCATTTAACTAAAAAGAAATTTCTAACTTTCATCCGTTTTGTCCTCTACAAATATTCATATTTTCCATGTAGGTACACACATGTGTATGTGAAACTAATTTAAAGAGACAACGAAGAATATTAACATGCAGCTGCAAGTGAGTACTAATAGTTCTAGAACGCAAAAGAAAAAAAGTATGCCAAGTTGCTGATAATCGTTCGCCATTATAACTGGTTCAGCTGTCTTACTTGTTGTTACATATTTACATATATGTATGTGTGTGTGTGTTTTTAAACCATAACAGATATCTCTTCAGAAATTGACAAAACAAGTTTAATAATATTTCAAAATATTAAAACAAATTAGAAGGACAAGGTATCAATTGGAATAAATATTGGATTTAAAATTTATTTACACATGCTACACAATATACACTGTAAGATATGAAGACTCGCGTACGACCTTCTGGACGCTGTAATTGCACCAAGTACACTCGTAATTTGCCGCGGCAGACCAAACAGTCATATCGCTGAAATAATTGCACATCGCCGTAATAAAAGTTATAATGCAGGAGGTGTAACACTGGTAGGTCGAGCAACAAGAATTTAACGAAACAAAATACAATTCGTACAACAACAACAACTGATGTTACAGGAAGATACAATTCGGATGGCATCACGTATGCTACGCGATACATTGTTCTATATCGCTGTAGAACTCGAGCGAAACCGGCTTTCGTGAAATCGATGAAAATAAATAACTCGATTCAATTTTCATAACTGTTTGATTCTTCCTTTTTCTATTTTACGCTTAAAACATGGAATCGATAATTTGCCATTTCTTATTGATTTATAAGAAGAGAAGAGATGAACGAAATGATACTTTGCTAACATGAAATTGGATAAATAAATGGCAAATCGATGCGGATAAATAGCAGTACCGCTACACACAAACGCATATTCTTCCATATTTTAAGCATCGAATTATTTCATCTAGAACCACCGAATGTAAGCACAATTATATATCTACTTATAAAATTACGAAAACAAAAACACAAAAAATGTTAATCAATCGAGAATTCCTTAAGAAGCTAAACTTTTGGTCGGAGAAAGGAACAAAAACGGATTAACAAGTATCGTTCTATTGAACACAAAAAAAAAAAAAGATTGCACTCGCCAATAATTCTTGAACGCTATACACATAATGGTATTTCTTTCTTCTTTTATAGTACGACAGGCACGCACACTTACGCACACGTATATTCTAATATTTGGACATTTGTACTTGACGTATTTATAATCGCATGTATAACAAAATATTCAAAGCTACATTTCTTTTTCGGCTCTGAGAATCGTTGAGCCTCATCTACATAGATGTAAGTAGTTTGCACTGTCGTACATTTAACTGCCTACTTCTCATAATTATAAATTCAGAGAAATATATCTTTCCGAATTAATTTCAACGACAATTTTATCGGCGTTCCATATTTGCAGGAAAATTTAACAAAAAAGAAATGATGCTTTACTCTTCATAATACGATGAACATTTAAGAGCTTCCTTTTTCTTTTTTTAGGCATTTAAATAGATCCAACCATTGTTAGGCCTACATTTAAAGGCTAATGTTCGAAATATAAATATATTAGCTTGGCTAACGCAACGATCGAAATAATATAAGCTCAATAAAATTTCTGTTGGGCCCCTTTAAATGTTGTAACATTATTTCAATGATCTTATATGTATAACACACGTATACATATATAGTAGAATACCGAAAAATATAGCAGGAATACCGAAACGATCTATGCATATCAGAAAATACATAGATAAGACGATACATATTTACACACATATTCCCCTAAATTAATAATTATCCTCGTATCCTAAGAAGGTGAACAAATTCTGTAACTTAGACTTCAATCAGTTAAACAGTTTCACAATGCAAACCATACCACAGTCTCGCAGCTTAAGTAATTTGGTCGAGTTTTCAACATAAATTTCTTCTCCTAATCTTACGATAGAAATATTGTGTATACGACAGTAAATCGTCGTAGAATTCGACTTATCAGTACCTAAACAACCATCTCGGAAAATGAGAGATAAGGATTGTTTATTATTTTCCTACATGGCCTGTGTCCACCATCAGTTAGTCTCGAATCTAACATAGGTGCTTCAGGTACTCTTTCGAACAAATTTCTATTTAATCTATAACAAGAATACCGCGAACCTTAATAAATAAATACGTAAGTTGTGGCAAAATTATTTGGTAAGATTCGTTATAAGGTTGATTCGCATCTACGACGAGATTCAAGGGGGACACGTAAGATGTACGAAACGTGAAACTCGATTTTAATATGACAAAGTTACATCGTATTTTTGTGGAGAAAAATTAATCGTAAATTTTAGTAATTAAATCGTTCGTATGATCCTGCACGTTGTTTCTGATATTAATTATAAATGCTGTCCCATCAAAAATTATGTTTTAATGCGCTCAGTATTGAGTCGAATGTACATTTTTTATATATACTATTTATTGAATGCTTATTTATAGAAATTATCTTCATATGTTCGTCTGTTAACCGTCATACGAATTTTGAATGACTCGTCATACGTGTAATAATGTAATTCTGTTATACGTTCAACTAGTAATTCAAATAAACGTGTTGTACACGTTTCATTTATACGAATTGCGTAAATCTCGACATCGTCTTAGCTACTTCCACAGCAGCGTAATATTAACGAATATATAAAAACAAAATAAGTATGTGGAGTTCCCGTATAAGAGTAACAATGGTCTCACAACAATCAGTTTCATTCCATTAGCGTTTCATTTTGAAACCATAGTTTCTAATTAGCGTTGTATATAGTGAAAATGTCTCTAATACATATCGTTGCGTATTTATCTTATGTATATAAATATGAAATATAACTTGTAACCAATTTACGATCTTACTAATTTACTTCGCTAGTTCAAAGAATGCAAATTTTCTTTGCAGAAGAACGAACATCGAGAATCAAGAATTATTGCACATAAAATTTTGTTAAATTAGAAATCAAATAAAAAAGATTACTAATCATAGTATCTAAAAGTATGCTAATAAATTTCTAGCTTTTATGTTTATTCTCACACTAATGAACGTTTGATAAAGAGAAATCAAGAAAAGTACCTGTTTCGAATCGTTGATCGAAAATGCTCGGTAATTTCCGTCACTCCGTAGCCGTATGATTTCCTACCCATAGAAAAATACTTTTTGTAAAAGTACGGGAGAAAGTAAAGAAAAAATTATTTAAACGATATCTTGACCGTTTTCGACCTGACAACCATAATTGTCTTTATCTCTGTTAGCATCTTTGTCTTTATCTTCGTTCCCTTCTTCCGCGATGTACTCTTCTTGTTCCTTCATTTTTCTTTCGTTTTCAACAGATGCGAAATCTTCATTTTTGCTCGTCGCATTCGCGGAATGGGATTTGTTTAGTAGAGAACTGAATTCGCCAAATTTCAGAATTTCTTCCATGGCGGACTGTTCTAAATTTACCTGCCACATATTTATAGTATTAGTATCTGGATTTATACCGTTGCCTATTCGCTCAAACTCTCGCTGGTTAAAATATTTCTGAATGAATTTCCACGAAAATAGGATCTGTAAGGATGAAATAATGATGGAAATACAAAAAATAATATATACATGCTATCGTGAATAAAAGGAACTCTGTAATGTTCAGGCTAAAGAAAGGAATTCATTGTAAAAAGATAAAATTATTATTTAACATTAATATAAAAAGTAATCCAAATATTAAAAGAAGGAAGAAAGTTGAAAAGAAAATAAGGGGAACAATAAGGTCATCTACAAGAGCATTTAGAAATCGGAATTGATTACAACGTGATTACGATATTATGTAAACACGTCTAACCTTTCTCGGTCTACCCCTTTTCCCTTTAACCACCGCCGACGGTGCTGATTGACAACTCGAACTTGACAAGCTATTCTTCCTTTTTGGCCATTGTAAGTGCGAGTCCAAATGCTGCTTCAATTTGTCCTGTCTGGCAAACATTCGGGGACAAATGCTACAGGCAAATGGTCGTTCACCCGTATGAACTCTTCTGTGTCTGGCCAAATGAGAAGCTCTCGTAAAGGCTAAAGTACAGAGGTCGCAAGAGAAAGGTTTATATTGCGCTTTTTCAGACTTGGGCTGTATCGGCCTGGCTTCTTTTCCTTCGTTCAGTCCTGACCTCTTCGTAAGATTATCGCCCTTCTTCTTGATAGTTAATCTTGGACTGTCATCCATGTTCTTTGACGATTCCTAAAAATAGAATGACGGTGTAATGAAAATAATTGCCTGCAATGAAGACGATTCCTAACTTACAAGAACGGTAGTAATAATTAGATTTCAGTTCAACAAATTACCAGAATGCATATTTGCGAAATCGTAGTGCCGATTCTGCCTAATTCTTATCAATATTGTGCTCATATGTTAACAGACACCGAAATACCAAATACAAATACCAATGATCTTGAATATAAAAGCAATTTCGACTGTGATCATCTTCTCATACCAGACTTTCATCTCGTTCTTGTAAGTCGTCGTTCATCTGTATATCCGGTACCGTAGGATCTGCAGATGTGTTGTTAAAATTTGGTTCGGACTTAACCGTGTTCGACGAATCTTCGTAGCTCTCCCTCGTTGACTCTTCCTTCGAAGCTGTACGCTCCTTCGATCTAAATTCTAATACATCATTGTTTCTCGTTGAACGTCCCACTGAGACCCTTTTCTGACCTTTGAATCTTGTCTCTCGCTTGTACATTGGCGGTGGCATACGTCTCTAAGTCATGCAAAGAAATTACAAAAAATTAAGATGCCAGTCATAAGTATTCTACGCTCGTAAGAGCGTGAATGTATTAGGTTAAACGTAAAGGTCACTTTCTGCTGCTGTATGCATTTCAAAGAATCTTATGAAAGCATTGCTCGTGCTAGCTATAACGAGCGAACACTCTAAAGGAGAAATTGCAAAAATTTCAAGTTAGCTGACAGCATTCAATTCGCCTGTAGATTTTCTATGAACAAATGGCATACATTTCACGTAGGTCGATCGTTAAAAGAATGAAGACAAATTTTTTCAGGTAGACGAAGCTTGTTTCTGAATATTTCAAAGAAAAATTCAATCTGAACAATAAGCTGTGTATCGCGACAATCGATTTGTGCTCGAAGATGACACTTTCATCTCTCTGGAAGAAAGTTAACAGTATATATATTTCATTAGAAATTCTTATTGAATTACCAGACAGATGACGATGATAAACGTTGCCTATAATACATAGTTCCGTCACTTGTGTCTAGGAAAGGATATTTTTTTAAATTGAATACTTCTTTTACGACATAACAGAACTACAGTATCCGTATTTGGTAATCCAACTGTGAATAATTATTAAACAAATAGCAGAATGCAGAAACAGATCTACCAGATTTCTTTAGATAAGAAACCAAAGAATTTTAGACAGACCAGATAAATAATATATTTGACACAATTGCTAGAGGTAATAGGCTCGATTATGTACATATATAAATAGATCTTATATAAAACTGGCGAACTTACTATACTATATTTAAAAAACGTAGATTTATTGCTCAATCTGTTCTTACTCATGAATATTCTTAATTCTTAACATTAGAAATCCTTGATAGTTCCCCGTATAAATATACAGAGCTGACGCGTTCAAACTTGAAGCGCGTGTAGCATTCATTAAAATACGCAAGAAAGTCTTAATAAACATCCATGGAAAAATCATTAGTCTGAAAATTACAAGATTTCCTGTTTCCTCATTGCTTATCGCTCAGTTATTATCTATAAATCCAACTTTGCTTGCAAAACTTTTCCCTCTGCGAATGAGCTACTATCACTATTTATATATAATTACTAACAGATCTCAATCTTCCACATTCTTAGAAACAGTTAATATAGTAATTACTTTTCAACGTTTCAGTCCCGGTTAAAAGTAATTACATGTAAGTACAATAATATCTCGCTCGATATTATCCTATTTATGTACTTGCAATTGGAAAAGTTTTCCTGATACAAGTTGTTTGTGTTAATACTCACTTTATCGTGCATGAAAGAAACGCCTGTTATTTCGAAATTTCGTGCAAGAATAAACCTGTAACCTGAGAAAAGCTATACAAATGTACATAAACGCTGCAACGTTAAAACAATAAAATTCTGTTTTCTGCTAATGAATGGTGTCATGTGTTTATCTATTATTACACAGGGTAAATCACCTAAAAGTTTAAGTTGAAATATTTTCGATACTAATAATTAGGTGTATCGAAAATTGTTTCAGGTAAAAACTAAATTGTTTGAAGGCGGGCGTATTTTGTTCTTCCGTATTTTGTTCTTCCGTTATTAGTTCTTCCGTAGGTAGGCGCGTTATGTAGAGGTCAACTTTAATTTTTTAAATATACGAACTCGTATATTTTTTAATACATTAGCCGATGCAGCTCGAGTTTCTCTATAAAAAATTATTAATCTATTTTTATGGAAAAAGTGTTCGTTGATAGATGTTTTAGCTATCATCTTGCAAAGCTTATCATATGAAATATAAAAAAAACAAATCCAAAAATATTGTCTTGCGTTTTTCCTACGATAAGTTTTACAAGATAAAAGTTAAAATATATATTGGATTGATAGTTTTTCGATATAAGTATGTAATTTTATAAAAAATCCTTGAAACATTTTTCGATTTATTAGGTACTTAAAATAGTATAGACACCAAGTTAAAAAAACTTAAACACTTAAATGACTCACCCTGTATAATGCTAGTACTGCGTTTATTTTGTTTCACTTGGTAACAACTAAAAAATTTAAATGATTCGGTTGATAAGTTTAAGGTAACACGCAATAGTTACTTGACTATCAGTTAATGCACTGTCTTTAGACTGTCCAGAAACTAATCAGAAACTAATGATTTTTGTATCTGTGCTTTTAAAACCTTTTGTATACATTAAACGTTCCATATATAAAACCTACAGCGACAGGATCAATCATGTTAAAAACGTACAAAACTTAAAATAAACAGCTTCTGAAATTTTTATACAAATGTCATTAATTTGCCAGTGGAACGAATATAGCATTCGCTACTTTTAATCATTGAAACAGGTAAACTGAAATTTCGGTTTTCCTCCTCTTATGGATAATAGTCCATTTAATCCTAATTAGATGACATTGAAATGTATTAATAAGGAGCAAAGAATAAAGAATATATTCCATTTGAAAATTGCACTGTCCCGATTTCTCATCGATTATGACAAATCGCCCATCATTAAAATTTCTTGCCACGGAATGACATTTTGTTTGCGCAATTGTTAATATATTTGTAATTAATCTTACACGTGTATCAATTACAGAGATAATGCAACATTTAGTTGACATTAACATTTAAAAAGAATTCTCTTTCTCTTTCTTATAGTAATTTATTTACATTTATACATGCACGGTGCCACCGAAATCGTAGCACAAGCGGTCGGATGATTCTACGAACAAAAATGAGTCGAAGAAAAAAAAGAATAACATTTCTTCGTCCAAGACTTTGTTCCCAAGGAAAATATGTTCAAAGATCCGTCAGGTGTACGTGTACTAATTGTAAGCTTCGAGGTATCCGACTTCTCTTTCTGCTCGTATTTATATTTATAAACATGAACAATGTTATGATTTGCTTTCTATTATTGTTGCTATCTTGTTTCTATGGTCTCCGTATTTGCGATGGTTTCAGAAATAAGGATAAAAGTATTAATTTTTAAAAATCATTTTATTGACGTAACAAGCGTTGAAAATGTTGACGCGTTGCTGCATGTATAAGTCTGCTTGTCTAATTAAATTATTACCAACGCGAGCAGAAAGACAAGTCGAATGCCTGGAAACTTACAATTGGCACGCGTGCATCTGACGGATCTTCGAGCTCATTTTCCTCGAAATCGGAGTCTTAAACGCAAAAACGTTATTCTTTTTTCGTCGATTTATTTTTGCATGTAGAATCACCACCCGAGTGCACCGTTTGTGCAACAATTTCGGAGACATCTTATGCATAAATAATACAAGGACAATAACTTTAATCATCGTAAATATTTCTTTTCTTTTTAGAAATATGGAAAAATATTGTTCACGAAAGTTCTATGGTATCGAAAGACTCGTAATATGACAGCAATAATTTTTTTGCACGTAAATAAGGATTTTCGAAGATTTAGAGGTCACCTTCATCTTTTTTTTTTTTGTATGACGCCTTAATTTCTTATTCCTGATAAAATAGGGAATGTTTGAAATAATTGAGATGATTTCAACGAGGTCATTCGACAAAGAGAAAAGAATAAGCAAGAAATCTTACATCATAGCAAATGTTGAAAGTGGTACCCGTTTACATCGATCCCCCCACCCTCATCAATAATGGACCGCTATCTTCTTCTTGGCATTGATAAAATTAAAAGTTTTGTAATCTCTGGTGTAATTTTATCTCACGGTATTTGTAAGTTAATGTTCTAATTTTTTATATTCCTTTTACAGATACATTAATATAGTGATTGAATTCAAGGTAACTTCTTATCGATATACTTGTATAAGTATAAATAGTTTCGTGATAAAATGTTTCAATAACTAACATAGTTCGATTCAGGTATATGTAGATTTGCATGACTAATTACATACGTGCACGTACATTTTATGCACTACGATAATTTAACCGTTTTACATTTTCTCTATTATTTTAATTATATCATTCGGACTTACAATTTGCGTTTCCGACGATCGCAAAGGTTCATCGAACGTATCCTCGTGCCCATCGATTACCATCGGATCGTCTTCCACCTCAATTTCTTCCACCTTGATGTGATCCTCTAATGACTCTATGGAAGACTGTTTTGGTAAAAATGGAATCACGGACGGTTCCTTCATGTACTCCGTTGTATGAACTCTCGCCTCTATGTGACACCGTTGCATCCGCGTTTCCACTCTCGTATAAGGACTACGATTATTTTCTTGATTTCTCTGGTCACCGGAAAGACCACGGATCTCTAGATCTGTGGCAGTTTTAATCAAAGATGGCAAATGTTCTTCAGCGACATCGATCGAACCACGGTACATAAAATCCAAAAGACATTCCATTTCTTCAACCGCAACACCTACGGAATAAATACGGGTGTAAATAAGTAGAAGTCATATCAATATCTACCGCATCTACATAAATTAAAATAAATTTGCACACCTACAATTGTGCTAAGCTCACACAATATATACATACTCGCATCTAGTTAGAATATATATTGTTTACTAGACACCGATTTCTTCGTCTACTTTACGCTATTGAAAAAAAAACCACTGTAGAGTATCTTAAATTTCATGTAATAAATCAATTTATTAGGAAAACCGTTTATATGTATCGATAGTAATATTTTTCAAAGTACTTTGTTACGCAAAAATTGTTCAAAGTTGTATTTCTTCAACGTTCAATGTTTTTCTATGCTACGCTATGTTATTTACAGCATTAAAGGAAATAAAAGAATACAATCCTGATATACTTAATCATACTTCAAAACAGACATTATTGCACGTTTTATAGAATTTTAAGCAGAAATCATAGCGATCAATCTCGTCATTAGAATCGAATAATTATAACGCTATAATCCAGCATTAAATTTTGTTGTTCGACGCTACTACGTTAAAAGTGAATTGACTGATATCAATACGTGAGACAAGGTCATATATTTTAAAGAATTGCGATTGTTAAACTGACTTTTACCTTTTAAGCTTACCTTTTAAAATAAGAATTGGCTGTTCACCATAGTGTTCTTTGAAAACTCTTTCAAAATAAGGACTGCATGCTGCCAAGACCAGTCTATGTGCCCTTAACATTCCACCTTGACAAGCTAATGTTGTATCAGTCAAGGAACCACTCTTATAGAGTCCTTCAAACAATCCAGACAAGTTCGCTAGGTGATTGTTCCAAGTTAGGTTGAATGTTTTCTCACCCATTGTTATGACGCGTTCAGTGTTCACTGCCAAACATACCACAGTCACACATTTATTCGTTAGATAAATATAAATCACCTTTTGAAACTTTTGCATTTTTTTCTACTACAAAATATACCGTTCATTGATAATAATTAAATAAATAGAACTTTTTAAACAAATTTCATAACAATTTTGCCCAGAATAGTATCTCTAGGATGAAATGATGCAAACGTTAATTACATTAATTTTCATAAATCATAAATATATTATCAAATGCATCGCATATTACGATCTTAATTAGACCAATTACAATCTGCTCAGTGTTTGCAAAATTATTGCCAAGTCGAGGAAACTTATTATTTAACGTAACGACCACGTTATTTTACGATGTTTGTACAAGAAATTTCTATAAGCTCGAATATGATATTCTTTCGAATATTCGAATATGACTTTCTTGATATTTACCCTTTATAATAATCTAACAATTGAGATTAACGAATTTATTATTATTATTCCACTTTCCACATAAAATTTAGCGACATAAAACTTGAACTTGCGTTTCCACTTCTCAAAGGAAAATAAATAGACACACATATATCACGTTGTGGGTAATTATCGTTCTTCATTGTGCAACGTTTGTACAAATTAATTTGATATGCGTTGTCAAACTTTCCAGCATTATTATATCTTATAATTCTGTAAACAAAATAGCTAAGAATCTTGGCTTTGAGTACTTCTATAGTTAAGAAATTAGGTCTACAGATAAAGCAGATGTTGGCTAACGGTTGTTGCTCAAATGTGATGTATAAATTCTTTCTGTTGAAACATCAAAATAATACAATTTTCTTACGTAATAAGCAACTGTGCTGAATTTAGCGAGTATATACAATAAATCGAGGACGTTTTGAACCATACATTTCTTACAATCATACTTATAACGCTTGCGTTCAAATTCAGACATGTTCTGTCTAATTATCAAGCATTAATTTTACTGCACAAATATTCATTCTGTACAAAAACAAAGAGGGGCATCTCTTGAGATTCTATTTTATGATACATTAAGAAATGAAAACAGAAGTAACATTAATTCATATTCTATACAACATGAATCTGAATTCATGTACAAATGAAATTATGGAACATTCTATGGCTCAAAATAAGACGAAAATTAAGAATAACAAAATTTCGCTGGAGATTTCGTTCTCAAGAAAATCTGCTTTAAGTTATTCTACACGCGAAAATAATTCGAAAATATAAAATAAAATTTTTGTTGGAGAAAGTAATTTGGATATACGTGTATTTAATGCAGAATTATTTACTCAGCCCACGCGTATTCGACAAATTTTGAAACTTCACTTTTCTCGACAACGAGGTTTGAAACAAGAAGACGTTGTTCTATATTTTTCACTTATTTTTGCACGTAGTATAACCCTCTGCTAATTATCCACTCGTAATCGTCCAATCGGAAATTAATAAAATGCACAAGTATTTGACAAGTTTTCAAACTAGATTTTCTCAGAAATAAAGCTTCCAACGCAAACTTTGTTATTCTTGATTTTCGTCTTATTTTGAGCCATGGAATCTCCCTGACTTCACCACGAATTAAGACCCACGCCCGGTGCACATCTATGCCAAATATTGTATCGAAATATAAAAATTTAAATTATTTCAAGCACATCTTGAAATTCTGTTAAAACGTTTAATTATCTTCTAATTCTAAGGCTCTGTACTATTTTGTTTTTTTAGCGAATTTATTATATTCTTATTGCAAGTTGTCTTCTCGATTACCTTTTTATTAATAATATATACAAATATATATAAAATCTTTGTGTAGCTTGATGCATACTCTGTAATGCTGTCACTATAATAAATGTACTGTCAGAAATGACAACTTCTTCAATTTTTTTAAATATCTAAAACTTATTAGCTTTAGTATACTTAAAGTTTCGAATATTTCCTTAATGAAAACATTTCTGCTTTTCTTGCTGAATAAAGGTTACGAACCTTATGAATTTTTAATCCTTTAAAGGAAATTGTAGTTCTGAAGATATTGAAATCCTATGTCACAGACAAAGAATAACATAATTTACAGCATTTTTCAATACATTTTTAAAATGCATACATCAAACATTGAAGAGAAATGCATATTTCTGCTCATAATGCTTCACTATGCAAAAGTATTCGCTATACGAAGGGCTCTTTGCTTGAAATTTCAAACAAATAAACTAAGAAAAATGTGCTACATTTATAAAAAAAATTCGTAAGTTTAAGATAGATAAAGGTATAGCGGCACAAATTTATGGCATAATCTGTCTATCACTAACATCATTCAGTGTAATTGAACATTTAATAAATTAGGAAATTGACTGAATTAGAAAGAAACATTCTTCGCTTTTATTGCAATATCTAGAGCACGCCTAGCAAAACCAAATGGTTTCGCTGTCCTGGAGAAACTATAAATTCTTCAAAGATCATGCATTAGATAAACCAATATTTATAGAATAAAAACTATCAAAAAAATGTCATAATGATCTAATAATTTATTCATTAATAATGGTTTTATGCCTGTGTAAAAAAAGATGCTTGTGTTTCCTTGTACAATTATACAATTTTAATTCAATCTTAAATTTGCTTCAGGATTATTAATGATAGAAACTACTTTCTGCACAAATGTATAATTTGCTAAATGTTTATTACATCTAATAGAGTAATTAATGTAGAACAGTTGTGGAACGTTAAATTACCTAAACATTGTCGTATATAAAAGCAATACAAATATTACTAAATTATTACTAAATATAAAGTAAACATTTATCTTTTTCTTGTAACGTGTTACTTTAGAAAATAGATAACTTGTAAATTAATTATAAGATCTGTTTGCTATTATAATTTTTTCTTGGCATACTGTTTCATTATATAATCTCTGTAAACATTATTTTCAATAAATTTTTTCTCCTATTCTTCTCTATGACTACACTCTACTACTGCACATATTTATTTGTCTTTATATTAATACTCCTTCGAAAATCCTCCAAGAACAAAAGTATAAATATAAACCGAATGACACGCAATTAGCAATCAATAGAAGCGAGATATCTCAGCGTATTTGAAACGCGTAATGATTCTCATGATGTATTAATTTCACTAAGATGTTTCACAGAATCACTTTATTTGTTTGTATCAATGTAATATTTACGTAATAATTGGTATGTTATAGCTGTACCCGTAACGAAGTAGTGTTGATGTTTAAACATCTAACCACCGCAGAATGTTCGTGCAGTTAACGAGTTTACGAAATCGGAAGTCCACCTACAATGATCAACGCCGAGAATAATTTGTCGGCACTACCATGGTCGATTTAGAATAATGTTCGAGTAGCAATGTACTGGGCTTAAGAGAAACAGGCTTTTTAATAGATTTTATGAAATAATAATTTAAAAGCAAATTTATTGATTTTGTGTGAATTCGAATTGATTCACAGAATTTTGAAAATGAAATGCATCTGATAAAATCTGATAAAATTCGTTGTTGTTTTATATAGTAACAAGAATGACGTAAAAGGTTTCTGACGCCCATCTTGGCACTCTTCTTTACACATGTATTTATTTCATACATTAGAAGACATGAATTTAACTTTTAATACTAATTATACATACAATGTGAACGTAAAACAAAATATGTATAATAACTAACGAAAAAATCTATGCATTAAAAGAAGATTTAGAAGATAAGTTTGTATCCTAAATTATATATTATGTATTGAATTTGTTTAGTAAATTTTAAATATTATTGTAAATATTATTTTATAATAAAATATTAACTTAAAAATAGGTGATTATAAACAATTTTTTGATTGTATGGTTACTTGATTCTGTAAAATATATTTATTATAATATAAATTTGATAAATATTCACAGCCAATATTTAAATTATAAATCCAATGAATTATTGAAATAGTTTGCACTTTTTACTAACTAATTTAAGCGATCTATTATATTACAGAACAAATTTAGTTTGTTTACTACTAATTAGAATATAATGCGATACGATCAAGTCAATGCAAAACTTGTTGTCTAAATATTTTCTTTACTGTTAATATGCTCATTAATGTTTCTAGTAAATGTATATGTTGCACAAGTATTTATCTTTCTCTCGTGAAATACAAACCAGTAGCTATGAGAAATTTAAAATATAAAATTAGTACAAGAGTAAAAGTAATATTTAAATTATTTTAATTGAAACAATAATATAAAAGCTAATTAGAAAAGCAATTGTATTAATTTAATTGAATTGTACAAATTAAGATTTGCTTTCAGTTTAATGGAGTGGAAAAAGTTTATTTTGTTATTTTTCTTATTAAAGTAATTGAAATACGAAAATACCTTGGTGAAATAATACGGTCATTAGCCGATACAATTTAAACGACGATTTAAAATATATGTACATTCACGGACGTACGTATAACGTACATACATGAACAGAAAAATAGGAGGTGGATCATCAAAGATAGAAAATCAAAATGAATATTTGAATGAATATTTAATGTCGGGATCATGAAATAAATCAAAGAAGCCTGACCCGAAGAGAAAAGATATTGAGAGTAATATTCAAAAACTCAAAAAATTCTGAAAAATAATCGTCAAAAATCAGTTATGCAAATCTTGAAAGAAGTGTACATACAATGAATGTAATGCAACAGTCGTCGAAGAACACGAAGAATTTTTATCTAAATTACGATAACGCTTAACACACAGTACCTGCAGTAAGAAAATTCATGCATTATGTAAAACGGAGAAAATATGGATTAGACAAGGAGAAGAATCGAGAACGACCACGGGAAATGGATTGAATTACGTATTTTGCTTGTTTAATCGGATAACCTAGCTTGAAAATTACGCAATTATATTAAATAGAGAGATCATAAATTAAACACAAAGATACCCAATTTAACGTATAATGTAATGTTATATTTCATGTAATAAAATGAGAACACGAAGAAGGCAAGTAAGAGCAAGTGAAATACGTATCTATAAGCAGAATGCATGGCTAGGTGTTCATGTTCAACATTCATACATGGCAAGGGAGTAGAAAGTGGGCTGAAGGGCAGAGTGATCTAGCGATGGTCATGCGCAGGCGTGGTACCTAGGCCCGATCCATAATTTCGTTGGTGGACCCCGTCACGCATTTGCAAGGGGCTAGGCCGTGTGTCGTCCGAATGCACCCTTTTTCCCTCTCGTTTCGAACCATGTACATACATAACTACGTCACCGCACAGCAGACGGGGGGGCCACAAAAATCGTCGACCATTGGGAGAGAGAACGGCCCCCTGCGCGACCAAGGGAGCCGTCATCACAGATCGTTGTTCGTCACCGCGTGGAAAAATGTCTAAACGTCTGTTCATGGAAAAAAGCACACGTCTGGTTCTGACCGCGTAGAGAATTTAGAACACGTTAACTAACGATACGAAAACATAGACATTTCTCCAACTTACAGCTGCATCTATTTATGAAACGACAAACTTGAAATTTCAATCTTTTAGTTAAACGATGAAACGTTTAATGAAATTATGGAACAGGAACGTGATAAATGTAGAACTCGCTTTTGAAGATATTTGGATTTTCGTTCCAATCGCTTATTTTAACAAAATCGAGTTTGAGATTGTCCTGAGGTACTAAAAAATTAATTAAATCCGATGTATCTTTCCCGTAGATTAAATTTCTGTACTCGTTGCAATTTACGTAGGACGAAGATTATTTTTTATATTTTTATCATAAAAATTGTTGTCAATATTCGATTGTAATTTTCACCTTTCTAATTAAAAATAAAAAATTGCTTTATTTCGAGATAACTATCTAAGCATGGAGAGATATTTTTTATTTAATGCTAGCTTATCGTTGGAAAGTTTATCATCTATAAAATTTTGTAACTTTAATCATATTCTGCTACTTGTACCTAAAAATTTCCTAAAAACGAAGCTATAAATTCTAATGGTTGTGGTATTGATAAACTTTACGATAAACTGATGTATAAAATAAAAGCAATTTGGTATAGTGATTTAGAACAAAAGGTATTTTGTAAATGTACCCATCATCTTTATCAGTTATATATATAACAATTTCATAGTTGTAGAAGAAAAATGAATATGTTGAAGCAATTAACAAGTAATGAAATAATAGAACTGAAGTAACTATTTATCATGCTATTCGTCTGATGCGAACATTTGAAAAATATTATATAATTATGTAATGCATTATTACATAATACATATGTGTTGCAACTAGGTAATGCAAAATAAAATAAATGTAATTTGTAGTTTATCATTAAACATACCGTACAGATTAATTTATTAATACAAAACTAAATTTAATGTACAATTTCTCATTTTTCCAAAAATAGATGTAGATAGAAAGATAAACGTTGTTTAGTATTACCATTTTACCGCAAAAGTTAATATCTAAATATTTTAAAATATTTCAGAAATAGAAAAATCATTTGTAGAATACAAACATACGACAATACATTCGATGTTTATAAACATTAAAGACTATTAATCATTTGTTAAACGCATCAATCTATCTCAATCTTACATGGTGAAAATTTCAATATAAGCGTGAGATATTAATGATATGATATGTCTGATTTCTGGAAATCAATTTTTTTATTATATAATAATTATAAGTTATATATGATAATATAAAGGCTTTTCCCGTCTGTGTGCACATACATGGTACTTTGTATTATTGTAAAAAATATGCTACAAGCAAAGATAATATTTATGTATTACTAAATAAAATCACATCAGATAATTATCTATATCACTTGCATATTCGAATATTGGTATAACAGTCCAGTAGTGCAATATGTATACCTAAATAAGGTAAGAATCAATGCATAAGCAGAACAAGATAAATATTCGTAGCCAAAATAACGTTAACGTAGTATTACGATTGGAAAACATTCAACAATATGCACTGATTACGTAGTGAACAGGTGTACGCAATGGGAGAAAAAGATAACTCAACAACAAAGTTCAACCTGTGTTTTTATAAGTTTTATAAGTAGGTATATTTGCTTTTTTATCGACTACTAGAGTACGTGACTGGTAAGTTTTTCTCTCTTCCTAATTGCAATTTTAAGAATCTCTTCATTTACCGATGTTGATTTTTTTCATTGTTCAGACATTGTTTTAAATTATATAACTACGTAAATATACTACTTGGATAATTTAAAACAAGTTTCGTTACGAAGAATCCAATATTAACAATTTGATGTTATAACACTGTGATAAAGGAACGATTGATATCAGGCGTGTGTAATCATCATTATAGGTACACATTGTGAAGATAAAGTTATCGAGACAATGTTTTACGTACAGAAGCGGATGTTCCTTGCTTAAAAATTTCATTGCTTTGAATTTAAACCTAAAATTTATCGTTGAAATAAAATACAACACCGTATAACTTTTTCCTTTAGATTTCAGCTTAAATTACTGTAATTACAAGGATTAAACCTGCACTTCTTTTTCGTTTCCTTATGTCTGATTTTTACATTTTTATAACGAAAGAATCTAAATCACAAAAATAATTTGCTGACCTTCTGTTGTGTTATTTATGTAAAATTACTTGCAACACAGCTTATTAAATAAAATTACTAACGACAATGATTACTACGATATTTAAAGGAAAATTTTATGCACGTTCGAATAACCGCGACCTATGTTCGATATACGCACACACTATCTGTATCCTCATACAAGTATAATAAACATACCAAAACTATCCACTCAACAGACTACCAAAATAACAGCGCGAACAGAAGCAGAAATTTTCACTGGCATTGAATTCTTTTCACGTTATACTTGTTCGGTCTACTAATATAGTAAAGTACACATAGAATATTTTAATTCAAATCATTTATCGCTGAAAATCTGTTAGGCAATTTTTCTTCTTCTTTTCTATCTTCCAATGATACATGATACGTTTAATATCTAGCGCGCCTTGGCTCGATCAAACAAAGGAGCTTTTATGCGAATAACTCTAAATTTTGAATCAATAAGTATCATCTACTTAAATTGAAGCGAAAAAATTGTAATTAAATACATTTATTGTATGCTTTAACTGTTGTCCCAGACGTCCTTGCGATAATTGGATACTTAATTATCTATCTAATATTCCATATTTCATCCACATACGATGCAGCATATGATGAGCTTTTCATTCAGTTAAACAATCGTGAATATCTGATTTTGTAAAATTCAGAGTAAATAATGCACATTTTAATAATGCCTATTCATTATGATTTATTTGAAATTACGTATCGAGGTCACTGATTCCCGTGACTAAGGTATCCAAGAATGCATAAGATCTCCCGTGCCTGGTTAGAGCGCTCTAGAACGCTGAAGATCAAGAGAGCAAAGAGTCGGTTTAAACCGTGTGCCCCGTCCCAACGTCGACTCTATTAATACCCGCGCCTTGTCGTCGCGTCTCGAGAACGTGTGCACCGATATAGAGGCATTAATACGATGAGACTGTCCTTTTATTAAAAAATCTTCTGGTTTTAAGAACGAATAAACTGAACAGAAATCGTATCAATCGTATTGATCTCGATACGAATAATATACGAAAAAAAAAAAGAAAAAGAAATAACAAATCGTAACAGTAAGATTACTAAAAAGAATCGAGGCGTCTTTCATATGTTAAATGTGAAAATATTGAAGCGTATCAAAAAAAGGTTTATCATTCCACCAAAATGGAAACATCAACAGTCTACTGTTACAAATAATTAAACGAATTTATACATTTGATAGAATTATGCGTTTGAGTGTGACGAAGATGCTTTTTCTTTCTATAAACTGCGTTATTCCATGAAAAAATTGTAAACGAGAAGGTGCGATCAGGTTATCGACTTGAATACGAGACACGACAAGGAAGGAAGGAAAGGAGTTGCAGCTTTAACAGGACATATCGTAGATGTCGTACAAGTGCATTCGCAGTCAATTATGTGATCAGCTACAACCATTCGCTTCATGAAGC
Source organism: Bombus haemorrhoidalis (assembly GCA_014825975.1). Classification (NCBI taxonomy): domain Eukaryota; kingdom Metazoa; phylum Arthropoda; class Insecta; order Hymenoptera; family Apidae; genus Bombus; species Bombus haemorrhoidalis. The sequence goes on from JACXIS010001612.1 coordinate 295,720, forward strand.
TATTAGGAACAAGTTAATAGAATCATCGCATCGTTCCGATGTGCGATGAGTTATCATAAACAGTATGAGTAAAGGTATAAACTGTTGCAATTTTAATGGAGTAGCCTACAGATGTCGTACGAAGACTTAAGCCCGATCGGAGTCAGCGCAAATATCTAATCGACAGTTTCGCAATGTCATTTCACCCTTGTAAAAGTTCTATCGTTAGTTCGACTCGATAATTGATTCAGATTATTAAACAAGCTGGCGTTGCTCAGCGATTTGCCAAACGTGTCTTAAAATAAACAAGGGATAATCGGGAGTGAACGAAAGACAAACGTAAAAAATTCACGTAGGTAGACGGATGCACCCTAACCAAAAGCCATTTTCTTCGGATTCACTCACCTTTGATTGTACGAGAGGATGAAAGTTACGGGAAGTCTTGTGAGATTAAAATATCACCAACGAAATCAATCGACGAGTACAATCCAAGAAGAGGAGGTAGGTTAAAATACACCGTGGCAAGTTTTCACTTTTTCCTTTTCCACAACCACCGTACACCCTTATGTGTTCCCCGAAATAACCAGTTTCGAGCGAAAACGCGCACCGCGAAAAAAAGCGTACGCGAAGAACGTACACCAAGTAAAGAATCGAGCAAGCTATTGAGCTCACTCTGCGAGGGGCACGGCACGTGCTGGGGCTCCCTCGACCGAGTCGCGACTGATATCATTTCCAGCGGGGGACTGTGGGGTCGCCAGCCAGAACCCCACCAGGGGGTCTTCGTGCAACCCCCACGCGGTGTCGTAGTAGTCGTGTTCGCCGTCGTGGTTGTAGCTCGTTGTCGTGGCTCCACCGTTGCTAGCCTCTCGAAACCCCCTTTGCACGTACAGGGAATAAGGGACCAGGATGTATACGTACATCATGGGGAGAGAGACCTCTCTCTTCTTCTCGCACACTGCGATCCTGTCCGTGTCGTTCTCTCTTGCACTCTCACTCCCTTGCTCCCACGTACCATTCATTTCCGTCTCGTTTCTACGCGCACTTTTATCGTATATGTTTCTCTTTGTTTCTCAACGAGCTTCTCTCTCGTTCTCAACTCCTATCCTTGTTTCGCGCAACGTGTCAGGTCGAAGCGTTTGTTTCTCTTTCGTCGTTCTCCTAGCTTCGTCAGTTCCGTGTAAAGCACACGCAATACCACACCAACACAGCTATGGATCTTCCTCCCCCGCCCTTCACCGATGGTCCCCTCCCTTCGCGCGAATCCCTTACCCCCTACGTATCCAGCAGCTTTATCCACCCTGAACCCTCCTATGTACGAGGGTTGCTTCTCGGCAGCCTGATCGGACGTTCGCGAGAAGGGACTTTCCCCTCTACCTCTCTACACCGCCCTATCCATGCTTTCTTCGTATTTCAGATTTGAGGTTGTTTTATTCTCGAGAAAAATTCCATCGTCCTATGTTTTATCTCCTACAGTCTACTCCTTCAGACTTTACCTTTAATGTTCTGTGAAATTCTAAAATATCGCATGATCACAAATTGCCGTGCATCTCTTTCAAGCGAGATTAATTATATACTCGATAAGTAAAATTTTTAACGTCGCTTCAGTTACATCGTTGTATTTATTTTTATTTATATATTAATCGAATTCCCTTTTTCGCGTTCTTGCTCGTTTCATTGCGAGGTAAGATTTGTTCCATTCTCACTTTACGACTAATACTACTTTCAGCTATCTTTAAGAGTAAGATAACAATTGCGATAGCATTATAAAGAAATTTGGCTTTGAATCAAGAAAAAGTCAATTTTTAAATGGAAGGTAAAGAAAATCCCTAGTATACGAATCTCGCTTTCACCAACACCGTTGGGGGTAATATCAGTGCATTATTCGATTCGAAAATTGAACTCGCATAAAAGACCTTGGAACATGAAACTGCTCGTTGAAGAGAATCGCAATACGATGAGCACAGACTGCAATGGGTACTGACGTAATCATGACATGAATACATATGTACTCGTGCTCAATGTATGCGTAAAATATACAATACACATATGTTCATGTAAATTGTAATAGATTGCGCAATTTGTAACACGATCAATAAAATTTTAAAAAATTTTTCTTGCAAAATAAAAATCTTTTACAGTATAATTGAAATATTAGATAAAATATAAATTTAAATATTATATTTCTAAATAGTCGAAAAAATATTTCTATCTTTATCAAACTAAATATTTACCGAAGAAAAATAAGCAAAACAATACCTTATTACAATAAATTGATTGTTCACGCTCGAGGTGACCGGGCGACCAATTCGGGGGCAGCGAGCGAATATCGATTCGTTATTTTTAGGGGTAGTCCATCCGCGAACCCCACCTTCGTCGCGCCCCCGTTTGAAAATTTGTCTGTAATGAATTATTGTTACGTATATTTTCGCAGGACCAATATATTCTGTGAGTAGTTAAACAAAAAACACCAAAAGTAAAGAATATCAAATAAAAATATAGCAACACTATTTTTATGCAATTTTTATTAACAATATTTTTTTGTAAATTTAATACAATTTTTAGATATTACGAAACATTTTTACCGATAAAAATTAATTTTATTTCTATTAAAATTATATAAGTTATAATAGTTTATTTATTTATTATTTTCTGCACATGTTTTATATAAAAACTAACTTGCATCTACAGTGCATCTACAGTGCATCTACTGTAATTAATTAACAAATATAATTAGATTGAAACAACGGTAAGATAGAATATAGTTTTAAGTATTTAAATTTTAAAGAGACTTTGTTTTAAAACGAATCGAATAAACGATTATCATTTATTGTTAAATATTTATTATACAGTAAAATAGCTGTTTCATTAAAAAATTTTCACAATGTATGGTTATTCTACTGATTTTAATATAGTGCCAGTTTTGTAAATGATCTGTTATACATTTAATCATTAGTGGTGTCAATGTATAGATTTTAATAGCAATGATAATTATTACTGCCCTAATTAATATTATGTTAGCATCTGATGATCCTTATATTTAATATTTTAATTTGATGTTCACTGGTCCAATGAATTTTAAATCTCCAAATAACTTCGATCAATTGATTTCATTCATGATTAGTTTTGAGAATAAATCATATTATCCTAATATCTAAATTCTTTTCCTCAAACTAATTAATAAATATAATCAATTAAAACTTTGCTACAATCTCCTATATTATTACAATCATTTGTCAAGACCATGTATACGAATTATTTGAAAATTTAATATTTTCTATAATTTGAATATTTGTTGGATCAGGACTACAAAAATCCTTTAATAATTCGCTACTGAATCCACAATCGCTCAAATTCTCTTTACCAAAAACATTTTCTGGAATTTTTGGTATATTTCCTAATTCCATTTGTTCTGTGAAAATACAAACATTATATAGTATTCATATGATTTTTATATAAACAATCATAATTTTATGGAAGAAAACATTTACCAAAATTATTTTTCATTGCTGAAAATGAAGTTGTTGAGTGTAACCGTGCACAACTCGCAGAATATTGTTCTAACTGACTAGATTTCATTAAAGAACAGAGTGAAGGCAGGACATGTGGTAGGAGGGGTCCTTTTAATTCCAGAGAAAAATATTTTTCACTGTCAACACGAACTATGCTTTCTTTAACCTGTAAAAAATGAAAATAATTTATAATTCTATTATGTATCACAACTGTAGATATAAAAATATTTTACCCTAATTGGCTTTAATGTTGCACCATGAAAAGCCACTGGTGATAAAAGAGTTGGAGGTACTCCTGCTAAAGGACCAGTTGTTGTAATGGCAGATTTACAATTAATTAAGAAGTTAAATAAAGCTTGTGACTCTACACCCTTTACAAAAATCAAGGATTGTTTCATATTGTCCAGTTCAGTTTCTTTTTCTAATGTCATTCTTGCCTAGAAAAAGATCTTAAAAAATTAGTATTGGTATAAAAATAAAAAAAAAATTGTACATGCTGTAAAATTACTTGAGAATTATTAATTTTTCTAATTTCAGAATTTTCAACTCCTAAGCTCTGCAGCCATTCATCTTGTGTTTCATCTTCCTCATCATCAAGATTTTGATTCTCTGTATAGCTCAATGATGTAGCCGAATCTGCTGTATCACATCCTGAATCAGTTACATCTGATTGCCGTTTACCATCTTTTCTCAAAGGCATTGTATATTCAATTTCTATGAAACATATGCAAATGAAAAGTAAAATGACGTCAAAAATTTTCATTACATATTACAATTTGTTCATACCTTCCTGTTTTAAAGACTGTCGAAACCCACGTGTTGTAGGTGTCAAAAGTGCATGGGCTTCAGAAATTCCACAAATTCCAGCAGCACGGAATAATACAGTAAAATTGGTTGCACAAACATAAAAATATGGACATTGTCGTGCTCTCAATAAATGAAAAAGTGACCTAAAGCTTTCACTCCATTCTTTGTATAAAGCTTCTTTAATGAGCATGTTGTTTACTATCATAGAATTACTTGTTAAATTTGCACTTACTTTCCCAGTAGAACGAGGAAATAACTCCAACCATGGTAATGAAGGATGCTGCCATATTAAGCAGCATTGGTGTAACCTGTTTAACAAATATTTTAATCGATATATATATATTTTTTAATTTAGTAAATATTTAATATATATATTTTTTATTAAATTAAAATATACAAAACATATAAAAATTACCTTGCATTTGGACTAGTATCTAAAGTTGAATGTTGTTCACTAATATCCAAACATCTTACAAAGCCAGTAGTACCAGAAGCTTCTTCGCTAGTTTTCAATTTACAGTTCCAAGGAAATGGTTTTGGAGACATAAACCTCATTTTAGTTTTTAAAGTCCAATCTATTGGAATATATTTTTCACCTTTTGGTATTTCTAAATCCAAAATATTCTTATTTGCTTCCAATTGTAAAAATGCATTGCTAAATGTTAAAGAACAATCATTTATTGAGTTTTCTGTTTCACTCACTTTTGGGACTTTTATTTTTAATAATTCAAATAGTGTATTATCATTACTAGCTTCTATGTCTGGAGGTGTTATATTAAACTTTTTATCTGTTTCATCTTTAATGAAAGGATTCTTTCGCTTTTGACCTACACAATGATTGGATACAATATTTTGATTATTGGATTTTTGTGTAGACTCTGATTCTAAATTTTTTTTATTAATGCGTGTATTGTTTATACGTGCTTGTAGGGCACGCTTTTTCATTTTTAAACGATGCAACTGCATTACTTCGTCTGGTCTTTTCCATTCTGATTGCAATTTATTTCGATCCTCCATTAGTAATGAAAATGAGTTTTGTCATGCTATCATACAAAAAAAATAAAAGTGATAATTAATAATAATGGTAATAATTTTTCATATTAAATGATATAAATATAAAAAAGATATAACATTAATGTCCTTCTAAATATTTTTAATATAATGCTGTAGAATTTGGCTTTTGCTATGTTCTGCACATTATCTATGGTTTTACATGATAGGTTAAGGTAATAAATGTTTTATATTTATGTTTATTTATGATGTTTTAAATGATTCTTGACAGTAGTGAAAGAAGAATTATATGATTGAATATACATACCGTTTCTTAAAACCTTTTTATCAATCTGTCAATTGAATAAAGATTCCCTCACTTGACACTATAAACAAGGCGACCCCATGCACATTAGAAGAGTTTCAAACTTACTATAACCTGTTATAACGTACTAACAGCCAGTACCTAAATAGCACATACATATGTACTATATATGTGTCAGAATATGTTACACGTATCGGAATATAATTATGATTGTAGAATAGATAAAAAAAATCACAAATTATAATACAGACATATTTATAACTTTACTGTACTTGAAACGATATTTGGAGTAATAAACTGCATTTGATCCGTCCAGGGATAAGAAATAAGCAGTTATTATATATACATACATATGTATACTTACGTACGTACGCTGTGTGCGTTATAGAAGTTCATCGACTCCTTCAATCGCTATTTATCATTTCTCATTCAAATAATAAAAGTATACTTAATCAGATATAAACTAAACTATCATTCCATTTTTTTCAATACATTTTTTTCAATAAATGTCCTATATAAATGTAATGTTCGGCTATGTGGTCAATGATCGAGATCAGGAGTAACAGAATGGCCATACATCTAGAGAGATGATTTCCTAACAATTGGGCCGAATTATCCGACTTGTGTTAATTGGACTGTGCTGTACCGTGTATGAATCGAAGGTAAGGATGAGAAACAGGCAGTGCGAGTGAGACAGAATAAATAGAGTGTAATATGACATAATCGACGTGCAGTTTAGAGTGAGACTTGAAGTCTCTTACCACTTCTATTTACATATACATACGTATATTTCTTTAGTTTAAAAAATTATTCAGTAAATACAATTATAAAAGAATTAAATCTATTAGCAATCATACCTGGATATTATTGAAATAAAATATTTACAAAATGATTATTAAAATTTTTTTGTAAGCTTATTGTAATCAATTCCACATTGGGAGTTGTAAGTAACGCAGTATAAATAACATTATTTAAACTTAACACAACATATCTTTAATATATTTAACTAAATTCTCTTGGAAAAAGATTGATCGCTTTTTACACTTTGTTGCCAGATTTTTCCAGAGCATCCTTATCGTCATCCACAGAATTCGTCGTCCGAAACCATAACATCTGTGATGTAATATTCGTTGCCAATGCTGTGGTACCTTTAAAAACATTTATCAATACATTGTAGAGTTATTTGTGCCAGTAAAAAATTTTTATGATTTTCAAACATTGTCAACGTGAAAAGAGATTTCATAATGGCATCTTCAGGGAAAAGATACACAGTGACTGTGGGAAAATGTTCAGAAATTCTGCAGAAGTTAGAAGAGTGTTTAAGTATCGATGATCTTGCTATTGAATACGGTATAAGTCAAAGAACCATAAGAAGATATAAGCAGCAATCGACATCTATTCGTGAATTGAGCGAAAATCCGATGCGTGCACAGTCTAAGAGGCAACGGGCATTTTCGTATGAAGATATGGAAGCCCGTTTATACACATGGCTCTTGACAAGGAGAGCGTTAGGAGATATCGTACCAAATGCATTACTGCGGGGAAAGGCGAAGGAGCTTGAAAATGAATTTGGCAGTTCATCAAATTTTACGACCAGTCAAAAATGGCTCTAGCATTTTAAAGCCAGATACGGAATACGTCAAATATCCAAACATAAAGAGAGAGCTGATCCTCTGATGAATGAGCGACATAAAACTTCATTGAACAATTAACAGAAATTTTGCATAACGAAGATTTTAAGGAAGGCGATATTTATAACATGAACGAAACAAGCTTAATGTGAGAAGCTCTTGCACAGAAAACGTTAACTCATCGAGGTGGACGATGGGTGGATGGCAGTAAAGTTGGAAAAGATCATGTAACTGTGCCTTTTTGTGCCAATTCCACAGGTACACATAAATTACCGCTGCTTCTTTTCACAGATATATCAGTCCAAGGGCATTACATTTGAATTTTTTCTCATCTGTGATATTAAAGATTGTATAGATTTTATTGCAAAATCATGAAGCGGTGTGATACCGAGAAGTATTAAAAATGCATAGAGTAAATTTTTGAAACGTCAATTCTCGTGTGAAAATTTCGAAGCGGGTCTAAGGATCAAAACTCAAGACCAAATTTGTAAAAGTGAAATTTTGAATCCAAAAGAGATAACAGAGTGGATTACGGAATGCGAAAAAGAAGAGTTTATTGTACAGAATACAATGGAAGAAATAATAAACACAGAACTAGAAAGTGAAATAGAGGACGAAGAAGTAATTCACATGTTTTATAATTTGGAAAAGTAGTTCCCAACAAAGAACCTGATTATATTGCATTCTATACGAAGATTTTAATAGATATCTATAATAATAAAAAATAATTTAAATATTTTCAATTTATTTACAATTGCTTATCTTTATTCTTTTATATTTATTATTATTATTATTATTAAATGCTAGAAATACAGTCTGATTATATATATATACACATATAATATTAATTAATAATATATATATAATTATGTATGTATATGTATTATGTCATTTTTTCAAAATCTTCCATTTCGTCAATTAAACATTGCCAGTTTAACTTATAATTAATGCAAAAATTAATACAAATGTAAACGTGTTTGGTATTATTTTAATCGTACGACTCTCAATGATTCGTCTAAGATCATCTCGTAACAATATAACAAAAAATAAAGAGAATTATATTTTTCGATATCAGATCGAGTTACGTCAATGCAATACATACCTCACGCCGAGGTTTGCCTCGAGAATGTCTCTCGGTTGTGTCCGGACAAATTTCTGGTCACACATTCATGGTATACATATATACACAATACATTCGTGTGTCACGCGAAGGAAAATATATATTATATGTTATATGTTAAAAAATTTCATATTTACATATGATTGTAAATGTAGATTTAAACTTAAAATTTTAATTGTAGATGGACAAATACAGTACATATGAAGTGAGTTATTGAGACAAATTTGCAAAAATTATTACAATTACTACAATTATTATTCAAATTGTTCCTTTGTAAATCAATAATGCAGCATATACTTTTAGTAATTTTTTAGGCCAGTCTAATTGAAATCATCGAGCCGTTTCGAACCCGCCATTCCGCTGCTGATTATTATTTGTTAGTATTTATAGTAACTAAGATTTACGAAAATAGTTTAAACGAAAAATTTACAGTAATAAATATAGCAACTGAACCAATTACAGAAAAATTCTGAAGGAAAGTACTATTTATTTTTAAATAAAATTTGAAATAATAAAAATTATCATTGTTATTTCCTTGAAAGCACAAGTTTTGAATATTCAAAAGTCATAGCAAACGATATTTTTAGAATAAAAACATCATAAAAAATAGACCTTTATTTTCTTCTTTTTTAATCGCACAGTCACATCTGATATTGTAAATTTTAAAGTTTGTATATAAAGAACCCAAAAATATCTGTACCTTCTCTAAAATGCGCCGTGACTGAAAAAAATTTGGGAACCACTGTTGTAGACAAAGGCAAGGTGTTTACTTCAACATAGAATTTTCGGTTTATATCGACAGATCTTACTCAGTAGGACGTTAGTTCAGAGCTGCTATTCGCAGTGTTAAGACATGAAGCAAAGAGTGAGGTGTCAGCAAGCATTGGTGCTGAATTATTAATACGAGGTATGGCAACCAAAATTAATAAGCGAATACTTTAAAAGATGAAAATTAAGAAGAAAACATTGTACATAGTTTGATTGATTTTCGATAAAAGACAAAATCGTTTCTTTCCGATTAGAAACACGTTATTTGATTTGACGAAATTAAAATTAACAGAATTTCATATAATTAACGCTCTTGGCCAGAGAGTCAGAAAGTGAAAACTTTCGTTCGTATTAAGCAAATATCAACAAACATATCTTAGTCGTTTGTTTTTCTGTTGTCCTCTTTATTTTTCCCATACATTATATGTATAAACGAAACAGTTAAAACACGTTCCATAGAAAAACGGTAACGACGGCATTTTCTTGCAAGTTCACTTATATTGGTAAACTTTCCGTATAAAATCTAAATCAGTTTATATCGATTTACACATACGAAAACTGTAAATTCGAAAGATTTTCAAATGTATATTGAAACCGATTTGTCCAATACGTATTTAATTTTATTACTTTCAATAGACGGTTCTTATAAACTTTTATAAGCTAAACACGAATCTGTAAACCGTTTTTTCCTAGAATTCATAGTTTCCGGAAAAATTAATTTTAAAAAACATTGCAAATTTTCAACTTTGGAAATGTTTTGTGCTTTTATAGTAGCAGCCATCGAGTTGCTGTTAAGATGAAAAAATTTTGTGTACTGTCCCGAATAAAATGATATATTTTGCTATTGCACTATAAGCATTTAAACATGTATAAATAATGATCAAAGCGAAAGGAACACCTAAAACCTTCCTTTGCTTACATGTCTCAGTTTATTTCAAAAACTAAAGGTCTAGGAGAAAATCTCACCTTAGCACGCGATAGAGCAGGCATTTTTGCTAAAGGAAAACACCAAGAAAAACTAAAAGGTTATATTCTAATTCCAACGTAAAAGTGAAAAAGTTTGACAGAACACATAACGGTGACTAAAGGTCGCACGTGTTTAATGGTTCCGTTGTGCTGAGCAACTGACAAGGCAACCACAAACATTGAGTATCATTTCCATCGCCACGTATTTTACCAAATTATTTCGCTTTATGTTGGAATCAAAACACGAACTTAAATTTTTCCTGACGCTTTTCTTAGCAAAAATGTCTGCCTTCTCACGTGATATGGTTAGATTTTCTCCCAGATTTTCAGTTTTTGAGATAAATTGGAAAATGTAAGCAAAACATGCTGCCTTTCAGGTATCTCTTTCACTTTGATTATTATTTAAACACATTTAAATGGTTATAGTGCAATAACAAAATATGTTATTTCATTGACTGTTATCGTAAAGATCCATAAAACATCTTCAAAGTTGAAAATTTGCAACTTTTCCCAAAATTGGTTTTTCCAGAAACTGAGAGTCTCAGGAAGATACGCTTTGCAGATTCGTGTTTAAGTTATAATAGCGTACAAGAGTCACTTACTGAAGATCGCAAAATTGAAAGAATGTTAAAATTTAGTGAACGTTATCAAATATAGATGGTCGACGCATGGTGACATTGGCGACTACTTCAATGATGGCGACACTATCGACCAACGAAAAATAGGCGCACAACTCGTACAAGTACGGTGATTTCCATGCATACGTAGGTAAGCGTTCTTTCTTTGAAAGTATACTTTCGTTGATGGCATAACTAATTCTTTTTTCTGATCGTGAATAACATAAGATGATCATGGAATTGAATCATATTATGAATAATTAATTATATAGTTGTTCTTTAATATTCAATGGATTGTGCCATGATCAGGTAAATAATGTTTCTTCTTTTAATTTTCCATAAAATTTAAATGTACATATTTTTGATAAATTTAAAAAGAATTAATCATTTTTAAAATTTATATAACTCAAAAATAAATACATATCGTTATTTAGTATATACTGATATATATTTAAATAAAGTCACTTTTAAAAATATTATAAACCTCGGTTAATTGTAAAAAAATTAGGTTTACCCATTTTTTTTATAAAACGTTATTTATTGTACATTAAAATTGCCATGCTGCTAATTTAATCAATTTTTGTAAATGATATTATAATATACCATAATTGGGAACATGTTCAATTGTTACTGTAAAGTAATCAAGGATATATGGAAAAATTACACACCAAATGGATCACACAACTCATTTATTAATAATGAAATAAAGTTAATTAAGCAGTTATGCTCAATTTATCCAGAATTAACTAAAGCATACATTATGTTTATTCTTCAGCATCTGCACAGCAATCCAATAGTCTAACTTTTTATGCATCAGAAACTACACACACTCTGCTTAAATTACAGACTGTCTTATTTTAAATTAATATATAAAACTATTAAATGCCTTTTTGATACACCTTCTTGATTTTATATTTATAATCTTATGAACATCTTTACACGTTATCTAATCCTAGAATTTCTGAAACTTTGAAATTTTATAACGATTTAATAAGTATGTCTGCAATCATCAGCTGAGATTTTCTCTATATCAATCTTCTTTCTTATAATCAGAAACAGAATGGTAACTGATACTTATATGTTCAGAATGTTTAGAAAATTTTCTCCCCTTTGTTAGCTATTGCTCTAATATTATCTTCAGAGATATTTATGGGTCTTTTCACATTTACATTAAAGATTTCTTTAGTAGGCAAAATCTGTGCAATTAACTAAAGCATAGTATTCAGTATGAATTGAATCTCTGGAGATAGTCTTTTGTTTCTGCGACCTCCATAAATCTGTATTTCCAAATACACAAATAAATATTCCTTTTGTGGATTTTTTGTCAACTATACATGCTGCAACGCTTCAACCAAGGTCAGTCAGTGTTTACATAAGCATTCACTTCTTCATTATAATTTGAATCATATATTAATTCTATAGGACTAGTGTAAGACAAATATTTAAGAACACGTAATGAATATTTGTAGTGTGTACTGCTTTAACTATTCTGATGATTTAAACAATTTACTAGAAAGGATACATCCAGGTAAGTTTCATTTGCTACATACACATAATGAAGTTTCAATTGAATTTCTATATATGCTTCAATTGTTTATCTATACTTTCTGTTTGGGTTCTAGTTTTAAATTTATTTCCATATGAGTATCATGATTTCTGAATTCTAACTGCATATTTTTCAGCATAGCCTTTTATGTAATTTTTCTGACTTAAAAGCATTTTCATTTCATCTTCATAATATCCCACTTCAATTCCTAAACATTGATTTACTAGGCATAAATCATTAACTTAACATTAACTTAATTTTTTTATAATTTTTATATTAGTACTAGAAATCAATGTATCATCTACATATAAAATTATGGAAATCTTATTTCTATATATTTCTTCTATATAGAAATAATAATCATAGTTCCATCTTTTAAATTTTAAAATTTTACAATTATTATATATACTATAGTTTATTATATATACTAGTTTATATATGAAATCGTGAAAATGACAGCACTCGTGCCAATCATGTAGATTTTCTCTGTAAAAAAACATACTTCGTTTGTTTTGATTTTCTAACTAACAGGAGGGTAAACGTATACCTTAGAGTTAACTTTAGAAATAGTGTTCAAACATTCATTTGCTTGCAGATTACATTGGCATGAATCATTAACTTTTCGAGTATATATTTAATGTAAGATAAATTTTGAGTGCTCCTTGAAACCTTTTCCGCGGTTTTACAAATTGTAACGATTCCTCCTATTTTGAGAATTTTCATTTTCATTATTAGCTTTAACAAAAGGTATTTGCATACATAAGAGATTATTTCGGCGCTATATTTGCGATATGACCATTCGTTGGATCCTACATAATCATGCTCAAAAGAAACAATGCTGAGAAAATTTTTCTATATTTCCTTTTTATACTTTTCTATGTCTATTTTTAAATGATTAATAGTGCGCTGTTTGCCCTTACGAACATTATGTTCAATATTCTCCGAAATAAGAAATCCGGAGATGTATTCCGCTTATTATTGATGCCAAGCCGTGTGCATTAATGTTCTATCCTGCTGTATGTAGCGATATTTCTCGTTCTCTTGAATCAATGAAATTAATTGATGAATGATTTCTCATACAGAAATTTGTTGTGATCATTACCATAAAGAATGTAATCCATTTAATATCGGTTTTGTGAAAGTCAAGCGAAAATGGTCCTGGGAATCTTCTTCCTGATGGGTAGTCTTATGAGGTAGATCATATTTAACTCAATTCCTCGGAGTGATTGTACTTCAGCTGTGCCAATGCTGCTCGTTTCTTCGCGACAAAACTGTCCATCGGCGTGGAAAGATATTGTTTTGTGGCGAAAAACTTCATGTAAGTCTGGTAGCCTTCGTTCCTTGGTACGAATGCGGTTCGAAGATGCCTTGTTTCACTCTTCGACGTACTTCTTGGCGCCTTGCCACCAGATTGTGGTTTCTCCTTACAGTAGGAGGTGCAAGCCTCGTAGGGAGTTCTCTCCGCTAATATTTCCGATATCTTCGTATGCTGCCACGCTATTGATAAATTCTTCCACAGTGACGCGAATCTTCTTTTGTATTGCGCAAAGCTCCCTTGCTGATTCCGGGTTTCGGATTGGAGCCTGGAGAGTTGCTCTTCCGTCATCTAGGTAGCTATAACTCTTCTCGGGCTGATCCGTGTAGGTGCGGTTGTTTCCCGCGGTTTAGCTCTCATACTTTCTTTCGTGTTGGCGCATTTCGCGGGTCTTTAGTTGGGCGCCAGTTATGTAACGTTATCACGCTAGTTCATAGAAAGAATGGAGAAAGGGTTGCCAGCGTGGGACGCTCGGTTTACGTTTGAAAAATATAAGATTATTCCACTTTCCTGTTTATAAAAAAGTGAACTGAAACATATATAATATTTATTAGATACAGAAAAAGACACAAAATATTCTGTATTTACATAAACATTATGTATTTATGCACTTATTTTGCTAAAGCCAAATAATATTTATCCTATTATAATATAGGTATAAATACTACACAGAGAATTACGTTTTACGGTGATATAGTTTTATCACGCACTTCCTACTACGTTGGAGAATAATTCCGGGAAATGTAGATGATTAATAAAATTATTTATTTCACAACTATTCTCTATTTTTGCAAGTCGGTGGATTCTTTTCAAGGAAGATCTTGATCTTACGATTCAAATTATTCTGCAGAGGCTAGGACGAGGTCAATAAGATAATCATTTTTTATATGAAGATTCTGTTCCATTGGTTGAGTTTACCAAACAGGTTTGTGATACTATTATTGGACGCTTCTGCATCGTAAGCATCCCGGACAGATGCTAGCAATTGTAATTTTGCAGATTTAATCGGTTCGCTATCTTCTTGACTCATGTCTGACGTTTCCGCCAATCGACTGTAGCGAATAATCTCAGAAATCCTGAGCTCGTCTGTCTACGGAATACTAGTTATATACGCACACGATAAGAGATTAGGATGTGTGTCCTCTCTTAGAGGATAAAGATCAGGTTTCAACTAGGTCATCCTATTCGATAATTGGCAACTAATGCAGACGCAATCGAAATTGCACTTTCCGATATTTTGAACGAAAAAGCAAGTTGACTGAAGGTCGCGCCGGTTGTTAAGTACCCAGAATGGAAAAGGACGTTTTTCTTATTTCAAAGGAAAAAGCGACGGCGAAACGATGTAATTCGCAAGACCAATTCTATGGGGAAATGAAGAACGTTTGGGTGCCCGGTTATGGATAGGGAAAGGTGGGCATATTACGAAGTACTCTTCTTCTTGATAGACATCGTGATATCAGTAAGAACGGAGGACAATTTCGCTGTATTCAACGTAGTCTTGAAGAGTATTCTGGAATTTTACGACTCGATCGTAATTGATTCAGCTGATGAAGTTTGCATGCGATAGAATAAATCGTCACGTCTCTCCGTCTCATTTCTCTCCCCTGGGATCCTTGGAATTCATTGTAGTATACAAATGCTTTCCGTTCCCGATTTTCTAAAGGATCGATAGGGAGCGGTAAGCTACGGCGCTTTCGAATTTCCAGAAACGATTATTGTAAATGAGGATAGGAAAACTTTCCAAAGATGTGAATTGGACGAAGTCATTGTCGTCACTCGAATCGTAAGTTCCATTCGCTCAGAAAGTTAATAACTGCAAACGAAATAAAAATTTTATCAACCAAAGAAATAACAAAGAAAGTTGAAGCTTGTTTCGACAATATTGTACTATTGTAATCTAAACATAATTTGGCAGTTAATAGTGCTGAGTAATAATATGTAACGGTTTATATTTATGTATATTTGTAAAACTTAGTAATGAAACAATTACAATATCTTCTTAATAAAAAAAATTCTTCATCGAATGAGTCTTTCTATCATTGAAATGCTTTTTCTTTTGTTGCTAGATTTGACGCTTGATCCAACGTTTTCCTTTATTATCAATGCGTCCTTATACTTTCTTATTTTCTTTCTTGATAGTGTAAGCGTAGCATTTTACTTGATATTGGTCGAGACAATTGTAAAGCGCGTCTCCTTTATAGTTGTGCATTCGGTTGGTATTATGATTATTGCTATTGTTTATTTAATTTCGGTTTCATCAAGTTGGAAATGGATTTGGTCTGCAACTCCTTTCATTCGTCCTTCCTTAGTTAGCCTTACTATCACTTCTTAGTTAACCAACTGCCGGGATTTGATATTGATACTTCTATTGATACTTTTATCCTGTTTTTGCCGTTTATTACAGAACTAAACGAGATACCTGGTCTTATAAAGTGCGAACACTCGCTTCGGTTGTGTGATCTCTTATAATTGATGTAATTTACATTGCAGTTGAATGTAACGTGCTTTATTCTAAGACAACAGATGCAGAAACTGTGTTTTTCAGATCTATATATCTTTAAAAAAAATTATAGATTCTAATTTTCTTAAGGTGATCTTCCAGTTGAATGTCTTTTTACATAAAGTCTATGCAATCTACTTGTTTGGAGAGTAATGCTCCTAGTTCTTCTTGGACTTCAATGAAGTTTTGGATATTTTTTAATGCATTGCAATATTCTTCGACGATAGACCACTCATGACTGTTTATTGTGTCAGGCATTCGCTGTTCCCGAGAAACTATATTTAAGGCTTGTCACACGTCAGTAAGCGATACATCAGATGGCAAAAAAAAAAATGTATGGCTATGTCGTACCGTCATCGGTATCTTTGCCTAAATTACACTACAACCGAAACTCATTGTTTATTGTGAAAAACAAACATATGTAAAACCCATTTTTCTGCTCAATAAATAAACATTACAAAAAGAAAAAAGATATATCAGATGGCACTAAGAATTGCATTACCAATCACCAATCATAATCACCAATCAGTTCATATCACCAATTAATTTTAGAGGCGTGCGATGAGGATAATATAGTATATGGTGCGCCTTTAATTTTTTTTTCAGTGGATGTAGATCCATGGAAAAATCGAACAATCGCTCTGCGTTTCTTTAAAATTCCCATTAACCTTGTCGAATGATTTGCCGCACATTTTATTACCAACTGAAAATAACTTGTTACATTCTATATTATTTACTTTGATATGTAGTTGTTTCGTATCGTTTGTTCACCTGTAAATGTGAGCGAAAGAGGCAGTAGGTTTACGTTACAAGATAACGGTATTGCCTTCATTCTTCGAATCAGTCTCTATACCGTTGCAATAAGCGCCTCAGATATGGTCGATCACTTCTGCTGTATTTGAACGAGAATATAATCTTTTGCGTCGTCTTGGTGTATTTGTAAAATAAATCGTCCTTTTCACAAAGCTCAAAGATGATGAAACTCTCTTGTCATTTTAAATTTGTTGCATTATCTATCGCCTTGCCTTCCATGTATTTTCTAACGGTGTATATATACTACAGTAAAACCTTGCTTATCCGCTTATAAGGACTTTGAAATGAGTTGCATTAGATTCTGGCTGTATTTGAAAGCATTGTACAGCTGTATTTAAAGTATCCAATACATCCATGTCAGTGGGAGTTTCTTCATCATTGCTGTTAGTATTAAATTCCGTTTCTTCTCTTTCTTCTCCTTCTTTTTCAAATTCGTCAATAGGTTCTTTGATTTTCATACGCTGCAACTTGTCGTATAATTCCTTCGTCGTTCAAAATTTGACGACTTTACTTATTTCTAGCAATTCCGATCCATTCTGCGGTGTTCTCTGTTTCATAATCTGCATAAAAAGATATGCATCTCGTAATTTTATGAATATGTGAAATTTCTTCTTTATCGTTATTCTTTTCCATCATTTCTTCTTCTGTTTTTTTGAAACGAAAGAGTTTCCTCCATGCTTTACGAAGATTTTCTGCTGTCAACAAATTCATCGGCGCTGTAGATGGAATCATTTGAATAATTTTAGTTGTGTGCAAAATCGTACAAAGTTTTCTCGAACGCTTTAGCATTGTTTTATTTTGCAGAGAGATTTTTAACATAAATGTTTAACATCATTTCGTGCTTTAAACTTCTGTAGTCATCTGTTGCTAGCTTTAAATCTTTATTGCATCCCATTTTTTGTATTCAGGTACAGAACTTTTTCCCATAATGGGGCCACTAATTGGTTTGCTCATGACACGCTGTGATGTAAACCATCGGAAAAATGCACTATACAATTCAGAATTCCTTATTTATATTTTCATATTTATCACGTTTAAAAATTGGAAAATGCAAAGGAATTCCCGCATACGTTTCAATTCGTTCCCACGCTGATTAATTTCCTGCAATCAATGCAAACTCGTACTCCTCAGGCCTTCTTCGATTGGAATGGCGTAACCCAAGCGGATTCGTTCTCTTTGATAAAGTTGGCTTTTAATATTTTCTGTAACTCTTGCATTATGGTGGTAGTGCATTAGCGGATGTCGTGGCGTATGTATCACGTGCAAGTTGTTCGGAACCATTAAGGTGGTCGAGTTCGTCCACTTGTCGCATTTCGCGAGATCGAACATCGGAATCAATAGTTTATCGCCCTATGTGTGAATCATGCATATACATACGTCGGTGTTCACGCATGCGAACGCTCAAATCCGCGAGTATTCGTTTCAAGCGATCCATCGTTGATCAATTTTGTTTGAACCAATCATTTCTTGTTTTCGCGTATATGTCTGCTTCAGGCATTTTCTGCAACTCCCATCGCAGAAGCATGATGGATAATGGTCGATGAGGATAATATAGTATCTGGTGCGTTTTTAATTTTTTTTTCGGTGGATATAGACCGATGGAAAAATCGAACAATCGCTCTGTGTTTCTTTAAAATTCCTATTAACCTTGCCGAATGACTTGCGGTACATTTTATTGCTAACCGAAAATTACTTGTTACATTCGGATGTGAAATGTTCATATTATTTATTTCGATATGTAATTGTTTCCTATCGTTTATTCACTTGCAGGTGTGAGCGAAGGAGGCAATAGATCAGATAACGGTATTGCCTTTTTACTATGTTTGGATTGATTATAAATTGGGCACACGTTAAAGTTAGTGTTATTGAAACCCCATTCATTAAAGGTGTAGAATATTAATTCTTAAAGTACCTGTAATTCTTAATATTAAACGTAGCGTTTAAATAGCGCACTGTTACCGATATGATATGTGTAAGTAATATGTGTATGTCATGTCCATTTATCCATGATGAAAGCGCATGTGTTCATGTCAAGTCAAAAACATTAAAAAGATGTTCGTAAATACTCTATATAAGCGTTTCGAAAGATTTTTTTTTTCAAATGATACAGAAGATACTGCTAGATATCGTAAACGATATTACATTGTAGTAAGAATGGTGGAGTATCTCAGGAGGGATTAATGTTATCACAGAAATGTTTTTGCAGAAGTTATTTCGCATTAGTGAGGACGTTATGAGATATGGATGAAACGATATGTAGTGGATCATGGGATTCATCTTAAGAACGTTATTATGTTACGTATAAAGAAACGTAGAACGTACGAATTTATTTATCTCTAGTACTATTATAAACGGGAAAAACTCCCATTAGTGTACAAACGCTATATATCTGTATGCAAGCAGTTGGAAGATTCATAGTAAAAATACATAAAATTATACTGGCAGGAATATTTTAATTTTTAATTTTTAGAAATAGAAAATATCACGTGCATAATGATTTAAATATGCACAGAACATATTCGCTTTGATACAGATGTGATTTAGGAGGTAAGAGTTACCTAATATAGAAGAATAGCAAATTGGATGTAAGGTACGCGTAAATCTCAGCGACCTTGAAGTTCGTATAATAAAAATGTATCTTCGATGGAAGTTGCCAACAACTCACAAAGCCATTCATCAACTGGAATAAGAACATCAGGTCAGCATTTACGGGTCAGTAATTCAACTCAAGAGATCGCATGTTCATTTTTTTCATAAAGGGAAACAATCGTGATCTACTACGGCCATTTCCGTACTTACTTCCGTACTTAGATTCATACTTAAATAGATATTGCAAATCTGAAGAAGATATGCTGGATTCTCTCGATTGACTGTTTATACGTGATCGAATAACGAAATGGAATGGCAGATGTATATTCTAGACAAGGTCACGCGAAAAAACAATATAGCATTTTGATAGTTCGCAAGCTTTGAAAGTTCACCGTACAACGCTTCACAAGCCCGATTCTTTTAGAGGTCTCGCCAACTACACGCTGTCGGTGAAGTAAGGAATTTAACAGTTGCTGTAGCGGACACCCAAATTGTTTAATTTCGAAGGCTGAGAAATGACAGTGTCACCAAGTAATATTTGTCTAAAGTGAGCGATGTACCGTTTGTTCCGCACAAGTTGTCGAAGTTGTCAAGGTTCAGATGAGGCGAAACGCAAGTCATGAAATGATGTACAAGGGATCAAGAAGTGAACCCTGGAGCGATGCTTGAGTAACGACCGACGATATGAAGAACCTGCTTATGATTGATAAAATAACTTGTCAACCAAGAAAGCGACTGATTACAAGAACCCAGTGCAACAATTTTGAATTCATAATATTGTGTAGCACTATGTAAAAAGTCTTTTTAAAAAAGCTGTACACTCTATCCACTTGGTTATTCTCTAGACTGGTTGAGACAAAATTACGGTAAATAGAGAGATTAGTTACTGTGGACAAGGCTGGCGTAAAGCCACGTTGCTCGTTACAGATCAGAAACGTGACATGAAGTTTAGCAATGTCAACAACTGCGCTTTCGAATAACTTTGGCATTACATCGATGATGCAGACCGGTTTACGGTTCCCCGCATCGCCAGATTTAAATGTAGAAGTAATTGTACTATTCTTTCAAGCATCCAGAAGAATTCCTGTCGTCAACGAGTTGTTAAACATGCTGCAAAGCACGCGGAATAATACGAAACTACGTTTAAAAACAATTGTGAGAATTCCGTGGAGATCCGCTCCATGTCGGACCACAGAAGTATAGATATTGCCGTATGCTGACTGCATCCCAGAATATAGATTGTCACGGATTCACTTGATATGAAACTGAGAGTATTAAAGACGCCGAATAGAAATATATGTAATATAAACATAAATATGCAGCCAACTGAATATGGATCACCAACCTCAATAATGTTGTCGGTAAATTCATAGTATAAATGCGGTATTAGCATACAGATAGCATGAAGGTAGTAGTAAAGGTAGTATGAAGACGTTGGTGAAAGATATACCACCACCACAACGGTAAACATTGAACAAACATTGAATCTTGACGAACTGGTGTTCAATGTGCGAGATATTAAGACGAACACATGAGCTGCAAAATTGACTTTTTAAGCCAATAAGGACAGCACTGCCTCTAGAGAAGTTAGGCCAGATTTGTCATGAGAATAAACATTCTAACCGAAGAAATCCAACTCTGCGGAAGAGATATCTGAATGTAATCAGATCTCCAGAGAAGAAGGAAAAAAATGATAATGTTGTAGTCTTGTTGTAATTATACTATCCCGCGCTGCAGATCATGTAATCTGTAATGATGTAATCTTACTTACAGATATTAGTGCGAAGGCTCCTAATATTCTGCTGATACACTAATGGCGAGAGTAATCGCTTTTGGTCTTCGAGTGATACAACTCTTGGCACGCCACAAATGTACTCAACTCGGATTTTAAATTATTTTAAAGTTACACGCTGTTTGTCCATCTGTGGCACTTGGTCAGCTCCTTCAAATTTGCGTTTGTTCTATTAACAAAGGAAGATCTGAAGATTTGAACGTAACGCAAACTTCTTAAGGTCTGCCGCTGGAATTGTTTCAGCCGAATAACGTTCCCTTAAAAAAAGACTTTCTTGATTTTGAAGCCTTTACAAATGAAGTCTCCACTGCTTTAGCAACACGAAAATTATTTATACGTCATAATGTCTACCTTTGTATTAGAAACAACTTTTGTAACAATGATCTGTTAACTTCAATCCCTCGTAATATTCAATGGCTCTTATATTTCACGCAGTATGCTGACTTGCCATTTTCATATCTTTCATAACATCTTCTTCAATCTAAAATTTATAAATCTGTAACAGCCCATTATTTAAACGATAATTATACGATAAAGCCTTTGGAAATGAATGTTTTATCCGAGGCAAATCAAACGAGTTACTGAAAAATATCTTAGATGAACGGGGTTTATAATGTGACATTTTCTTTTAAGAATTGCACAGAAAGAGATAAAGAGTAAAAGATATTTATAATAAATTTGAGATAATATGGAACATCCGATCTTTACTATGTTTCAAACGGAAGTACATATTATACTTATTCCATTTTTCCTAATAACTCTAGCATTTCTTATGTAATCCTATTTGCTCGATTAATCGCGACATTTGAATGGATATCGTTGATTCTATTTTTTTTTTTACCTACCCTATTATAGAGTTTTGTATAGTTTGCTCTACGGGAGTGTTATGATTATTGCTATTGTTTATTTAATTTCGGTTTCATCAAGATGGAAACGGATTTGGTCTGCAACTCCTTTCATTCGTCCTTCCTTAGTTAGCTTTACTATCACTTCTTAGTTAACCAACTGCCGGGAGTTGATATTGATACTTCTATTGATACTTCTATCCTGTTTTTGCCGTTTATTACAGAACTGAAGATACCTGGTCTTATAAAATGCGAACACTCGCCTCGGTTGTGTGACGTCTTGTAATTGATGTAATTTACATTGCAGTTGAATGTAACGTGCTTTATTCTAAGACAACAGATGCAGGAACTGTGTTTTTCAGATCTATATATTTCTTTGTTGTTTCCATAGTTGTTTATTGATGATAAAGAAGTTACTGTGCTTTCCTTTATTATTTCTGGTTCGCGGATAATCTGGTTGTCCACTCTATGTTGATACACTTTTTCTTCGTGCATGTATAGTTTACTTTACAACATATTAGCTGTTGCTGGTTGCTACAACTCTATTGTTTCATTAGTGTACAAACCTTCAGAGGTCGTGAGAGGAATGTGGTACTAACCGCTATATTCCTAGTAGCTGTGCTCTTTTCAGCCCATTTAATACTTACCCAAATTACGCTACTGTATTTACACGAGGTGCGATCAAATGGAAATGGAATTGCTTTCGTAAATGTTTCATCAATATATGAACCTAGTTTTGGCTCTCGTCCACTTCGGAGTAGTTGTGACCTTGTTTCCAATGATAATATGGCGTCTCAAATGACTTTTGGAAATCATTTCTGGTAATCTAATCAATTACATGCGTTTCTAAAAAATCCGTTAAAATACCGCATGCTACAGAACTAAATACTTAAAGATATTCACCTTCCATACTGTTTCTCCATCAACACCTAAATGAAGATTACGTATATTTTTCAATGTTATGTTTAAATAAGTAATACAATATCATTCAAGAATAAAAGAGAATATCAACCATAATAACATAGAAGAAATGAGTGTTCCATAAAGGGAGGACAGAAAGTATCTCGTTCCTATTGGATAATTACGATAATAGGAAGGAAATATTTTTACAGCAAAATCTTGATCTCCCATGCTGCTTTGCCATACCGGTCCATAGCGTCCTTGTTCTGAAATTATACAATGTATTACAGTTAAAAATATTTATTTTTGTCGTAAATTCAATGGTTTAATTAACAAAGAACATACCTACAATTGTTGTAAGTTTCAAATGATCCATTATATTAGCACCAGCTCTTAGCACTGTGCTATGCATAAACTGATCTGTATAGGAAAATGGTTTTCCTAATGTTGCTAACACATTAGTATGATATACAGGATATACCATTATAGTTACAATATATATTATTATTAATAATATGCATAGTAGAACACTTGTTATGATAACAATCCATTTCTCAGAATCTCCAAATACTCCAAAAATTCCAAATATTCAGTTGCTACAAGATTTCATAAAAGATATTATAATGAAATTGTAAATTAATACAGAACATATTTCTTTGTATCGTTGAAATTTACTTGGTTGATTATCTTTTGCAGGAATACAATTATGCACATTATTCTCAGAGTATAAGATATTAATAATTTTGATATTAAGATTACATCCATGACAGCAACAAAATTTTTTATTATTCAGTGCTTTAGTAGAAATTGTTGTTTTGATGCCCCATAGATAGGCGGTTTCACGTTTAATAATACGTTTCATCGGTGTTCCAATTCTTTCAGTTTATTTGGGGCTCGGTTCGGCGATTTATGTATAAATTTGTACCAGTTAAAACTATCGTAGTGTCCCGCGTTTAATTTGATTCCACAAAGGAAGACCATATCTGGATTATATTATTCTTCTTTACTTATCATATTTGCCTTGTTATTTTCATATTCTCCTTCTCTTTCATTACCTCCACCCCTCTCTTTCGTGTCTTTATAGATGATTTTTCCTCCACAGTACCATCAGGCGTCGAGAGGCTTCCACAGATCATTGGACCGCTATTCAACCAACGGTCACTCCACTATTTCTTTATCCATGCTATTTAGCATCATTTAAAGAAGGCGCTATGCAAGTGATACGCGCCATTACATTCACAGGGGATACATTCCATTGCATGGCAGGACTTGACTCCACAGCACGCCTTGGAATGCATACAGTCATCCCTGGCATAATATGTTTTTTAAGCGTCTTTTTATTAACTTTTCCCTCTAACCTCTTCTTCACTTCGCTAACTTAAGTCTCTTTAACTTAGAAGTGGAGAGCATTTCAAAACCCTCCCTAAAGTTTTAGAGTTCCATATTCCCACAAACAATTATTTCTTAATATTTTTCTAACTCTTGCCGTAAGTATCTGAATCCTGATTACGTAAATGCCTTCACAAATACATTTGCCAGCCACTCTTCTCTTTTCCATTCAAAGCAATCCCTCTTTGGATGGCCAACTTTTCCAATGTTGAAACAGCTTGGTTCTTGTTTCTCGTACTCACGTTTACTTGATTGCTTCTGCTGTTCCCTTTTATAATTGTTACCTTTTGTTAGCAGCGCCACCGATGTTTTCTGGTCGTCTTTCTTCCATCTGATTTCTTCCGTCATTATCCTTGTAGTAACCCTGCCTAAGGTCTTCTTTCCTTCTTCCACCGAAATCCACGTACTATGAAACTGCTCAAATTTGTTTGGTAAAACCGATAAAATGCGTGATATCAGCATTTTCTCGCCAGTTTCACTACCAAGGGCTTTCATCTCCGCCGCTATCGGTTCCAACTTTGACAAGTTGTGAGAGACATTTTCAGATTGTCCCCAATTAAAATCGAAGAACTGCTTCCGTTTCCATAACCTGCTGAGGTTATTAGATGTATGAACAGAGGAACGAGTGGATTAATTGTAAAGTAGAAAATATATTTTAGTACAGAAGTGTAGGTACAAGTAGGAATATAATTTGAGCTGTTCCCGATCTGCACGTCAGCAGTGTTACCCTATGACCGAAAGCCCCGAAGCCATCGTCGCCTGTCTACTATCTATGGTCTGCCTTCGTCTCAGTCTATTGTCTATGCGCTGTCGATGGCTTCAGTGTTTGAGAAAACTGAAAAGAGCATATGTAAAGTTTTCCTAAAAGTGATGACCACCTGAACACCGTCCCTGAAACTCTTATATATCCCTACTAACAATTATCTCTTAATAATTTTCTAATTCTTGTTGTAAACATCAGAACCTTGATTTCGTCAATGCCTTTACAAATACATTTGCAAGCCGCCTTTCTCTTTTCCATTCAAAGCATCAAAAGCAATCCTTCTTTAGATAGGCAATTTTTCCACAGGTGAAACGGCTTGGACCTTGTTTCTTGCATTCACGTATACTTGACTGCTTCTGCAGTTCCCTTTTATAATTGTTACCATTTGTTAGCAGCGCCACCGATGTTTTCTGGTCGTCTTTCATCCATCTGATTTCTTCCATCATCAGCCAGATACTAATTCTGCTTAAGGTCTTCTTTTCTTCTTCCACCGAATCCCACGTATTGTGAAAATGGTCAAATTTGTTTAGTAACGCCGATTAAATGCGTGTTATCAGCATTTTTTCGCCAGTTTCACTCCCAAGGGCTTTCATCTCCGCCGCTATCGGTTCCAACTTTGACAAGTTGTGAGAGACATTTTCAGATTATCTCCAATTAAAATCGAAGAAGTGCTTCCGTTCTGATAAACTGCTGAGGTTATTAGATGTATGAATAGAGGAACACCAGGATAAATTGTAAAGTAGAGAATATATTTTAGTACAGAAGTGTAAGTACAAGTAGGAATACAATTTGAACTGTTCCCGATCTGCACGTCAGCAGTGTTACCCTATGACTGAAAGCACCGAAGCCATCGTCGCCTGCCTACTGTCTATGGTCTGCCTTCGTCTCAATCTATTGTCTATACGCTGTCGATGGCTTCAGTGTTTGAGAAAATTGAAAAGACCAGATGTAGAGTTTTCCTAGAAGTGGCGACCACTTGAACACCGTCCCTAAAACTCTATATCCCTATTAACAATTATCTCTTAATAATTTTCTAATTCTTGTTGTAAATATCTCACCTTGATTTCGTCAATGCCTTCACAAATACATTTGCCAGTCGTCTTTCTCTTTTCCATTCAAAGCATCAAAAGCAATTCCTGTTTAGATGGCCAATTTTTCCACAGGTGAAACGGCTTGGACCTTGTTTCTCGCATTCACGTATACTTGACTGCTCCTGCAGTTCCCTTTTGTAATTGTTACCTTTTGTTAGCAGCGCCACCGATGTTTCCTGGTCGTCTTTCTTCCATCTGATTTCTTCCATCATCAGCCAGGTACTAATTCTGTTTGAGATCTTCTTTTCTTCTTCGACCGAATTCCACGCACTGTGAAAATGGTCAAATTTGTTTGGTAACACCGATTAAATGCGTGTTATCAGCATTTTCTCGCCAGTTTCACTACCAAAGGCTTTTATCTCCGCCGCTATCGGTTCCAAGTTTGACAAGTTGTAAGAGACATTTTCAGATTCTTCCCACTTAAGATCGATAAATTGCTTCGGATTCCATAACCTGTTGGGGGTATTAAATCTGTGAACAGAGAACGCGTGAATAAATTGTAAAGTAGAAAACATATTTTAGTACAGAAGTGTAGGTACAAGTAGGAATATAATTTGAGCTGGTCCCGATCCGCACGCTGGCAGTGCTATGTCTGAAAGCCCCGAAGCCACTGTCGCCTGTCTACTGCCTATGGTCTGCCTTCGTCTCAGTCTATTGCCTATACGCTGTCGATGGTTTCAGTGCTTGAGGAAACTAACCAGATGTAGAGTTTTCTTAGAAGTGGTGACCACTTCATCATTATTGCTCCTGATTTGTGCATCATTCACGTGTGAAATTATCCAGACGCAATAAGTGCAAAATTATTTTTGTTCTTTTTTCCTTGCAGATACTTCTGTCCATACCTCGCTCTCTCTTTCGTTGCACTGGTCATCCATGACGGTGTCGTTTTGTGGGACAACACGGTATATGCAGGCTACAAGAACTTTGTTTGTTTCGATTTCCTTTCTTCGCAGGAATGCTGTTGCTTTTTCTTTTGTTGCTCGATTTGGCACTTGATTCAACCTTTTGCTTTATTGGCTCTTCGTTCATTTCTAGTATTTTCGTATTTTCTTTCCTAGCAGTATGGGCGCTAGATTTAATCTTTTTGCATCTTTTCCGGCTTCGCAAGTAATTTTAGATTCTGTCACTGTTTCGCGTCGGTTACTTCTCCGATTCTATGCTCGTGCTGCATGAAACAAGTTGTTCTGCGCTTGCTGTCTCGCTTTTTTTTTGTGATTCCCCTGTGTTACATGTTGAGGTTCTATACTTGTTTATTGTTAATAAAGAAACTGCTGTATTTTTTTTGATTATTTCTGTATTCACTGTTCGCGGATAGACGCGTTCGTGTGGGAGCGCGTCAGCGGGAGTCGTAGTCTGAAAGTCGTACTGCGAACATACCGGTTCCCTTGAACGGTTCTGTTGAAGAAGTTGTTGGTAGTGGTGTATATATTTTAAATAATACGTATAGCAGACATCTTCTTCGTTACCCATATACTTCCCGCTGGAATCTACTGCCCAGAAAGCGTCGTTCGGCACTGCTGTCCAAGAAGTATCGTTGGGCAACTTGGCCCAGGAAATTATAAGGAATTCCGCAGGTTGCAGACCTGTGAAACATTTCGCGGAGTTTTTTTAGTTTGTCTCTTGTCCTTGATTAACCCGTGATGTGGCAGATAGTGTGGTCTTAGCCATGTATTTCATTGGTGGTCGCTCGTCGATTTCCCAAACGCGAGCGAGGTTCATGTATAGATCCGTCGTAGAGGTGTGAAAAATGTTTACGGTTGAATGCGAGACATGGCTTCCCCCACTGACCTATCTGAATCGCGTTTTCTTGGTTATGATTCTTGGTGGTTGTACTGGCTTGATCCGTATACTCTTCGTCGTTTCGTTAGAGACGAGTCTCTTGGCCCAATTATTCGCGGAATGCAAAATCACAGATATTTTATCCTCCGTTTGCTCAGATTGCTTCTATTCGATTGAATGCAGTGGATTAGAAGTTACAGCTACTGGCGTGTGTAACTAACCTATATTTCTTAGTAATATATACATATATACCTGTATATTACTATTATTAATATTTTCTCGAAGTATTTTCTCGATTATGATATGTAACAGACTTAGGTCACGTTTTTGAAAAACTAGCTTTGATTGAAACATTCGATTCCCACGAAAATTTATTCAACGTCAAGTTACAGAAGAACAGATTCTGTTCTAGTTTTTAAAATTCATCGCTGTAATCTTGTTATTAGTACCGAAACAAAACCTCTTATATGTTTGACGAGTCCCGATTGTTCCACGCGAGACTTCTTTGCGCTGAAATTCCTTACGATCACAAAGGCTGTTTAACTGACGAAGTTTTGTAACGACGAATTACGAATACCATCCAGTAAAAGTTCTTATTTCAAAATTCGCAGTTCTTCCTCGTTAACGGTGTTCTTGCTATTCATTGTTCATAAGATCCTGATACGAACACATTAAAATACGTGGATTAACGAGAAGCGTAATATAAAATTTTCAAACTCCTCTGAATTTTTAATGAAACCTTCTTAATATGTTCTGTTGTGATCTGAGTTGGCCAGCATTAGGACCAGTTTCCCTCTAGTGGGTGTCACCATGCTGGGACTGTGCAAGGAATGTACTGATTCGTCCTTACTAGTGAGATCATAGATGGGAGTGCTGATTGAGGAAAAACTGCTTCTGGATAGTTCCAACATCGTGGATTTCAAAACATCTGCCAAAGGTTTCGACTCGGGTTTTACTTTGTTGTCCTGGACAATATTGAGCCTGTTACTCACTACGTTGTGATTTATAGTTACAGGTTAACGAACATTCTGTAACAGATCAGGGGAGATATGAAACGGCTTGTTGCCTGGTGCGTTCAATATATTCCTGTTAGTTGACTTTCTGTACCGCCTTTTAGCGCTCTCAATTATGTCTGTAGCGCGTGATTCACTATTCAAGAATTTAACTCGTATGGCCATGCGTTCATTTTGTGTCTGACCCTGGTCAATCTCGTCCAAATCGTTTTGATTTTTGCTATACGTAGCATATTCTGCCTCTAAATCGTCCAAACAGTATTGAATGAACATTACTGACTTCCTTTCCTCGTAGTACCGCTTGAAAATTGCTAATTCTATAGTGAATACTTTCCGTTTCCGCTTTAATTGTTTTATGTGTTTCTTGTGATTAGGTGTCATGGCATATGTGCGTGAGTACCATGCTTTTATGCCGTGTGTAAGGCGGAAGCTGACTCCAGAAGTGTATGACTTATGTTTGGGTGTTATCAATTTGTTCGAATTAATGGTGTGTTTGCTGCTCTTCTCTGTGTAGCGAGAATGTTAGCGGTGTACTTCGTGTCGACGGTGTTTTCTTGCTTACAGTTGTCCCGGCTGTTTGCCCACTGCAGGTTACTGTGCAGTGGAATGTTGTATGCGGTGTACTTCGTGATGAAGATAATTCCTTCTCGAAGATAGCATGGACATTGATGTGATTTGTCTAACAGTCTTGTTTTCTTCCAGACTGATGCTTCCTCTAACGGCTCCGGATGCGGCTCGAAGGTACAATATCTGATGATGAACTGTCCTCCTACGTTGCTGATTCTCCCTACCAGCCATTGGGTTTCGTCTATCCATCGTGCTCTTTCGGCTGGTACCTTCTCAGGGTTTTCTATCCGATCTCGGAGTCATTAGGATTACAGCTCGCGGAGGTCATGTAATTCAGAATTTAAAGAAGGGAGGTGCCTATGCCATAAACGGACGGCTAGTCAAAATTTCAAACAGTTTACGTCATAAGATGACGCCTTCATTCTTCGAATCAGTCTCTATACCATTGCGATAAGCGCCCTAGATATGATCGATTTAGCATCACTTCTCCTGTACTCGAACGAGAATATAATTGAAAATCTCTTGCGTCGTCTTGGTGTATTTGTAAAATAAATCGTCCTTTTCACAAAGCTCAAAGATGATGAAACTCTCTTGTCTTTTTAAATTTGTTGCATTACCTATCGCCTTGTCTTCCATGTATTTTCTAACGGTGTATATATATTACAGTAAAACCTTGCTTATCCGCTTATAAGGACTTTGAAATGAGTTGCATTAGATTCTGGCTGTATTTGAAAGCATTGTACAGCTGTATTTAAAGTATCCAATACATCCGTGTCAGTGGGAGTTTCTTCATCATTGCTGTTAGTATTAAATTCCGTTTCTTCTCTTTCTTCTCCTTCTTTTTCAAATTCGTCAATAGGTTCTTTGATTTTCATACGCTGCAACTTGTCGTATAATTCCTTCGTCGTTCAAAATTTGACGACTTTACTTATTTCTAGCAATTCCGATCCATTCTGCGGTGTTCTCTGTTTCATAATCTGCATAAAAAGATATGCATCTCGTAATTTTATGAATATGTGAAATTTCTTCTTTATCTTTTCCATCATTTCTTCTTCTGTTTTTTTTGAAATGAAAGAGTTTCCTCCATGCTTTACGAAGATTTTCTGCTGTCAACAAATTCATCAGCGCTGTAGATGGAATCATTTGAATAATTTTAGTTGTGTGCAAAATCGTACAAAGTTTTCTCGAACGCTTTAGCATTGTTTTATTTTGCAGAGAGATTTTTAACATAAATGTTTAACATCATTTCGTGCTTTAAACTTCTGTAGTCATCTGTTGCTAGCTTTAAATCTTTATTGCATCCCATTTTTTGTATTCAGGTACAGAACTTTTTCCCATAATGGGGCCACTAATTGGTTTGCTCATGACACGCTGTGATGTAAACCATCGGAAAAATGCACTATACAATTCAGAATTCCTTATTTATATTTCCATATTTATCACGTTTAAAAATTGGAAAATACAAAGGAATTCCCGCATACGTAATCCGTTCCCACGCTGATTAATTTCCTGCAATCAATGCAAGCTCGTACTCCTCAGGCCTTCTTCGATTGGAATGGCGTAACCCAAGCGGATTCGTTCTCTTTGATAAAGTTGGCTTTTAATATTTTCTGTAACTCTTGCATTATGGTGGTGGTGCATTAGCGGATGTCGTGGCGTATGTATCACGTGCAGGTTGTTCGGAACCATTAAGGTGGTCGAGTTCGTCCACGTGTCGCATTTCACGAGATCAAACATCGGAATCAATAGTTTATCGCCCTATGTGTGAATCATGCATATACATACGTCGGTGTTCACGCATGCGAACGCTCAAATCCGCGAGTATTCGTTTCAAGCGATCCATCGTTGATCAATTTTGTTTGAACCAATCATTTCTTGTTTTCGCGTATATGTCTGTTTCAGGCATTGTCTGCAACTCCTGCCGCAGAAGCATCTTGTTCTCCATTGAAAGGCGATATGATGAGCAACTTCCGGCGAAAGGTTGCCTGTATCTGTGCCTTGTATATGTTCGGCATATGTTGTTCAGATGTCCGACGGATTGGAAGACGTTGAATGAATCTCCGAAAAATATGTTTCCAGGGCCTCCCACTGAACGTTCAGGATGCTGGATGATTCTCCCTGTGATGTCTTATCTTTGGGCCTAAATTGATATTTTCTCTAAAGAGAATTCTTCCGAGGAAAGAGCATCTTGTCTGTATCTTAACTGTTAAGGTTTGAATATTTTTCTCGTATCTTTGATCATCCATTACAACCTACCTGTTGGGCTGCTTATCGATCGTGATTTGTGCATCTTCTACATGCAAGGTTATCCAAAGGTAATAACAGCAAAATTATTTTTGTCCTCTTTTCCTCGCAGATACTTCTGCCAATACCTCTCTGTTCCTTCTGTTGTACTAGTTATCCATAACCGTGTCGTTTAAGGGTTGGCACGGTATATCACGGCATAGCAGGATGCAAGAGCTTTGTTGGTTTCGATTTCATTTCCTCGCAGGAATGCTGTTGCTTTTCCTTTTGTTGCTCCATTTGACATTTGATTCAACCTTTTCCTTTATTGGCCCTTTGTTCATTTCTAGTATTTTCGTATTTTCTTTCCTAGCAATATGGGCGCTGGATTTAATTATTTTGCATCTTTTCCGGCTTCGCAAGTAATTTTAGATTCTGTCACTGTTTCGCGTCGATTACTTCTCCGATTCTATGCTCGTATTGCATGAAGTAAGTTGTCCTGCTTTTACTGTCTCGTTTTTCTTTGTAGTTCCCCTGTGTTACATTTTGACGTTCTATACTTGTTTATTGATGATGAAGAAACTGCTATATTTTCCTGAATTATTTCTGAGTTAAAGGAAAGGAACTTTTATTTAGTTTCCGCTCTCGACTACTTCAAAGTAGTTATTCATTACGTTATTTCCAATGATACTGTAACGTCTTCTCAAGTGACTTTCGAAAATCATTTCTTGCAACCTCATCAAGTACCCGTTGCGACACCTCTCGTACCTTTTCCACACTGCCGAAGCATTGCCCCTTCGCTTTCGATTTCATTTTGGGAAATAAAAGGAAGTTACCAAGGGCTAAATTTGCCGAACGTGGAGGATGTGGGATGACCGTGGTGTTGTTATCGGTTAAAAATTTTCGTGTTTCGTAAGATCGTAGTTGCGGGAAAACAAAAACTGTGTCCTGTAACACGACAACACCCCTGTACACACGGCTTACGACTTTAAAAACATATAATTTCGTAGAAGATGGTTTAATATCTAGATTAAATAATATGAAAAATTACCATACCAGTTTCTGGTCGATAATTGAAAACTCCATCTATTTCTTGAGGTTTCTTTTCGTGCTGCCGACTACATCTTGCGATATACAGTTTTCCAAAATGAATTAAGAATGAATCAACGATCGCATCTGCGATTGCTCGATCATCAATTACTTCGTCGGAGTCATTTTCATTGTCACTTTCCATTAAATTTCGATTTGCCATTTCCTGACTCGTTGAGGTAATACTTAATCGTAAAACGACCACTAGAGAACTGGACTGCCATTCCAGAAAAGAATTCGAAAAATCTGATCGATCTCTGCACAGTGCAAAACGTTACTGTAAGCATCAGCCATCTTTGAGAGAAGTCGTGAAACACAATAGAGTGTCTGTACGGACTTTGATGGCATTGCATTTTTTACGACTTCGAGATCAAGTGTGGATTACCCGAAAAATTTTGTTTCTTGTGTTCGGGTCGTTTCGAAACTGAATTCTTCGGTAAAAGTAGAGCGTCTAGCAAATAGAGAAGAATATAGATATTATTAGGTTCAACTCATTGTCTTAATTTTGCAAATTGCATGAAAGATCATAGTGAGACACGGCGTCGCTAATAACGGAGGATAATATATCACAATGTGACACAACCGTGTCATAATCTGATGTCTCGTTATAGTTCATGGAAGAGCATAGCGATGATAGTATTAACGCTGATATGATTCTTGATGACCTACCTAACATAAAATTAATGAACTATCAACTTCAGTTTGCTTCTTGGAATTGTATGCCACAAAATATTTTGCTGAATATATGGCTAAGAAAATGACGTTTAAAAAGTCGCCATGTTACGGCAGATTCGCAGAAAAAAGCGCCAGTTTTTGTCGCAATGAGCAATTCCGTGCATACAACGTCGAAGAGAATTGTCAAATTTTGGACGCCTATATGTAGCAACCAACGAACAAATTTTTGCAAATTTTTAGATTAACGTATTGCGAACTAATCGTTTTATTGCTACACCTAAACGATCGGGGGAAATTTCTTCTCTCGTGGTTTTTTTTATATAAAATTCATATATTTATCCCGGCTAAGTCTAAGATATTGAAAACTACTTGTAGAGACCATCTCCGAGATTTAGATTTTATAGTGTATTTTCTAAGCATATGATCGGTCATATCTATACCGAATTTGATACCATTATGTGATCTAATTGTCTCCGGTATACAGATATTTTTTCAATTCCTACGGATGTATGTATGTAACTAAGAATCAGTAGTTTCTTAATTAGTATAGTTTTGTAAATTGTCAGAGTACAATTATTTGAATGATATAACAGTAAACCTACAGCGACCAGTCAAATGACCGATTTTTAAATTCCGTTTAGAATTTCTTACGTACAACATTATTGCACCGCCTTTCTGCTATAAGAAACTTCACGACGTTTCTTGTAGTATACTTACAATGAATTTTTTAACAATAGTGTAAATGGATAGTGTAGTACATGTAATGCGTAATTTTGCAACTAATGTAAGTTGATTTGTCTCGGAAATTACGTGTTATTTTTTAATTAATACGGATTTAATGACAAACGATAAACCGAATGCATAAGACGAAGAAGAGAGATATCCTTAAAAAGAAGAAAATGTGTATTATTTGCTTGTTTCATATGTATATTATTGTTTTAAAAATAAATATATCAAAGTTCATCTGGTTTTACAAAATTGAAAATAACGAACTCATACAATTAAGGAAAAAAAAAGGATCGATACAAATGGTTCTTAATTTGGTAAATGCCCTACTTAGATTGAGTAATCTCATTGAGATAATGTAATATAATTCATTCAGTAATATAGTTGAGATAAGCAACCAATGAATAATTTATATCTTTCAGTTTAGAAACTAGTACCACTACACTTGTTCATTTTAAGTTTGTAATATGATAGTAACTATCGCTTATCTATTATAATTAATGAAACATTCGTAATTAAGAAATTAAAATTTTCAAAAATGTCAAACACCTATTTGATGATTTAAAAATGTATAAAAATATTTTTCAGATATCTTACATCATTTTGTATGATGTATCATGTTACATATCTATCAAGCAAAATTTGAATGTAAATGATATAAATATGATCATAAAACTATAATTTTCCTTCTCGATAATTAATTTGTGTAAATTACTCCGTTTATGTTAAAAAGTATTCTATAGATTTTAATGAGATAATGAGATATTACGTTTAATTATTTAATAATAATCGTTTATTAGTCTTTTCTATTTAATACATTTATTTGTATTAATAAATTTTATTTAAATTTTAAAAACGGACAAAGTTACGATATTCTATTGTCACCTTGATGTAATGAGAGACGCTTATGAGTTACTTAATAAGTTTATAAGGTAATCGGTGGGTTATGCTCAAAATACTAACTGCTAACCAATTCGTTCAAGTTTTAATGTACGTCACAAGTAACAAGAAATGTAAGTTTTTATTAGATTTATTTTCTTTAATATAAGGTACATTCGACATGTACATATTATCATCGGCGAGGTACAGAATTTCCTTTTGGTAGCTGTATCTGTACCTGGTATCTGATCTATGGTATCTATACTTCGCCGATGATATTATAGCGAGTATTGAGTTTCAGTTGATAACGTAGACCAGTCTGACCTATTAGAAGCCGTAGCAAGTGCTGCTGCGTCGATAAGTACTACTTACGTAAGTATGTACATTGTACATATCTGCGAAAATTGAGATCGAATATAAAAAATATACACGCTTTGTCGCATTCCGAAGGTATTCAAGATGAATATTGAAACGTTGAAATTACTTGAAAAGTCAGCTAGTACCTGCATACAACTATTTCTCGTTAGAGATCGTTAAATAGATTTGGAACTGAAAGTTTTAGAACAGCTACAGAAATTATTTTTTCACGATTTGGAAGCGGTAAAAGATACAATACACAAGCTGCGTTATACTTTCATCGCGCTATGTAGGGTAGAAGTATTTGAAGTTATACGGAAATTATTTCGAATAAAGAAGGGCAGGAAATGGAGCACGGGTGTATGTAGTTGTAGACAATATATATACAACGTTCGGTCGCATACTTTTATTTCGAAACATCGAATTTCCTGACGTCTAAATATCCGCAACGCTGATACCAATGATAAGATGATTGTGAAGTATTATTATCAACGTCTTGTTAAGCATTATTAGGAAGGGCCAAGCTGCTTCAGCGTTTCCAAGTCTTGTATTTTTGGCGGTGCGTCGTTCCATCGATTCGCCGATTCATAATCGACGTTCGGCAAAATCAATTGCAAATCTAAATGGGCGCATACATTGACAACATCCATTGATCTAAAAATGTTTTCGACATTTGAAAGTAGGAAAGGGAAATAGGAAGATGTGGAGAACGCGAGCCTCCGTTTTATTTCTTTTTTCTTTGGTTCGCTGTTTCTTATCATTCACACGGACATTCAAATAATTCGAATTTTCTGCTTTTTTTTTCTTTCTTTTTTTCTTTTTTCTCCAATCGAATACTCTCTTTGATTTTGTATAGGTTCAAACATACGCGCGCACACACGCACAAACATTCTTCCTCTTTTCTTGTCCTTTGGCACAAAGTTATCCGGCACTCAGCTTCGCGGTGACCAACAGCAGATGCCTTCTTCACCGCGGCCACAGTAGCACTGGTACAAACAGACATATCGACAAGAAGTGTGATAACTTCTTCCAACATCCAAACAATCGTCTGCCGCCGCTATTAGCGCCTGAACTTTGCGCTGCTTCCGCTAGACCTAAATAAACATAATCAACGTTATTCCATTCTCCTCGTTTTCTAAGATCATTGTGAGAGGAAAAGGATTAGCTTACCACCGATTATAGATACATGATCCTTGCCGCGCGACGATCTATCGAAACCGATTTTTATTTCTAAAAACAGATGATATACACGTGAGTGCACTGCTATTATTTCTGCTACAATTATTTTATTACTATCGAAGTATAAGAATATACGTGTACGATGTATGTACTCTATGTATATGTATGTAGACTCAAAGTGACATGTACGGGGTAATTTAAGTAGAGATGGACTATCACGAAAGACGAACTATATATTTTCTAAACAAGTGTGTAGAATACGTCGATATTGTTATGCTAATTGTAATCGAACGTATCTGTGAAACGAAGATTGAAATCGTTTGGGAAAATGTAGAATCCACTACGATTGTTAATGCAGCAGCGATTATTTACATTTTTTCAGTATATCCCGTTATTCTATTTCATTTTAGTAATATCTCATTATTCATTTATTACTAGGTCATAGATTTCATAGATAGAGATCATAGATTTAATAGATTAGTATTTTCAAGCCCTTAAAATAGGAGTATATTTGTACGTCCATTTCTCCACTCCGATATCGAAGAAAACGGATGTACACGTAAAACGTTGATCAAAATTTCATGTCGATCGATTACTATTTTAAGAAGATGTACTATTTTAAGAAGATTTCGATGCAGTTGGAAATGTCTAAGAAAGGGAGCGGCTTTGAGGAAGAAAATGATAGCGGAAGAAAGCGACTTTGAGGAAGAAAATGACAGGGGAAATGTTTGCGAAAGAAACGAGACATTTTCGATCAAACCTTCGATACGAGGAGTCAGAAATGCCCCTTTGATTTCATTACAAATATACGCTATATGCGTTATATATTACAAATACACGTTACAACTTGTAGTGCAAGTTTTTTTTCAGCAAAGTAAAAAATCGTAAATCGTGTACGTAAATGTGAAAAAAAGAACATTAGGGACACTGAGATAATTCTATTTATAGTAATTATATTTAGCATTCTATTCTACTGATAACGTATTGCTTTTTCAGATATTACTCGTAACATTTGAATCTAAAGAAACCACAGGCCGGTGTCCCAACTCACTGCAATTTCACGTTCGAAATGTTGCAACGGCTTTTAGAATGCAGAGATTTAGAAGATACTTGTAGATTTAGAACGCGGAGATTTGTAATGGAAATTTAAAGAGGCCTTTGGCGTTAACGAAAGAGGAATGGACTACGATCCCAGATGCATACATATAGTTCATGGACTGAACCCATTAAATGGAACCACGCTAAACTCACAGAAAAATCAGTTATTTTTAGACGATTTTTATAAATAATGGTTAGCTTTAAAGCACATACTATGAAAAAGGACTGGAGCTGAGTTTATAAAAGTTTTATTAAATCAACCAATCTAAATTTTGCTTCCACTCCCTTCAAAATAATTCCTTCCTGCAACAATATAGCGACTTTACCATGGCCCCAATGATTTCTGAAAGCGAAATTTAAATTGGCTCATTTAATAAAACTTTTATGAAGTCAATCTGGCTTCTTTTCTTTTTTTTTTTACAGAACCTCGTACAATTCAAATCGATAACTTGAAATACAACTGCGGTGGTATTTCACTATTTGAACAATAGAAAAATACTTATAATATTAATTATTAGATGATTGATCTTAGAACAAAAACTAAAAGGGAAAAGGCACATAAAAACAAGTAAAAAATAACGTAATAGTGTAATTTTGTAAAATAATATAACTTGCGCATTAATCTGACAAATATTTTAGTCGATATAAGAATTAATGAGCTAGAAAGTTAAGCCACTTCTACGTTCAGTCGCAACGGAAAAACTGACAAAGTGTCGCGTACAGGTGACAGTTCTTCCTTTTTATCGCATGAGTCTGTAAGAGAGATGGAAGCGAACTCGTCTTTCGACGAGGAGTCGCAAGATTTCAGCTCTGAAACGCTTGGTAAGGTGTATAAGAAAATCGAAAATGAGAAAGAAAGGCGTATGAACATTGATATAGAGACAATGACGAAATACAAGAAACGTGTCATTTCATATCTAGCAAAATTAGCTTCCGTGGTACAGTTACGCTCTTCCTGCGACGCAAGTTAAACGAGCTTTTTCAACTCCGAATCTAAGTGAACGTCTCAAGAGGTAACTTATCTTCACAAATTTAACATAAATTTATGTTTCTGAAATTTAATTTGGATTTTAGACAATAGTTATATACGTACAAATATCAAATAAAGAATGCAGTTCTAATAACTTCTGTTTTATTCTATGCTTTAACATTTGCGCAAGTTTTTTTGCTTATTAAAATGATATAAGTCTTATAATTCATTTTATGCCATTGATAAATAAGATGCATCAAAATTAGACTTCATTGTTTGATATTTCGCAGGAGACTTTAGAAGAATGTTTGAGATTAATATATTTGTAACTTTTATGAATAAAATTAAATGAAGAGACTCTTTCATTTAATTAATTATAACACGCAAAGATTATTCCTCGCTACAGATTCAACGTATCGAAATTTATTCCTGTTAATTATATTTATATTGTAAAACATACATGTGTTAAAACAAGTTTTCTATTACATACCTGAAGTTTATCTTAATATACACGAAGCTTATTTTAATGTTTCTAAATAATCATCTATGTTGAACAGTCTGAACTTGCAATAAAAAAATTCAAATGTTCAAACTCGTAGCATTTTTATAAGACCACCATTCTCTACACTTCTTCCTCTATTAGATTCCTGTAATTTTGTAAATGTTTTCTGATGAAACTATCTTTCTGGTAACTAACTAAGGAATAATTTTAATAAGATACGAATCGTGGGTCTGGCTTTGGTGCCATACTTTTAGGTGTTAATTCTCAGTAATGTAAATACAAGTTGAGAATGATTGAAATTAGAAAAATGGTTATCGGTAGGAAAAAATCTCCTATTATTGATAATGGTTATTGCCCCAATGTATTTTTGTGTCATACACTTTGGGAGTTGTAGAACCTCTTTATTTCTTACCATATTAGTGTTATTTTCAGTGTTACTGATTCAACATGAAGTAAAATTACAACATTGTAATGATTGAAATTGTAACTAAAAATATAAAATTGTAAATAAAGTTCAGGACAGTAAACGAAGTATACAGCCCGGGTAATGATGTATTAAAGCGAAAGAACATCAAAGTAAAAAAATTATAGAAGAAATGTGATATTCGCAACTTGAGTTCACATATAATCGATATACTGTGAATAATATTAGTTTCCATTCTTCCCTTTAACTCGTAAAGGTCTATACGCGAAACGGAATATTTTCTCGGTCCACGATGATAGGAAAAATATTTCTTACGTAATTTAAATGGTTTCAAGAGACGAATCAGATCGGAAAAATATCTTTTTATAAACGTCATTTTTTAACGTTTCTTTCAAACTCGTTTTTAATGTTCTTTTACGTATACGTGATTTTTTTTATATGTTGTACCGCAATATCAAATACGCAAGAGTATAGTATGTCTACAATCGTGTCATGCAATTTTTGTCTGAAACGTATCGTTCGTGTTTTTCGAAATGTTTGAGCGGTTCGAGATAAACCAAACACACTGTATATGTATGTATATATAATAAAATACTGCTTTCAGTTCCCGTCTTGCAAGCTCAATTACAACGATTTGATGTTTTGGTAAAATTGATATTTGTCGTTTATCCAACGCCTTAAAAATCAAAATTGCGCACGTGAAAATTATTCTTAGTATTATTGATAGTTAAACGAAACATTACGACATCGATACCGGTGAATTTTTTTTACACGTTATCTAGTAAACTAATTCTTTTATTTAAAAAAAAAACTAGTTTTAAAAAAATTATTACAATTGTACGCATGTCCATTTATAAGCAATTATTTGAGGAATTGCTTCGTTAAAAAGGGAGATATTATATAGAACAAGAAACACAGTGAGTGATTTACGTGGCGTAACTTCGTAACGTAAGTCAATAGAAAGATACAGAAGGAAATGTTTCTTATTATTTTCACTCGACTTATATTTTTTCCAAAGAGTAAAAATATTTACCGTATAACCTTAAGGTTCCATCGGCCTTGCCAAGACTATTCGTCGATACGCATTTGTAACTACCCACATCTTGTTCGGTAAATCCTTTGATCAACAACCACATCAGAACTTTGTATCCGGATCGTTCCTCTCGTACATTGTACTTGAGCCTGTGTAATTTGATGACAATAAGTTTTACCAGCCTTTAGGAAACGAAGCAAGAACACACGAGATTAAAAGAACACATAATCTCACCCTTCGAGCAGCATTTCGTCGTCTGAGCCTCGCCGGTTCTTTACCCAGTAATTAATTGTATTTGGAAATGCCTCGACATAGCACTCGAGCTGCACATCCGTGCTCAAAGGTGCTCCCAGAAGCTGATTAGGAGCTTTGACGACAGGTGCAACTGTGAAAGCGGTTTCAAATTAATTAGCCGATATTCATCGCGTTACACGGCTCGCTAAGATTTTAATTAACGTCCTTTTACGGACGACATAGGTAACTATAATTCGTCCTTTCCCTTTCTGATAGTTGTACGCACGATTTTTCCTTAGAGTTATCTAATTTAATGCGACAAACACCGTTCCATTGTTTGCTAACGTTTCGTCTCTCGAATGGCTGCGTGTAGAGTATTCGCGTTTATAGGCGTCGTTCGTTGAAAATAAATTTATATTCAGTTTCAATGAGTATTATCCTGCCATATATACATAATATTATGTAAAAACATAAATCTAAATTTGCTTTTAAATTTACGCAGAATTTATTTACGTATAAATGCTATATTTGTGACATTTCAGTGAGTATTATTGCGCCGTGTATGCAGAACGTTATATAAAAAGATTCTTTTAACTTTAGTTTTAGATCCACGCAGACAGGTAATTTATTATTCAATCGCGTACTTGGAGATACGCTGGCTCATGAAAGTATTCAAACGTTTACTGTACAAAACTTTTATCTCGATATTGTACGTGTTATGCAAAACATTTGGAAATTTTATTAGTGCTGCAACGAGACACGATAGTCGTCATTGTATTGGTCGAATTTGAAACCAATTTGAAAATGTAAATACAAATTAGAAGATATTCATTGCAAACACATATTTAGTACAAAATTAGTACACAGCGTAAATAGCGATCTTGACCATATGGTGTTAAATATGGTTCCACTGAATATCGAAGTTTATTAATACGCGTATAATGCATGATAATCGACTGTTTAAATACTTTTGCCATCAAACATATGCATAATTACATTAAATACTTCGTAATTTCTGTATATATTTTCAAATTCGTTTCAAACTTTACCAATATAAGCACGCGATAGTCGAGTTTCATAACGGTGCTAATATTTCAAAATGTTTCACACGCTACGCACAATATATTCATAAATGGTATCTAAAATTGTTCGAATATCTCCGTGAACCTGTGTATTTTATTTCGGACAATAGTACGGGCAAACAATTAGATACGAGCGGTATCTATAACAAGTTGAATCATATTTGAAGATACCGAATTGATAAACGTATTAACATTTATTTTTCTACTTCTTCTACTTCTACTTCTACTTTTTCTACTTCTATCATTTTCTAGTGAACGTGTTTTAGCATATTCTTCCTATGCAGAGATAACGACATTTTAGGTAAAATAGTACCGTGTATTCGTTATGATCAAGTAAATTATATGATACAACTTGTTATTGGTTGTTTTGGATCATTATGGATACATTAAGGATCATTAAGGGAAATTTACGACTTTAGAAATATATATATATATATAGATTTACAAGAGTATGTAATTACATCTTGCGTATGATAATTTCATGCAAACTTTCCCGCTATAATATC
Organism: Bombus haemorrhoidalis; assembly: GCA_014825975.1. Lineage (NCBI taxonomy): Eukaryota > Metazoa > Arthropoda > Insecta > Hymenoptera > Apidae > Bombus > Bombus haemorrhoidalis. Next base: position 338,311 of record JACXIS010001612.1, read on the forward strand.
CACTCCAGAAATAACATTTGTTACTGTATTATTACGTGTATTATGACATTATTATTGAAAAAGTAGCGAAGTTAAAATACAGTACTTTGTTGTTAACTTCGGTGAAACATGTGATATTATGCAATCTGAAAATTAAGGAGAATTAACTCTCAACTGGTATCTTTTCTTTTCAAATAATTTAGATACTCGGCACTGATACCGATGTCAATTTAACCTAATTGCGGGATATTGATTCAAATCATTTTGTATTCGAGGGAAGCCACATTAGCATCAAATTTCGAATTTAAGAATTTAAGAATTCAATGACGCATGCAAATGAACACGTAACATACGACGTTAAAATTACGAAGTTCCGAATACATTAGGTCGTCCCAAACGTATCTTCTGCTTTATAAATAAATAATGGATATGCGATATTTTGTTTTACGTCGTGTTATGGAATTCTATACAATCCATTCTGGTCTATTATTTTCCTGCATCTCTCCGAAAGCCTCGTAATGCCATTTTTCCAGAACTTTTGGCGTTTGCTAGCGAGATGTTGTTTTTTATATCATTTCTTTTTTTTTTAATTTTTATATCATCTATCGATTCTCTCACTGCGAATACAATTTTTTAACGACAGAAATAAAAGATGATCACACGGAGCAATATCCGGAGATCACGGAGGACGAGGTAAAGCATCCAGATCGAACGTTAACAATTTTCTTCTAACGGTTAAAAACGATAGAAAATGACGCCCCGTCGGTTCATCTATTCTTGTCGTTAGAAATAAATTGCGAATGTTTTATTGAGATCTTCTAGCGTGACTCAGCCACTGTGACTGTTATTTATTTCTTTGTTTAAAAAAATTTGTTTCCGGTGAAAGATCCAGCTCGATAAATGACGCGAAAACGCTCTTAGAATAACATTTTGACAGCAAGCGGCAAAAGTTTCGGAAAAATGGCGTTATGCGACTTGCGGAGAGGTGAAAGAAGGTAATAAACCAGAATAGATCTTACACAAGTCTATGACACAATATAAAATATTGTGCATTCGTTGTTCATTAATAAAGCGAAGGGAACTTTTGCGAAAATCTAATACATTACACATTTCACGTTGGAACGAAGGCAGAAAAGCTACCAACATTACGACAAAAGATTGCGAGAACGTAAATTTTTCCATTGTAATTATCTCTTTCAATTATCTTTGTAAAAATGAGCATCAGCGAAACTCATATTGCATCAACGTTATGATCTGCGCTTTACGATTTACGGGAATGCAAATCTGCTTAAGTATTACGAGAAAACTTTTTCAAGGAATCGGGTTAAAATTACTTTCCGCTTTAAAAACAATGCGAAACGAGTATTAAAATGTTTAGCCGTTGTACGATTTCACGACATAATGAAATTAAATTGCGAACTCTACAAGCGAGTGGAACGTTATTGCGCAAGGTGATAAATCCGCAGACGACCTGCTACGTCTTCCTTTATCCTTCGGTTTAGCTCGCTCCGATTGTGCTCACTGATAAGCAATCTCGAATCTCTTTCGCTGCTACTCCGTGCAACAGAGAACAGAATTGATTTACTTTTTCGTAAGCAACGACATCATAGAATCACTTGGAACGTTATCGACGATCGTATCAAAGATAAATCCCGTAGATAAACCGTGAATCATTAGCGCATCTCGTTTCGTTCGCCTTTGCTTCATAGTGATGCACGATTTTACAGCTGTTCAGGGGTCTATCAGGAGCGGGAAAAACTTCAAAAGGAAGGCACAGCAAGTCGTTATGGCAATTATTCGAGTGATTCGTGGATGCGGAGGGCATCATTACGTTCGCAGCGGTACAGTCGCCTTTTGTCGTTGGTGGAAGCTTTTCCGCCGGCTACAATCAGAGATTAGAAGGAAAACAAGACTTACAATTCACGGCGAGTGTCACTCGCTTGCTAACAGCGGGCGGCACGTCGTTGCTAGCGATGCACAGATACGCCCCCATTTGTCGCCTCTCGACACGATGGAATTGCAGCAGCGAACCGTTGTAGGTCTCGTGCTTCTCGAAAGTGCTACCACCTGCGCACCGAGAAAACGTTTTCTGTCTGCATATTTTCTCGAAAATTGACCCCCTCCCACGCACGCACACACACACACACACACACACACACACACACACACACACACACGACATCCCCTTACTCGCTTCAAGCAATGCCTCGCATTCTCTCGTATCCGTCGTTTTTCTATCGCGGATCGCTTTTCATTCAAGAACCTCGGTCGTCGACTTCTTTTTTCTTCGTTTTTACGTTCTCGATTCCGCGAAGGGCAGAGACACGATAATACATATTTGTGGGAAGCAGCGGGCATGCGAAGATCGTTAGCAAAGGACGAAGAATTCACTCGTCACTGCGCTTCGTTCTCTTCCCTATTTTCCCTTTAGTTTTAGAGACCCGTTTTATCTCGAATCATCGCGACAAGAACATTACGGTTACGGTTATTGTTATTACAGTCAACGGAACACGGTTAAATATTTGTGTCGCGTTTTCAATTTCGCTATCGACATCCCCTTAAGCAGAAACTCGTTCTGCACGATAACGAGCTGCTGCTTTTACGTGCTTTCAAAATATTTTAAAGTTCACGATAAATAAAATGCGTACGAAATTAAATTATTTGCAATTCCGCTGATACGTACAGACTAATTTTAGAAAGCCTGTCGAGTGTCCCTGGCGAAAAGCAAACTTAAATACGCGATACCATCTAATAATTGTTACCTATACTTGAGCCACGTGTTCGGACGATTCGCTCAAGTTTACAAGGCAATTACGCGATAAAAGAAATTAAATATATATACACTCGCAATAACTACGATTAACTTTTTAAAAATGTTAATTGCAGTAAAGATAACTTAAGAACGTAAAGAACATCGAATTTCTACGACTATGATTGTTATAGCTGACCATTTTATTTGCGATGGCGTTACGTGGCAAAGATGAGACGAATGAGAAATATCAAAGGATAACGCAACGAAAACGCGATGGAAAGCTCTGGTGCTGCAAGCCGAAAGGACAGTCAAGGATGAAAGATTGCCGACGGAAAGCCGCGAAATGGAAAGAACATTATTTCTCAAGACAAGAAGTTGCAACTTTTCGGATTTAAACGAATCCAGGTAAAACTTTTAACTAGGTCGAAACCACAGACTAATGCAATTGAACGAAGAAACTACCGTCAAAGTGGAGTGGGTGAACGGAAGTACGCCGCGCGTAAGGGAAAGGAAACAAGAGAGAGTGAGAGTGAGGAGGAAAGGAAGAGAAAGAGAAAGAGAGAGAGAGAGAGCCCGAGATAGCCGGAAGCCTGACGCACAACGCAAGCGAAAGAAGAGACGAGAAGATATATGCTTAATTCACTACTTAGGTTGCTAACGAGTTTCTTAAGTGAGCGAACGCTAACGAGTTTGTAAAGCTCGTAAGAAAAGCGTCATCGTCAGGTAGGAAAGCGACGCAGGTTGCACGCGAGCAATGTTTTTGTGTATTTTGAAAAAAAAACATCGATGCAGTCTAAATATGCCATGCAAATTGCACATTTCGTCCCATTTAACAACTTTAACAATTCTTATTTATTCAAAATACCTGCTTGTGTATTCTTTTTATTTCATTGCAGATAATTAATCAAATTTTATTTACGACTTAATATATGTAGTTGATTATTTATCGATGCATATTATTAACGACAAATCTGTTGTGGAGGAATTTTCTTTAATAAAGGACCATCCAAGGTATTAATATCATTCTCGCGGTAAATATCATTAAAGAATGATTCAGTTTCGTAGTAAATTTCTGTTTACCCCATTAACTCGTAAGTACGTTCATTCGTGCGTTGGGGCGAACGTTAATAGCGGTCTTTACAACGACAATCATTAACTGCCTGTGGATGAAGAAAAATATGCAAAGTAAAAAGGACAAATACTGCGAGTCTTGAACGTTTCAGCCTAAGGGTAAGTGGAAGGAGGTAGTGCAACTACCTCGGCCAAAGTTTTGCCAACTCGAGACCCTGCGGCAGAAACTACCACGCGCCTTCTACTCCATGTGTGTACAAACGATGTTATACGTACACGCACGGTATATATACTCTCCTAGGCCGTACAAGCGTAAGCTCCGTGGTTCGTTTTACGTGTCCCTACAGCGTATGTAAGTACACGGACTCTAACTCTTGCCTTGGATGTGTGTGTCATACAAGATACCATGAAGAGGATTCTCATCCTCTGTTTCTTTACACGCGCATCCGCTGTTTCTGTCTTCGAGTTCAAGAGGTAAAACTTGTTTCAACGACCTGCCTCTTTATACCCACTTTACCATGTTCTTATGCTCAATCTGTGTGCCTACGGTCGAAAATTTCTCGGCTTTTGATTTCGTATTTTTCGCTTCTTATACGATGCCATCGAAAAGAATAACACACGAAATAGTTTATGCTACTTATCAATCGTTCTCTACAGCCAATTTTGCAAAGTTTATTTATACTAGTTTATCTAATGCTGTACCTATTACCTTGTGCTAATTTATTTGATCTTCCTGCAATATATTTGTCAAAGATTAATCTATTTTCATGGAACGAACGTGTATCTCGTCTATATTTGTACAAACAGCAGCAAGCTTCGTTTTCTTGTAACCAAATATTTGTAATATTTCTCTTTGTAACCAAATAAATATGTTGATATATACAATGTTTAATTTATATTTAACGGTAGGTGTAGATTAACCTAAAGTAGAAACCAGCGAACGTAGAATAATGTTGTGAAATAGTTACCGTTCCAAGTAAAAGAATTATTTTGAAATTAATATTTTTCCATTGAAAATTATTGTGAAATTCGACAATAAATCGACGTCACCAAACGTGTCCGCTGAATTTTCTCCACCGCAAATAAAACTTATTTCGACCATTAAATGAATACAGTATATACTTAAGAAAGTTGTATTATCGTAAGAGGGACAAACATGATGGTAATAATTCTTTTTGCAGACGAAGGTCTACGTTAATTTTAGCGATTCGAAGATTAATTTTGCCTCCTTGAATGGAATGCTCAATTTTGCATAAGATATTCCATTGTATATTCATACCTAAGATATTCTACGTTGAATTCTACTTTCTTTGTCAACAATTATCTATTTCCCGAAGGTAAATTTTATATTAGCAATTTTATGAGTATAGGATGGGAAGTTTGTAAATGTTAAAAGATCAAAAATCTATCGATACTTATTAATTACATTCTTAGAAAATAATCGTTGTCCAAACATTTGCGAATTATGCTTTGAATCGTCATGACGTTGAAATGTTCAATTATTTCCTTATGCTTCTTTTCTACGTATCCTAATAGATTTTCACCTGAAACGTCATCTCTGTCGTCTCTATCATCTCCATCAGTCCCTTTGATTTTTACAGTTGGACTGACTTCATCAGCAGAAAAGGTACCCTAAAGCCGGGAATATTTGCATTATACGATCCAAGTCTGAGAGAATTTCTCGGCTGAGAAGCTAAATTATTCAGAAGTGATGAAAACAAAGACAATATGCGCACTTGGTATAAGAAATGATATAAAATATCAAATTCCAAGGATAAAAAACATGCTTAAAGGAATGTTACGACCAGACGGGCTTCTTCTTGCTCACCAAGTGAATTGTAGAAACGAAGAATATTATGAATGGTTCGAGATTATGAGTCAGTTATTTCAGACACAAATCTATTGCAAAGATTTATTACGCAGAGAGGAAAATGTCAGAGAACCGGACGTTTTATAATAACGATCCGAAATAAAATATTTAAATAGTTCAACGCGGGTTATCTGTTAGAAATTGTAACGGCTTAAAAGGTTGATAACTGACCTGCTCAATCTCCGCATTTGAATTCGATTGAGCATTTATGGCGGAAGCTGAAACTCCGCATAGACAGAATCAAACATTCAAACAAGCCAGAATTATTTAAAGTTATAAGAGAAGAATAAAATGAAAATCTTTCAGACTTCAGATTTTTAATTGACTTCGTGTTTTGCCGTTATGTCACTGTTTCCGATCCAATATCCACCATATAAATGGTGTTTTTTTTTATATAAAATATATTATTTAATATTATATCATCGAATGAATCACACATTATTTTTGTAAGACGACACAGCCGCAAATTCTTAAGCTCATTAATTTAACAATTTCGTCGTAAGTAACTAGGTGATGAGAAAATATTGTTCTTTTGTTGCAGCTGTTTCTTGAATTGCATTATATCCTCGTACAGGTATCTCTCGTATAACACGGTAGTTAGGTTGTAAAAAATGCTGCGTTATGCGAATCCATGTTGTACGAAACAAAGAACTAATGGAAAAACGAAGATTGAGTTGTAACGATTAACAAGAGTATATTATTATTTTATATCTATGAAAAATATTTTTACTAAAATAACTAATAATTGATTAAAAGTATTATTCTTGTATTATTATTATTCTAATTGCTATTACAATAAACAAACTTTCGACTGCAGGGAGCTAAAGGGAATTTAAAATTTCTATATTCTGAATCCCGTATGAAAATTTTACAATACACGAGTTTACTCGAACGGAAATTGTCGAATGACGGTGGTTGCGTTTAAAAATTCTGATTACGTGCCTTCTGTACGGGGATTTCCCCAATTCTCCAACAGTATTCAAGCGGATCTGTGTCGTTCGAGTATTGTGTGGGCGCGATACCAATATTTCTAGTATTTAAAATTTCTCCAATATTGTTTTTTGAAGTTTAAAGCAAAAAGTTTCTCTAGATGAAACTTTTGAATACGTTTTCCAATAAGATGGATCAAGTTGAATATCTCAGGAGCAATGAGATTTAGAATAAACGTACTTGTATCATTTTTATCCTTTGATCAATCAATTAACAATTGGATATTTCATTAGAAAAAAGAATATTTCCTGCAAATATAAAAGTTGTCTAATTAAAATAACCGAGATATTTGAAGCGACTGCAGCTACTGGAATATTATGCCTCCCACATCAGTGGAACGTACAAGTCTAGATATATCACTCGTGATATTAATGCAAATTTAAGAATTGTTGTTTAAATTTTCTTTCCTTTAAACTGATTCTACCATGTGTATACTAAATGCAATCCTTTCTTTCGATGGCACATACACCACACAGGCGTGATTTACTTAAAGTAACGTATATTAATTAATCGATTATATATTAAACGATTACTAATTCACAAGTGTATAATTCGTTTAGTTAAGTATTATGAGACACTTGGAATTTCCTTATGATAGTAAGCTATTTGTGTGTACATTAATATGTATATATACATATAGTCATAGTCTTAGGTGTAACTAGGTACGCATATAAAATCATATTATTCTAGTAAGTCCTCCTTTTCGTGCGAGCAAGTCTTCAACGTAACTAGGATATTAGTTTCGTCTAATTACCCTATTAACATGAAACTAATGTAAAGTCACATGGTGCTGAATAGCGAATATCCTTTGCTGTATACTTACGACATCGAACAGCCTAGCAGTTAGGTATGTTTGAAACTGCTATACGCGTACTATCGTGCAGTAAGCGGCAGGGCATTGCACGAACAGTAGATATACGAACGTTAATACTCGAAATCATGTACAATTTCAAAACGAGTCTAAATTTCATAGCAGAATGAAAGCTTTGGTTTGAAACGCTGAACTTTCACGATGTTAAAAACTTCATCTTTCAACGAGATTACCCACCTTCGTATTATTTTATACCCCGCGTGTTTCAAAGCCTGTTTGAGCTATGAATATCAATTCGATAGTTTGTCTTTTGTCATTTTTCTTCTTACTCGTTTAACGTTCAATGCTCTAACTATTCGAATGATTGACAAGTGACGTTTATAGATTTCCATCGATGAACATTTAAAGTACAACAGAGAATAAAGCGCAACAGTTCAAATGCAGTCGACAAAATTCGATTAAAGAAAATTCGATTGAAAAAGCGATACTTTAGGAAGGAGAAAAATAAGTTGGAAGAGCTGCGAACGCAGACAAGACAAAGTTTCATCTGTTTTATTGTCAGATTTGAAGCTCCTGTTCGTAATACGTAATCGATACTGCGGAAATAATAATAAAGCAAAAGAAACGGCAGTGTCTTCTTACGAACGTAGACGTCGAAAAGTTTCTGTAAATATGCGTGACGAACGAAAGGAGCAGAAACGAAAATACGTTTATCGAAAATAATATGCAGGAGCTGGAGACGCGTGTAGCGTGTAGTGTCGTTTGGCGTATGTCGTCAAATACGTTAAAATACATATGTAACTTTAGATACGCTATGCTTCGATATTGAAAACGTTCTTATCGCGAACGAGTGTTACGTCGTATGAAATGAAACGTAACAAAATATGAAACGGGTAAAACAAAAAAATGAGGAGAGAAAAAAAGAGGAAACATTACATGCATCACCAGCCACAGTTGCGATATTAAAAATACAAGGGTATTGGAAATACATGATTGAAAGCATAACGCAATGTGATAAAACGACCACTGAAAGCCGCAAAAACGACAAGTTCGAATGTTACGCGTTCCGCATTCCGTTATTGATTTTAGCGACATAAAGCAGCGAAGCAGCGATTACCGATCATAACCATTGTAATAAAGCTGAGTTCGGGCAAAGGAGAAAGATGAAAACAGGCAAGCGACAGAAATGCGAACAAAGGAAGTAATGGGTAGCAAACGAAATTAAACCTTCGTCGTTCCTCTGCCTTTTCTTTTTTTTTTTTCTTTCTTTCTTTTTCACGAAGTGGTAAGTGAAAGAGGTCTGTCCGCGAAGATACCCACGAGTTTTATAGTGTCATTATGTACCAGCAGAAGAGGCCCTTATGAGAATAGGTTCTCCGTCTTCCCTTCGCCAGGATACTCTTGGGGTCGGCCTTCCCGTTGCACGACAGCTTAGAGTTGCATTGTCACCTTCCGAAACTGCCAAGTCGGCGCTGGTATCACCTCCGTAGACGATATCCGGCGGTACTGCCCAACAAATGTCAAGAAGATATACAATCATCATTTTTTCTGTTATTAGAACAATCACAGTCGACGATGATACGTCTCATGCAAAAAGGGAATTTTCTTTGGTTCACTTCGTTCTATCTTACGCATTCTTCGTAAAAATTGATCTCGAAATAACAGGTAACAGGTTTTAATGTACGTATGGTAGGGCACGATGAATTCGATATGCAAATACTTCTATATCGCAAAATATTTCCTTCGTCGTTGAGATTCAGGGCACATAAGAAGTAGTTCAAGATTCATCTAGACTTTTAAAATTAGTAGTATAGCAAAAAATTACATTTCCTTTCCAAAATATCAAGAGATATTTTGTGCGTTTTCGTTTGATATTTAAATATTATCCTCTCGTGCGTAAATTTCGAATGTACGCCTATACACGCCTCGTTAAAGTATTCGTATATTTTTTATGAACATGTTAGACACGTATGTTATACGAAGTGTTTTAAAATTTCGTTAGCTGAAATGACTCCCAAATATCATGTTAAATAATAAAATAAAAAATAAAATGTATACATTTCTATTAAATGGGGTATTTTACAACTGCCATGGAAAGATCTAAAGAGACAACTGTTCACAAAGTTAATAAGTTTGACTATTCAGTGAAATTATTTTTAATATTTGTTATAAGCAACTATGCGTACCAGGTATTAGTTCTTTACTAAACATTAGTTTGTTAAATATAAGACTCCATTTGCACATTTTAATTTTGTTTAGAAGGTTTACTTGTTATTGACAGCATTTTGTACCTAAATGGTATAAACAGAATCATCATAATTAGTTTGACGATATCTTGTATAATTTACCTACATATGCAAGGCAACAAGGTAACATTATGCGAATAAACGAACATAATTTTATGATTCACTCGAAGATAATATTTCTGACTTTATTTCTTCTTGTTTCAATTGAGAATATATTTCTATGAAAACACAAAAAGTAATTCAGAATACTAGAGTTTGAAATGAATATGCTTGAACTAAGTTATATATGTATTTATATGTAATTATTTACGTACGTACACATATATCTACATATATAATAATTTATTTAATTTAGTATATAATTTTTAAATATAATATACATGTAATATATATAATATAACACATGTAAATAATATAATGTAAATATAATATAAAAATGTATATGTAATAAGTCATGTGTAATAAATATAATAAACAAATGTAACAAATAAATGTATGATAATATAAATTTATAAACGTCGCAAATTTTCAAGCTTTAAATTACACACATACATACAATTTTTCTAAAGAAAATTTCTTCGTGTTGCTTTGTTCTCTTTATTTATAATTATAACATAAACATTATCTGTAAATGATTTAAGAAAATTGTTTCGATGAAGTGAATGTATTGACGGATAAATATAACTTACCCTAGTACGTGTTGTTATTTATATTTTAATAAATGTAAATCTATTCTTTTTTTCGATAATAAAATTGCATAGCTAAACTTGTAGCAACAGTGTATTCTCGTAAGTCAAAGAATAAGATATTTTACATTTTAATGGAAAGGTCCATGAAACCGATTAATAATTCCCTTCTTTGACGTGAACATATTCCTTTAATCACAGATTATGTAGAAGCTTTTGAAAGGTAAACGAGATGCAGTGTAATATTCCATAGTAAAAAGTGGTAAAACTAAGGAAGAAAGAAATTATGTCAAAGTTCGAAATTGATGAAAGACTTTTGTAGGTTAAAGTTCTCAAAAGATCCTTCTGTTCCGTAGGCACAACCCTAGGCGAAGGATATTATAATGAGACGGTCTTTAATGTTTAGTCGGTATGGGTAACTAGACTCGATTTAGGAGTAGTAAGAGATAGAGGCGGACTAAGAAATTGCTAATGTTCGAAACGTTGAGAACGTAATAATTATCCCTTCAATGAACGCCTCTCGACGTTAAATGGCGAGAAAAGGAAATGGAAATAATGGTGGAAAAGGAAAAAAAAGGAAGATGTGCGTTTCATTGCTCGTTACATTGCCGTATAATATATTCCATCCAATGCAAATTGGAATTTATGTGGAAGAATAGTAAGAATATTTTATACGTTCCAATAAAATACGATCGTTTATTATCGCATCAAAAGGTATACGTATAATCGTTTATTAAAATATTGCAACGATTCCAGTTTAAAATCCTGCAAATTACTATTGATTGATCTTTAGATTTGATTTGGATTATTTTAAAAAAACATGTTTTTTTTCTTTTAAACCTCGATCATTTATGCGGTTTATTTACCGCATATCGTAGGATATTGTATACAGTTCTTGCATTTTTGTATGAAGCTTTGGTTAAGAACCATATAATTTTGGAATCTTAAGAGATTCCATTTTGGATTAATCTAAGTCCACGTTCCTTCTTACTCTGATTCTTGAGATCGACCAGTTCTCGGCAAAAATATTTCTGTAGATATGCTTGCCGATTTTCGATCAATTGGTAGTTTAGAATACCGGTCTTCCAGCAATTAACAGCATCTCTGTAATGTGCCTCCAAATCCGAGACTTACGATCCACGTGCTAAGGGTGTTGATTCTCCAAGCAATATTGTAACACGGTGTAATTGCTATTGAGCAGGCGACGATGAGTCCCTAATTACTTATTAAGGTTCGTTCATCGACCCTTCGGATCGCGAACCTAATAGCGTACCTTCCATCAACACACAGCCTCAAAATTAGCAGATATCCGTGTTCGTGTTAGAAAGTTCGCCAATTATAGAAATAATCCGAACGTCTGAAAATACACGAGTTTCTCATGCGGAATTGGAACGTGTTAGAAATTATTTTATACCATTAAGAAATGAATTCGTCACGAGATTCTTTTGCAATTCCATCAAGTTCGAAACCTGTATTTTTTGCATTCTCACATTAACTGTACTAAACACACTACCGACCATAGCAAGTTCAAGAATATATTTTTGATCAACGTATCATTTCATTCCCACGACATGTGTTTTATAATGTAAAATGATAAATGAAGTATAATTTATTCGAGTTTTTCAATAAATGTAACGAGTAAGAGTAACTAATATTTAATGGCTAGCACTGTATATTAATTGCTCCTTTTATTCTACGTAATTCGTTGATTAATAGAAGGTCGTCGGTTTTAGTTTCGAGAGTTGTTCAATTATAGAGCTTGTGTGGTTACTTCTGTGGGGAAGGAAGCCATTATTACAGTTACCTTTTTATTTTTTACTTCCCACTTTTATGGAATTCAAACGTAATTAATAGTACTATTTGCAATCTTGAAATGAGTTTGCCTGAGATCATTTAGAAGGTTATTATTCAATATTACTTTCTCAATGTCTTTTTTTTATGTCTTTGTGTTTTTCTGGATCTTGCAGCTGTAGCAACTGGTTTGATGTAATGTAATTAATTGGAAGTTTTATTTTTATTTCGTTCCGATTGTAACAGTTAAAAAAATATATATATATGTTGCAACAATATATGTTCTGAAATACATACAATTTTAATTATACTATTTCCAGGTTGAAAGCGATTTTGTAATTATTCATTTGCGACTAACGAGTTTTGATTTCTAACGTATGAGTGTTACTTTCATTATTTGTTCGGGTTTAAGATTCGTTTCTTGATAATATAAAATATCTGGCCGACATTTGTTAAGTAAGATCTGCAGTTGTGGCAGTATGTCGAGATAAGCGAGAGAAGAAACCATTTAAGCCCTAACGAAGTATCGCTATTACCATTCTCGGTTACGAAACATACGTACTTACATACACATATATGTATTAGTTGTATAATAATTCTATAAATTTATTTTCTGTCTCTGTGTTACCAAGAGATTTACAATCAAATTATACTATTGTATTTCTGTGTGATGTGCATATTATAAATAGGATAATGGATTTGTGCAAAACCATTATCAATATGTGATTACGTGTTAATGCATTTGGAAGATTATTATTAAATTCTTTTGGAATGGTTGAATTTCGAATAACATATTAATTAATTTACATATCCAGGTACTATATATATATATATATATATATATATATATTTTAGCAAAGTTATCAGATTGGGATACCACAGAAAATTTGATTGCGGAATATTAATTTTGCTTTTTGCTGGCTATGTTACGTCGCCAATATTTCAATGTGGACATTTTACAATTTTCTGCGTCCATTACATTTATATATTAATGATTTACATATTAATAGAGTATGCTCTTCCGCTACCAGTAACATATTTGTAATTTATTATGGAATTTCTAGTTGTAACTCGATTGTAGATGGGAGCATGCCCGTAGGTTGTGTGCAATAGCGTTTCTGAAATTTAGTAAAGTCGGAGGAGTTTACGTTATCTGGTGCCGTGTCGAGTAGAATCTACTTGTATGACTTTTCATTGTAACGAAATAGCCAATTTTCCTGGTAACTGTGAATTTTCCGCATTAGATTTTTTCTTGTGCATTAATAAACATTTATCGCCTATACAGATAAGCCTATAAAATAAGAGAATGGACTAGTTTTTAAACATCAAGCCGTAAAAATAGCAAGCTCAATGCTCTACTGATTTGATATTCCTTTTTTTTTTTTTTTTTAATTTCTTAAACGAGTTCATGCTGGTGATACATTTGATGAATCGATGTACATCTCTGTGTATAAATATCAAGTCGCTTGCTGGTTCCATATAAAACGTAGTAATCGATCTAGATTATCAGGCAAAGCAAAATTTTGCATCGACAGAAGATAACTATTTGAAATATACGATAAAAGTTGGCAGACACTTTTTCCAACAATTACATAAAAATAGTGCGTTGCGGCTTCCCCATTCTACCCAAAATCTGAATTTTATTTATAAAATCATTTGCAGTATTCGTAGGATCGAATGACGATAAAAGAATATAAATAAAAATTTGACGAAACAGTCATAAAAAGACACGGCGGCTAAAAATGGAACAGGAATCTAATTTAATTGCACGTATGTATAATTGTGAGATTATTATAATATCGAGTATGTGTGTTATTCACAGTGTAGGATTTTAAACGAGATAATAAAATTTAACTTTTTGGTGATTTCCTAATGATTTACCTAAGGCAACTTTTCGTCTCAATACGTAGAAAAAGGTTTAATAAATTTTAGTTCTAAGCAGCTGTTGTTAATAATAATATTTTGATTCTATCTTCACGAAACTCATCATTTTTTGCCAAAATTTGTGTTTTTTGCAGTGATATATCAGTTCTGCTTCGGGATTGGTATTCGCAACCAGATAATATCACATAGTGAATATTATAGGGTTCAGAAAGATTTTAATTTATCGGATAATATAATTTATAAGACACAAATTAATATCTGATTAACTTATGACTGACACGTTTTATCATATTCATAATACGATGCAATGACTTTTGCAGATTTACATATAACGACAATACGTGACAATATATTATTGCTCTGTTGTAACATTAGAAATATATTTATATTACTAATTAACAAAAATATATACATTGCTATGAAAGAAAATTTGTCCATCTGCCTTTGTAAATACCTTTGAAGAAACACTTATTATAAATGAAATACATGAAATTTGTATCGTAAGACAGTGAAACTACAGTTGTACGAAGACAGACAAATAGGTGGATCGATTTATTGGCAATGGCCCAATGACATTGGTTTTGCTTTTTTTCCGGACGTGGAAATTGTGTCTAGCGAAGCAACACAGAGTGCGAAAAAAGTCGTAAAAGAAATATTTCTTTTTAAGGGTGAGAAGAAGCTTGTACTTTCTTGACATCGGATGGTTAGTCATTATAGTATTCTATTTAAATCGACAGCTACGAATGCGTCAAAAACTATCGACGATATTGGCAGATGTTTCGAATAAACGTGTTATTATGGGAAACATAATTTGGCGTGAGTTAGCTATTTCGTAGATGGATGCATAAAGTGCGCTATACGAAGGGCAACTCTCTGTCTTCTTCATTGAAATCATATATTTTTATTGCATTAATAATGCAATAAAACCATTGATGTAAAAAGAACATTGAATCTCAGGTGATATTTTAACATCTTCCTTGGAAATTTTCGACTTCTATCTATAACATCTGATAGTACTATTAAAAGCTTCGAAAGTATTCACGAAGGAATCGATTTAAATAAGATATTCTGCATACCTGTACAGAAGTATAAGGAACGAGAAAATGAATTCCTTCGATCGCATAATTAAATCTAGTGATTTGAAATCCTAATTGATTGATAGATTGTTCTAGATAGAAGTCCAGTTAGCTTTCTCCGTCGCTAGATCGGTACAAATTTGATATATTTTTCGCAACACGGATAAAAGAAATATTTACGTAACATTTTGAAGATTTTTATCTGACTTTGGGAAAATAGCACGGTTATCTCAATTTTCGATGACGGAAATATGGAACCATATTACATGTATAAACTCTCACGTACAGATGAGTCACTTAAATTTCTACCCTTATCTCTGCCACTGTAAATTACTTGTACGCTATTTGTTAGATGAAAAACATATTTTGACTAAAAACCGTATGGTATCAGGGCAAAGCGTAATATTGCGTAATATTTGATTAAATTTTTGTTATGTTACATTTTTATTGAAATGCCAGTTAGAGTTTATCAAAAATAACATATGTCGTTTAGTTCCGCAGTTTGGAAAAGTATCGAACGCAAAAGAATTATTGGGGTGTATTCGTTCAAAAAACAGTAATTACCAAAGTATATTGTACGCCTCATTTGGTGTCATACAAGTTTGGGAGAAAGATTTTTTCATGTAGCAAACGTCTCACGTGTAATTTAAGATAGTAGAGTCAGGTAATTTACTCTGTACATCTATCCAAGTAAACAAGAAATATATTAATTTCTACGTCGTACATTTATTCTATATAATTTTTAATAAGACTTTTCCTAAATACTACCAACCTAATTAGATTTTCTTTTAGAAATATGTTATTTAGAAATATGTGTTTCATAAAAAATTATACAACTATACAATAATGAAATAAAATATACAAAAATAATACAATTAAATATTGTATTTTCTAACTTTTCAACGATATTTCAAATCATGTGGTATAGAACGAATTTGTATCGCTTATATTAGAAACTTTATGACGAAATTATTTAACGCAACAGTATAATAATTCATAAATTAAAAAGATACGATGTGATTCTTTTTAAATGGTTCTAAATTTGTATTCATTTGATTATACTATTTCTTTACTTACTCTTACAAAACTGAAATATTTATTATATCGTATTCAGTGTTTAAATAAAAACATTTTCAAAGTAACGCCTTTATCGATTTCAAATGATAAGGCTAACTGGTAAGGCTATTTAAATAATTTTCCAAGCAATTATTTCTAACAAGGTAAAAGTTTTATCATTGTAAACAGATTCGAGAGTCTACCTGCAGAGAAGTTTCGATAACAAGATTAGCTAGTTATTAGGATTTCTTTGTGCCTCGATCGTGACAATTTACTACCACAGTAATTTAAATCGCGCCGGTATTTGAATAGAAAGATTAAATGTTCGATTACCATATTAACCCTTCGTCATTTTGCGAAGTAACATTCATTACAGTCTCCGCTAATTGCAGTATATTTCATTGCGGCACCATATATGTATAATTTGTACGATTTAAACCCTGTCCAATCCTATTGCGTGCATTAAATAACATGAGAAATTGTGGAAACCGTTTACGTCATCACGATCTAAAACGCAATACAAAATCTTTAAATTAATATAATTAACCTCGTTTATTTAAATATTTCAACTTTTGCGTAGCTTATCATAAATTCCACGTTTCATGAAATTTTTTTGCGCGTTTTGCTTCGATGGAGCGAGAAAATATGCCAATTAACAACAAACATTCTTCGTTGATTTCAGTTTTTCAACGTAGATGCGGTGTCAAATCCTAATTAATAGTAATTATATTAGTTCACTATTTATGCTAGTTATGACTAGTTGATACATATATCCGATCTTTGCCCGAAACATTATATAATGTAGTATAACCTTCTATGGAAATAAAATTTTTAACAATGAAAATTTTGCGAATTTCTACTGGCTTGGCAAACGTTCTGTAGTTCGTGAAACGATTGTTACATAGCGAAATTGTAAAGCTTCTGACCTCTCGATACCGTACAACTTTCATTTGAAACGTTTTTTCGTATTTCTGACAATTACAGAAATAATCGCGTACAGATACTCAAACGTACATACTGTACGTATGTGCGTTTCGGCTTCATCAATTATTGTTTTCGCCGAACGCGTATACGGATTTATGGGCTACGTTGATAGTCACGTACAACACATACATATGTATGTATATGCGTCAATCGTCCTCAAAGAAATAAGAAATTAAATATTAAAATTAAATAGTATTTAAATTGTTTCGTTTCAATGTTTATACATATTTATCTCAATTTGAACGTATATATTTATAACGCGTTCTGATAAGCCGTGATGCTTCACGCCGAAAATAAACACTGCTCGGAGGGTGAGATCATATCGTCTCGCCAATAGCAAGTCGCTGTACATATCGTGACAGCGATACATATTTTTTTATAACTTTTCATAATTCAGATTCATATTTTAGACACCTGCCTGCTTTTGTCACAGGTTAATGTTTCGCACACCCAAACCTTACTCGATAAATGCCCTTTAAAAAGGCGAGAACCGTATCAAAATCCATCTAGTGTTATTTTAGTATACTATTTTATATTATTTTATTATACTATTATTATTAATTTTATTTTATAGTATGTATAGATGCGTGCAACGATACATATAATAGTATTTGTAACACAAAGAAAGCGTCTGTTACTAGCAGACGTTCTGTTCAAATAAAAGAATATTCGGATGGAAAAATGTTTCGATATTAGAACATTCGAATAATAGAGATTTGAATATGGCAAGCCGTACGATGTTAATCAAAGTAAAGAAGAATTGCTTTGTATGGAATGTAAACAATTCTTACCTAAAATGTCCAAACATCCGAGTTCTGATATCATCGGGCTGGTGTTAATCTGACACATGTAACAATCTCTATCCGACTCCTTCAACTGACGAATGTGCAGCCGCCACGTGCCGTTGACGACTTCCTCCGTGGCTTGGCTACTTCCTGTCACCCCGAAGGCGTTACCGGACGCTGCGCCGGACCCGGAACATCCGCTGGTCTCATAGGAGACCGAGATACGTGCATTGTGCGTTACCGTTCTAGTGTGGACTGAGAGAATCGTCTGGTCCGAGGCACGTAGCCAGCCAACCTGGAAAATCCATTGTCATTTCCTTACCTTTGCCGTGCCAACGACCAACTCTTTACCGTAACAGAAATTTTCATATAGTTGCTCGAATAATCTTAATACTAATGATTTTTCGATACATTCGCATATTGCATCGATCGAGACTCTTTGTTATTCTTTACGTATTAGGTTGTCCGAAAAGTGTTTTTTACAACAATGCACCTTCATAAAAACGTGAAACCAAGTCTGTGAAATGTCATAATTCGACAAAATAATATAAACCAAGAAACATTGTGCGTCTATTATTTCCTCATAAAACGAAAGACAACCTAATATTTCCTTTGCGAATATTTTCTTTCGTACATGGATTTAATAATCGTATGTTTCGTCACGCTTTTCATTTCACTTTGTCTTTGTCATACCATTTATGATAAGCGTGAAAACGGTATAGGGTCGATCATATTTATCATTTTTAAATTAACCAATCATTGATTCAATTATCGACATAATTTATCATCGTAGATTGTTGTTCGCCACCTTGTATTTCATAGGAATTAATGGACACGAAAATTAATCGAAAGCAGAGGAATATACTGGGGAGAATCGTGAGGGAAACGAGCAAGAAGCGAAATTCGACGAGGACGGTCGATGAAGTAACGAAATGTAACATCTTCGCGCACGTAAATGCGGCTTTTTTTAGAAAAATGGGACGACAACGAATGTGATATAGAAATATGAAAGTGTTACGTGTAATTAATTTTAAAGTGAAAATTGATCGTTTATTTTTTCCTCGTTAGTTTCCCTTCGTTTCAGCAAGTACGACATATTGATCGACGAGAGAAAATATTCCACACACAGAAATCGCATTAATTTCTGTCGATTTTCGTTATACCATAATCCAGTCATCCTTAGAGCATTCAATTTGAAAATAATATGAAAGTAAAACAACGTTTATAAGTTTGGCTGGCATTTTCTCTCATAAAAGATCTCCGGAAACTATTTGGATCTGACTGGGGGCCGAGCTTATCTTAATCCATCCCTGCCTGCCAAGCTGCCTTGAGTGGCTTTCTATAGACCGAATATTTCATCTAGGTGGATACTTTACGGGTGGAATCTGTCGCCAGGGAAAATGTGTCTTCTCCGTCTCTACTTACTCCTCAATCCACCATCCAGTTCCGATTCTCTCTTTCTCTCTTCTATCCCAACACATACACACATATTACCGCCCCTTTCTCTACTATCTCCTTCTTCACGCTTTCTGTGCTTCCATTTCCCTCGACCATTCCCTCTTCCTCTTCGAATATATAGATTTCGATCGAAAAACTTATTACTAAATATAGCTAACGTTGGAAGGAGGATAACTCTCGGTTGGATTAGGAACGAGAGGTACTAGAGGGAAAATTTTTCGCAGAAGCGTACACAAACATTGAACTGCAGTACCTATCGCTGGATGGAATTAATCGTTTTTCTTTCTTCTTTAATTAAACGATTTATGCGGATCTAAGCACAAATCTGTTTCTCTGTTATGTGGTTACGCGATTTTTAATGACACATTATATTATTTAACACGTTGTTACATGTTTTTAAATACGAGACATTGGAAGAGAGAGAGTGGGTAATGAGAAAAAAGGAAGAGAAGGAGAGAGAGCGAGAGAGAAAGAGAGAGAGAATCTGTCAGCTTCGGTGATTTAATTTTGTCGCATACTTGTCGCTTTTAAATTTTGACTGACGTTTTTTAATTTGACACTTTGCCCGTTTTGAACGAAGTTTCGTACAAGATTACTCATCACCGAACGTTATTAAAATTCGTTGTACTTTTCAATGCACATTATTGCTTGATCTTCTTTGATACCAAAAAAAAACATGTGCACGTTGGTGATTGTAACGCTTGCTATACGTGTAATATCGTCACTTTCATGTTACTTTTTACGTATTATTCATAAAGTTGTATTGTGAATAACATTACTTTGTAAATAATTGAATATATTAACGATAAAACAAAAATAGTAAGATGTATTTTAGTTTAGCTTACTTCATTCTTGGTTGGAGAATTCTTAAACTGTGCGTAAAATCTTAAGAGTAAAACTAGCGATTCAAAAATTCTATTAAATAATATTAAACCTGTTAGATTACGTGGTACAGATTAACTGAATCTAGCGATACCAAAGAAGATTTCATTATTTTTATACTTTACAAAATAAATACAAAAATTATTATATAACTGTCAGTTTTGATTTGACTTTATGTGTATATTGAATTAGAAATGTGTGTGTGTGTATATATACATTTTGTATACAACGAATGCTGTATTTCGCAACGTTTTGAATATGAGTAGAACTAAAAATATTAAGTTAACTTTCGTAATTTTATAATCGTAGATATTTATGAAATATTTTTATTTCACTTTCATGAATTATTACCGTAAAGTAGTTTAGTTATAGTTAGAAGAGTTTATTTATATTCAATTACCTTATATTTTCCAATATTGCGAACACAGCAAGAAAAAACGACTTCACGGCCGATTGCAGCTGTTTGATTTCCAACTGGAGCGATAAATACAGGTCCCGTAGCAGTGCTTGTATCTGAAATAAGAGATATTTTTTATGAATTTATATATTCTATTTTTAAAATAAAGTACGGCAAATAAAAGTTATGATAGAAAATGTGGATTTATGTACGTGGTGTTCGAAAATTATTTGTCACGACCATCATACACCTTTAGATGAGTGAAGATATGTGCAAAAAGGTAGCTACAAAACTGACATTGATAGAGGAATTCAGATCCAAATTTTTGTATTGCCTCGTATTCATCGTGAGGATAGAAGATCTCAACGGAACCCTGGATTGCAATCCGACGGTTTTTTTTTTAGAAAAAATGTTTAAAAACAAGAGCCACTTAAACGCTCCACTCGCAACGACATACAGAAATATTTCGTATGTAGTTTATATAATATTAAAAAATAAATATGCGTATTGGCGATAATGGGTGATGATACGATGATGAATATGCGCAAAGAATATTTTGCCCGAAGGTCATTTGTTCGAAGCTAGCACTAGTTTGCATATAGATCAATCTTTTTCTTTTCTATTGCGTGTTATAGCTGGCATTAGAATGCGAGTTTATTTACATCGACACTGGCGGACTCAGCATAAAACGCGAGAGAACTCGATGTAAGTAAACATGTTTACTTAACATGTCACACTACAAATATGTATCTAAAGGACCTGATCGCTATGAGCTTCTTAGAGTATCTCCGCCACTCGCTTTTCTAAATGTTATATAGATAAGTATTTAAAATGATGTTGCTTTACTACAATGCCAGAAATGGAAGTAAGCAATAATGGAGTTAAGATCACAAGTTCTAATTATTCTGTCATATTGTCTGTCATGTTGTAAGTTGTTCCTTTTAAACGCCTTGCTTTAATTTCGTCAAGGAAAATGAGCGGCGCTTCGAATAAACTCGGCGCTATACTATGACACGATTTTAATTGAAGTTCAACGACAAATATACAGTACGTTTATAAAAGATACATTAGTCTTGGCGTTAAGCGTGATTAAAACGCATTGGCTGAAGAATACTGAGATATTATCGAAAAGGCCGCTGCTGAAAATCACCGTGACAATCTGCGTTCTGTCAGAAGGCGATCCTCTAGGTGCCGTGACATCGTAATTAAAGCCGACAAAATTAATATTCCAATAAATGTTTCTGAAAGAAATCTGGCGAAGAAACGTGGTGCGATAGTAAACACAGTAATGTACAGTCAAAAAATTATCTTTGATCGTCGGCGACGTGTACAATTTCGATAAAAATAAAGTTCATGCCAAACTCTAATTTTGCGAGTCGATGGTTATTCCAAGCTCATATCATTACAAGTACGCTTCGAACGCATTCTAATATCGGCTACAATACGTAGAAGGAAAATGATACGCACTTAAGTACAAAAGCACATCGAAGCACAATGAAAGATAATATGATATTGGCGCGATAATTTACTTTTTGCGGCGTAATGTCCCTTTCATATTGTTCGAATTGTATGTAAAATATTCTTTGTTACATTAGAATTGAAAGAGATGTTTAGATAGCCTGTTCTAAGCGAAACACTTGTACATAAATGCGTGAAAAAAGTAATACGATTAATCGGTGCATTGTGTAGGTACGTATTTTTAAATTGTAGAATAACAAATTACCATGACTATTTTTCACTTCAACAGCGATACAACTATAAACTTTTTATGTTTAATCAATTGATGCATTGTTTGTTTGACGATTTTTCGCGATTGAAATCGCTGTTTTTAATTTTCACTGAATTGATCTATGTCGTTCGCTATCATTTTTAATTCGCCATTAAACATTTATACTTATATACCGTATATTCGTTGAAATTATTGAAAGATTTTTAAGTTTGAATCGTAATATTACCTCGAATATCATAGTCATAATATTATAACCAGATTTGAGTGAATTTTCTTTTTCTTTTTTCTAGTTATCAAGTATATCGTAATCAATTCTCGTTGAGAATTATAAACAAGTTAGGCTGGCATGATACAGTGGCATGCGGAGTAATTTGAAATTACTCACAGTTGGCTTTTATGCGAGTGAATGTTCTACTTCAGTTGAATATTGTATAGTTCTAGAGGCTAGTATCTTTTTAGCCTGCGGATGTGTTCTGCACTGCCCAACAGTTGGGTCACCGATGGATTCGGGTGATTGCATGTATTATATCTATTGCTGTACTTTGATATTTCTCCTTTTATTATGAGTATCTTTAGGTCGCAATGGATTGTTTCCCTGGTTACGTTTCACAGAGCGTTCATTGAAATTCAGTCATTGAAATTTAAATTAAATTAAGTTATATTAGTGAAAGGCAAACATGATTCCAATAATTCATGATATCTTTAGTTATTGATCTTTTTAATTTAGTTATTGGTCTCGGGCAATAGCAATGTGAAACTTCTTAAAAGCAAAAATTGTTTCTATCCAAATTACATATTAAAAAATTTTTTAATTCTTCGGATCTTTCAAATATGAATAGAAGTAGTTCTTCGTTTCTTTTAGACATGACATGTTTTTTTCTTTCCTCAGATTCAATTAATTGCTGCAGAAGAAATATCACCTTCATTTTCTCGTCAGACATCGTACAGTTAATTACAGATAACGTGTACGTAATTCAATGTATTATGGATCGATATATTTGAATATATATATCTCATTACGTGCCTTTGTGTCATATTTTTTTGGATTATTTTATAATTCCTGATAGAATAGAGGACGTTGATATCGTCTTACTGAAACCTACCTGTATTACCTTCTTAATTCGTATTAAATCAGCGCTATAATAAAATTGCAAAATGACAAGAGAAACTTCATTATCAATTAAACATAAGAACGTTACTATTTATTTTAACATTACATGAAATAAATTGATCGTCCTTTTTTATAAACGAAGTTTCGCTGAATTAGACAATTTTTTAAATATGCAATAAAATATATAAAAATATACAATACACACATATACGTATATAATGTAAAAATTATCATTGTCATATTATTCCCCGTTTATTTATGCGTAACTCTCTTTGAAGGATATAAGACTATGCATATCTACGTCATAAACTTGTAAAATATTCTGCCTTTGCAGCAAGACATACAATAATGAAACTGGGAAGAGCTTGAGCATAAGACTCAAAGAGCATGAAACATAGACCAGATTGGATTACGTACAATCGACCGTAACGGAGTACGAAAAGAATGGAGTGAAGAATGTAAGACTAAAACTACAGTCTAACATCAACAGACACATTGATCATTGTCAGCTCAACGTCATCTGAGACACGTTTCCCCAATTTTTTAGTTGTACTACTTAGATTCTTCTTTTATACTTCTATTCAATTGGCACTTCTGAATATCTTTAGAATCGTAGATAACACTCGATAATCGTTGGACGAGCGATGAACTAAGCTATTGACGACGCAAACAGTAAGTACTTAAATTGAAAAGGTCATCAAAACACGGATGTATAAAGTTCTCGTCTTAATTTTCTCATAAAATTCAGGACTTGTCTGTTTTTTTTACGTTAGCTAAAACGTTATCTGCTTTTTCTCTCTGCCATATTTCTAGAGGTTTGATTTAAAATTAAAGTAACCATAACTCTTTATCTCTCACGCTTAAAATTCATTGCAACCAATCCGGTCCCTGCTGTAATTATCTGAAGAATATAAATTGGAAACGGCGATTAAAAATTTATTGTTTCGTTATTGCTATCCATTAGCGACAACCGATTATTATTACAAACTGTTATTATGACTTTAGTATCGTCGATACGACAAAATTATTATTTTCATGTAGTTCCCCTTAAACGCGAATTCTTTCAAATCTATCAAAAAACATTTACTCAGCTGACGATTATTTTGAAATCTAGTCGCATGATTATCTTTGCATTTTAATAACAGTACGCCAGTTGAATAATCAACTGCTCTTCATTGATTTAACATGCAGCGTACCGAGGCCATTGTTACGTCGTGCGATCGTTACAGTATATTAGTGTCAGATGTCGTTTACGAAATATAATTTACTGTTCTATCAGTTTAATTACATTTACAGAGGATGCTGAAAATAAATACTTTGGATTTTAAGCCATGCCTACAGGCTATTAATCATTAATTTGTCGATACTTCCTTGATTGATTCCCAATACGTTGAAAGTTGTTGGAAGGCCTGTTCAATACTGTAATGCAGTATTACAACGTTTTTAACAGATGTTGCGTATTTATCGAATTTCAAGCGTGCGTTACAAGTAAAAATTCGATACAAATTCTGGACGATTCTAAATAATAATAAATTCTAATCCATGTTCAGTTCAATCCACGTATTTAAAACAGTTGCCATAAACCATCTGCTTACATGTACGAACAAGGTTCAACAACTTCGAACAGTACCAAGAAGTACCGAAAGTACTTACAAAATCAAGTTAATGACAAAAAGTCTGCGGGGTATTTACAAATCAAATAAAACATATTTGTGTTCATCCTTGAATTAATTCCTTAATTAATTATTATTTAAATCCTTGAATTAATTGGAAAATATTAAGCAGTCATATTCAGTATACATAAGAGGATCACGCTACGTTTGCAAGACTCGAACAATTCCATCGAGTGATTCTAATAGTTACAATCGTGACAATCTCAGAACTTCGATTTATATATACAATACGTTGATATAGCTGACGATGAATTGTAAATTCGTTCGGCGTTTACAGTATATAGTATGACGAATTGTAATATTCTATCTCTATTACAAATTAGCATAAGGATATGTTCTTCCGATGCACGAATCTGCTAATAAAGGTTCAAGCTTGAGTCACGTTCAGTGGAAACGTGACTTAATGCACGTATGTTGACAAATTAGTAAATAGATGCTATAAAATATCTATTATTATACTATATCTATCATTATTATACTATATAAATAAAATAATACATTTGATCTATAAAACAACCAATCTTATATATTTGTTTTCCAACTATATATTGTTATTCAAATAATATTATTTTATATATTTATTTATGGTACATAGAGCAAAAAAGCAAACTAGCTACTGGGATAAAAGTTTAAAACATTTTTATAAGCATATTGTGCGTGTTGCATAATTTTATTATATATTACAGCCTCATAAAATTTTTAACTTTTGACATTTCATCAGCACTATAATGAGACCCAACTGCTACGATTCTATTGGCAAGATTTGATTGCAATCTGAAAATTGTACACAGAAGTAGCAAGACATTTGCTTATATCTAGTAAGAAAAATTAGTATAATTAGTATAGTATTAGTATAGTCACTTCTTGTATACAAGAAGTATGAAAGATAATCCCACTGAATACTAAGACTTATTAATAATGTGGATGATTGTCTGTTTAAGTAATAATATAATGATTAAGTAATAATTTCTGTACATTTTCAGAGTCCATTATTTATATAAAAATGGCAATGCAGTGTCTGTACGTAAAATTTCAAAAAAGTTTCGTATAATAGCAAAGATGTCTACAAGTGAAGAAACACTTCTGTGAGCCACTGTAAATGATCGATGTTTCAAAGACAGACGACAGAGTAGACTGTATGGCGACTTGGGACAGCGTGTCAAACTTGGTCTCAAATAAATAACGAAATACTATTGTAGGCGTGATAGATTGACAGTCTGATAGAATGTTTAAAGCTGTTCGACACGATTGTGAGAAAAGACGTCTGGCGTAGCCCGCGGACGGAGGCGCAGTGAAAGCCGGTGGTGACGTTTTGGCTTCACCAAGGTGAAGTAAGGAGTAACGTGATGAGACTATAGTCTCATAGCTCTAAGTCCTATGATTAGATGAGCTTTGCGAACTGTTTCTCACTACCGGTTACACTTTTCAACATGTACTGTACGAATGAACTTATTTACGTTTGTAAACACGATGACATATCAAAAATCTTTTTTTTTTTTTAGAAAAAATTGCATTACTCATCGTACTTACGATATTTAGTATTGGACATTTAGAAAGATTGTCTCGCAAGAATTTGTCGTTGTCGCGACATTTAATCGCTAGTATCGATTATTCTGAACAATTACGTTACGTTAAAATAACAAACAAAAATTTAACGCTGCGAACGATTTTGGACAGTTCTGAATAACGAAGGAAATATTTTTGCGATAGTTGCAAATTTTTACCGATATCTGCGTATCTTATCATTAATTACATAAACGAATTTTTCGCTTTGTTATTTTTAAGCAATATTATTCATACGCGAAATATATCGTTCAGTATAGTCTAGACAATTTAAATATTTCTAATAATATTTTTGTTGGAACAAAAAGGTACTTTCCATTCAAATAAAAAATTTATATTTGTTTTGTAATTTCCCGAGTGAAATTTTTGTTGTCAAAAGCTAAAGGAAATGTCACGTTCCCATAATATGTACTTATCTTTCCTTTCTAGTTAATTTATTTTTGGAGAAATCAAATCATTCGAAAACAAGGAGGTATACGTACGCACATGCTTTTGGAAAAAGAGTAAAATTAATCT
This sequence comes from Bombus haemorrhoidalis, assembly GCA_014825975.1. Lineage (NCBI taxonomy): Eukaryota > Metazoa > Arthropoda > Insecta > Hymenoptera > Apidae > Bombus > Bombus haemorrhoidalis. The sequence goes on from JACXIS010001612.1 coordinate 365,621, forward strand.
TTTCTAAACAAATCATACATACTCCTCTTGTTTACCGAGAATAAAAAAGAGAATAACACAATATTTCATTTTTACAGCCTTCAATAGTTCCATATCTATGTTATCGGGCGTATTTCTTAAGAATTTGATCTTTCCAACTTTATATTTTACACAAACACGTTTATTGCACTATAAATATTTTCTATTTTATTATTCATGTGATACCATACTGGCTATCGTTCATGAAATTTTTATCACATTTATTGATAACTTACATGAAAGTATTATATTCTATGATATACACTAACGCTAAATATACCCAGTAACTTTTATATACGTTTTCAACTTTCTTTTAAACTCTACTAACGTAATCGTGTATCTTATTACACTGTTAATGGAACTTTGTATAATCCACTTGATAAGATTTCAGCGAAACGTCCTCCTGAGTAATATGAAATTACCAGAAAAATTGGAATTCTGAAAGAAAAACTAGTACAAAGTGTACGCAACGATGTAAATTTTTAGAAAATTGAAAAAGCTAGAAAATGTCAGAGAAGTGTAAAGAAAGGAATAAAAATTACAATAAAGTGGCAAAAAAATCATCTTGACTCCCTCGGTGGTACTCTAGATTTGGTAGTCAAACACGAAAATTCCATAAAAACGAAACTAATACAGCGATGAATTTCAAATTAAGCTGCGCTAAACAAATTAGTCGGTTAAAGGTATTTTAACGGAGTAGTTGTTTCGGGATAATAATTTTCTCCGCTAATTGTGGACGACTTCTTGTTTCTACACCATGCTTTAAAAGATAAATGGAACAAAAAATATGCAGATAGATGAAAAATGTAAAAAATGATGAAATAACGCTTCAGTGGGACTTTAATTAAACAGTATCAGTGCTACTTTTATAAAATGTAAGAATGTGCTTATCTTTTTATATGTCTGAGTCTGCGTTTCTTATTCTACCGTTTGAGAAAACTGAAAGTAAATACCAAAACTGGTTATCACGATACAGTCAATTATAATACGAGTCTTTTTTTTTAATGATAATACATTTTCGATCCTTTGTTTTTAGCAGTCTGGAAACAGGATATTGCATCTTTATATTTTTAATTAAATTTTCCATCCAATTTTATTCATTGTCTATATTACAATAAGCTTATTATTCCTAATATAATGACAGACAGTTTTGGAGAGATAGGAATCGACGAACTAGTTTTGTGTGTTTTACAGGAGAAGCTATAATTAAAATTTGCCAGAGAAGAATCGCTTTGGATATGTAATATTGAACGTAATTTTTGTGACGAGTGGTATCATTTTTCACTGTAAAATATTAACAACGAAATTGCTTTCATACGTAATTGATTGTGAAAGGGATTAAGAATGATATAAAAACATACGAATAGTAATTATAACAATAATCTAAGAATAGTACTAATTTCTTAGCAAATTCTTCATTTAGATATTCGTATCTCTTTCATTAGAATTTACAAACGTAAGCATTCGAGTACTTAATACGTAATGAGCAAAAAGAACAGCTGTTCTTGAAATTTCAGTTATGTCGTCGTTATATCGTTATTATCACTGTCATAGAAAATTTATCTACGTTCAAAAATATCTGTAACTTTGGTGGAAAGGATAAAACAACGTGACAGACAGGCTTGGGAGAGAATAATCGAAGGTGACGTCGTTAATATTGAAAATAACGTAAGATCAGTCGTAAGAATGCATACGAAATAGAAAATGAGAAGGAAAAGTTGGTTTATTAAAGGTTGTTAAATCGTTGCGCATCGGCGCATTCCTGTGTTTTCTCAACGGTAGAAAATATTTCACGGGCGTTAACGGGACAGCACGACATTACTCTTGTCTCGCACGTTTCGCTCCGAGATTTCTCCGTTCTCCGTTCGTATCTTCATCTCTATGTGTCTTTATCCTCTTACGTTTTCACGTTCCTTCCATTTCTTCTCTAGAGTCGTGTTATCTTTCAATCTCCTCCTTGGAAGGCAGACAGCCTCACCTTCCTAGCAATCAAGCATCGAGAAACGTGTTTGCCGGAAACACTGAAAATATTCAAATCGCTAGCGCGACTTTTAATATTTTCCAATAGATTGTGAAATGGAGGCATAGGAAACGACAAACGATAAACGGAAAGCGATAAACGATAGAAACGATAGAGAAAGGAAGATTGAAACAGAATTGGTGAATTGAAATCTATCGCGATATCCGCTTCAGTGTGACGCGCCATCGATATATTGACACGTTTCGCGAAAGACTCGCAAAATTTGAAACGATTTGCCGCGAACGTTGACATTGAAATGACGGGCATTTAGCGGTGGCGGAACATTCAAACATTGCGACGTTACGATGTATTCGTTTTTCCTTCCGGTGCCATTTCTTCTTGCTTGGAATACCTTCTGTTTTCACTGGCGTTCTCATTTATGCGGCTTTCTACCTCGCCCCGTGTTACTCTTTTCTTTTTTTTCTTTTTCTTTTTTTTTTTGCTTTCCGCTCCCTTCCGTCCGCCCACTTCTTTTTCGCAGACGAGCACCACCTTTCACGTCTTATTTTTTTCACTCTTACCCTCTTCTCGAGTTTGTTCGTCAGTTCTCTTCAGATAGCACAGAGAACCACTCTCGACATAAGTAATATCTAAATTGCTTCCGCGGTTTCAATTTTTTCTTCGATTTCAGGCTTATTCGGCTAAATTGGGATAAAATTGTTGCGAAACCATGGGATCGCTGAGAAAGAACGACAATACTTCTTCCGCCAATACTGCAAAGCTTCTTCGTTTTCTATCCTTCCTTTCCCCGTACTTTACTTCGGTTCACTGGTATATATTACTCGTTTGCGTAGGTCATATCGTATTACTTTGTATGTTCTTAACATTTTTATAGGATTATTATTTACACGAGATGGTTATCGTAACCAAAATGGTGAAATATTTCTTGGCGCTTTCCGGTAACCTGAGGGAAAATGTTACGGATAAAAATTTGTGAGCATGTAATTAGTAACAAAGTGCACTATTAAAAATTCGTCAAAATATTTTTTCTTCGACAAAAAATCAGGATCGCGTTTAATCTTTTATGACATTGTCATAATTTAAGAGGCATGGAAACAAATTCAACAACATCGAATAAAGTTATTAACGAACGAAAGGTCGAATTACGACGAGTTTATTTATTATTTTTAAAATGATTTTAAAATGATTTTCCAATCGACTTATTGAAGAAAAACGACTTAATCTGATATTGATGATAATTTTTCCTCGATATTTATCATACCCGATGAAAGAAATTATATAGCCATATAGAAGGATAAAAGTAATCTTAAATCTTCTATCGAGAAAAAGTATTTTGACATTGTTCAATATTCTACTTTCTTATCGATCGAGTATTAAGTAACTTTATCAGCTTATAATTCTCATTTTAAAAAATCCTGATATACGTTACGATCAACGTTTGCCAGACCACACGAGCTTAACACTTTGACTGCCACGGCAAAATCACATGTTTTGCTCAGGACGCCGCGGGACTATTTTTATTATTCAAAGCATGTAATGAGAAAATAATAATAAATTGATGATATAAGACAACATTCTTCTCCAATGAACCATTTATCTTATTGGTGGTCACGGGTGATAGCGACATATTATAACAAGGCTTCGTTTATTTCAATAAACCATTGGGATTCGTTATTTCGTCGTAAACAAAACGTGCAGAATATATTGTTGAAACGTGTAGAAGATATTAGTAAACAGTATTTGCTCATTCTATATATAATAGTAAGGCACGCTTCTAACTTCAATTACGTGATTATAAAGCAGCATTTACGATTATTTTTTAAGCTATGTTTATAATAATATTCGTAGATTACCCCTCAAAGATATGGATGCAAACACAGTGCACCGTTAGATGTAAGATTCGTTCTCATTTTTTTTTTTTATTGATGTTCTAATAAAAATGTTTAATTATTCAATGGGGCACTTTTTATTTCAAAGTATCTTCTATTTATCGGTTATATTCAAAATGCCCTAACTGTTAATTTTTATACAATTTTTACAATTGTAAGAAGTTCAAGCGCTCCGGCCACCGATGACCATCGTGACAGTTAAAGTGTTAAACTTCGCTAGGAAGGGTAATTCGATACAGTAAGAATATCTGTAAAGATATGTTCGTAAATTTTCTTTCTGAAACTGTTACCGCTACAAGTTTCTGCGTATTATATCTTTACTCCTCAGCGCTTGAAGCTAATGAGAAAAATTCATCTTTTATGCGATTCTGTTTACGAAAAACAGCGAATTACGTGTTTTGCCATCTTATATCTGATCACTTTCATAAAAGATCCACAGAATGATTCAATTTTTAATCATGCCTGTCTGGTTACTTATGAATTCATTCGTTTCCAATACGTCCTAGCGTTACTTGAAATTATTGAAATCTCTGTTCCACTCTATAATGCAATATTTTAAGATTACCGATAGGTTCAGTATGTTTCGTACACGAGCGGTTTAAAGTATTCTTACAAATAGAAATTTGTACGAAAATACAATTAACAGTCTTTCTATGAGCAATAAATTAGCTTGGAAACAATAAGAATTGAGGTTTTGGCAAGGTTATCTTAAATGTCTTCTTTGTGGCACGATAGATGTTGAGAAACGTTGCCGTGTTTTCTTTAGTAAACGATCAAAAGTTACGATAGTTAGCGCAGTTAGGACTCCGCGTGAATGTCCAGACAGTAAACTGCACACGTGCGACGAGAAAATCCAGAATTACGATGTCCCAACTAGCCGAACACGAGGAAATCTTACTGACTGTAAGTTATGTTCCGCGTAACGTTCGAGAAGAGCATTAATTCCTTCCACCGAGTTTGTTTCACGGTATTTTCTGCTACAAGCAACACAAAGAACAACGAAGTGGGTGGGAATGATCGAAAGGAGAAAATTGCGAAATGTCGAGGATGATCGATTGTTTTCCTTCGGTTATCCGCCAGCGGTTGGGACAAGAAAAAGAAAGGCAGGGAGAAAGCTAAAGCGGCAAGGTATATTATTATTTGAGCTGTTAGAGTATGTCAAAGAAAATGCCTCATAGATAAATATACATCTAAAATAATAACGAAAACGTCTCCCTATGGAATAGCAGCGTGAACGACTTGTAATATCTGTTGTCGAGAGACTGAAGTTAATTGCAATATCATTATGAAAATCGGCGACGTGTAACGTTTGTCCTAGTTACGTTCGACACGAAGACCTTGTATAATATCTACACTACGTTTGACCGAGTTAATATAAGGAAGATAAATGTATATCTTTATGAAGAATTTTTCTTTGAGATTGATGTTATCATTAAAGTAATCAGGTCCTTTATCCGAGTTGTAAACTTTCGTATATATATATGTGTATGTGTGTGTTTGTGTGTGTATTCGTACGTAGGTGTAATCTCTGGGAATGAAACGATGACAACAGTTTTAATCGGCCGTTTTTCCGTCCAAATATTACACGTACATATACTTACGTGCGATACATTTCATTAAATATGTTAATACCATAACGTGTCGCAATGCGATAAATCACATTAATTGTCTGAAATAAATAAATTGAATTACAAATGTCATATATAATGGTGGTCGCAAATTACGTGGCGTCGAAACGACTAGTATACGTTCTATTTTCGGTTAATGGTTATAGGGAGCGATCCAACGCAACGATGTAAATAATTCCTTAATTCCAGTTTACGAATATAAATTTTCTACGTTGTTACGCGTGCAAATCACAGATATACGTGTAATGAATGTAACGTACAACGAAGTATCCGAAGTTTCATGACACAAGAAAATGTTGTGCCAGATATATTTGTAATTTAATATATTTCTGAAAAGAAGTACACAAGGTACACGTGTTAATCCGCGGAAAGAGAAACGTCGTCAAAATTGGAACACACGAGCGGTATAGCATTGTCTAGTTCTGAAAATGGCCGATCCAAGATCACTGTCATTACGACTAGGGGGGAAGGAATATCCATGCTTTAAGAGACTCATTTTTTTTCACGAGGGGTGGGAAGAAAGCAGCTACGTTGCTCTTAATCATTGAAACGATCCCCTGGTACACATCGACGCACCTTCTCTATCCACCATGCGTTTCCTTTCCTTTTTTTTTTTTTATTCTCTGAAATGCGGGCGTGGAACAAGAAGGGGACATGAATACGATAGTTGGTTACTAAGAAAAAGAAGCGGGAAAGCAACAGACGGGGACAGGCTGGCAGCGAGAAGGGGAGAGAAAGGATCAGCTCGGTGGGGCAGAAGAAAATCCCCTTTCGGGAATTCCTTGTTCCCGACCTCGATCGATTTTTTCCCTCGCGAGCTACAACTTGTCGGACCACGTCTCCTGCTAGAAATGAAATCGAATCTTCAAGCGGTACATAAACCTATGCAGGGGGAAAGACAATGTGTGCCCAGCCCGATAAAAATAACACGTTCCAAGCTGCCGTTAGAATCGCGACGCAACTTCGGCAATGATGCCAACGATATCTAAATGACAAGATTACAATTGCGCAATTGTTCCTCGAATGTCAGCAAAAATAATTCCGCTTCAGTCGCTTAATGTTTTTTAAACTGATATATTAATGATCTGATATATTACGTATTATATATCGTATTATATTCCGCGATTATTAATTTCAACAAATTGAACAGAATCGAAATCCGTGAGAAGTATACACGTAACGAGATAATAATTTGAAATACGGAATTAACTTCGCGTTATATTTATAATTCTTGTCACATAAGAACGTATAGCGATTTTTAATTTACTATCTGCTATTCCAATTAAATAATTAATTTACAGTGCTTAATTTAAGGCACCTTCTTTGCTTGTAGAAATCCTTAATTATATCGTTATACGTGCAACATTAAGTGCGTCATTCTTTCTACCTGTTGCTGTAGTTTCAATCCCCAGAGACAGTTGAGAGGGAAATAGGAAAGGAGACAAACTATCGTAGAGGGTGTGAGAAAAAAATTAGTCACGTGCCTATTATGTATGCGTACCAACGGTTTCTAGTGTATTCTGCCAATTCCTGAGTAAATGAGTAAAGGAAGTCGTGACGATTTTAAATACAAGATTCCCTTAAATGAAACTGGTACGTGACTGGATTCTTGGTTCCTTTTCTTTCGCAAACGTATAATTCTGTAGTCGTGCCATTCGAAAGGAAGCTGCCGTAAGAAAGTGGAATCTGGTTACACGATACTTCGTACTTATTACAAAATACGTGAGCATACATATAAGCGTTGAATATTTTATAAACTAAACGTATTGTTCGCTTAGACAAGTTCTTCGAAATAATTCCACAAATGAAAGTGTATGGTTTTAAACAGCAAGCGCGTGTTCAATTGTGTACGTGATATTTTCCTCGAGCTTACTGTAACCAGCAGTTTATCCCTTTTTTTATTCATTCATATAAATTGCATCCAACGTTTTATTTTATCAATATACATTGGTGCTTCATCGTAATTTGCCTTTGCTCCTTAGAAAAATAATGATAAAGATACGAATTTAAAATGCGTAAGATTCAACGCGAAGTTATCTTGAATAATGTCATATGTATACATATGTATTATAATCGGAGTTGTTTATTACAGTATTTGAATATCGTTAATACACTACGATAACTTTGTAATATTCAAATAGAATAGAAGGGCCAATTGTACCTAATATATGTTTAGTTATTATAAGATCTAAACGATTTGATTTAAAATTGAATCTAATTAATTATTATTCGTTGGCAATAGATATTACACTGGTAATATTGTACGAGTTGTTGCTTTTCTGCATTTTCATTGTTGATTGATCTGCAGTTAATGTCACAGTTGAAAGATAAAAGCAATATCAGTGCTAGCAATGATCTATCATATATCTTTTGTACTTTTACACGGATCAAGGGCCAACTCATCGAACAAAAATACCTTTAAAATTAATAACCTCCGAACGTTGACCAGTTGCGCATTGATTAAGGCGAGAAAGACCCGAATGTTCATCTCTTATTGTCTCCTTTTCTGTCATCGCTTTACGAGTGAATTTCTCTTTCTCTATTATTTTTTACCCTATATCGTAATTTTAAATCAAACAATAAGAATATCTGTAATCATTCGCTTAATATCCATTTTATACAGCAAATAGATCAGATAGAATCATTAAAAAAAATCACATCATTTTTCAAACATCTATATTCCGTTCCTAAATAACGTGCCTATCGGATTTAAAGAGTGAATTACTTAGAGTATATGTCAAGGAGTTTAAAAATTGTAAAAAACTCGGTATTGGATTCACAAACAGAGACATCTTTTCGCATGAAAGATTATTTAAATTTCTAAGGTACATTGAAACATAAAAAAAATCAAATTATTTTAAACTTTATGCGTATTGTATATTAACAGTCTAACAATAAGACTAACAGAGGATGACCTGTAACATAAATTAATGAAAAGTCAATTAGCTCCGTAGATGATTAAAATTTGCCACTCAATAAGGGTAAGCATAAAACTTGGTCCTTGTCGCTGTGTAAACATAATGAATACACGACGGTAAAATAATGAAAACCTGCTAAAATTAAATTTAATCTAGAAATTAATTTCCTAAAAAAATGCTTTCACATTCTCTTTCGAGGAAATTATATTAATGATAAATAAATAAATCAATTTCTTTTTTATCATCTGATAATATACAATGAAAGAGCGACAATATAAAAAGATAACTAATAAAATACTCTAGAACATAGCTAAATAAAATTGCATATAAAAGATGTTTTATGGAAATATTTAATTGAAACATTGAATTGAAAGACATTTACGTAAAAGGGACGGCGGTTAATAAATAAATAATAGAATTTGGAAACGTAAATTGGAAAATAGAACGTAACATAGAAGCAATTCAGAATGTAGATTGCTTATCGGTTAGATTGCTTCTACAGTTTTGCTCAACTAAGTATGCACGCATACGTATAATATGAAAGTGACGTAGCGTCGACTTTGAATTTCGCACAACTGGAAATTATAGTTATTATTACGATTATTGTTATTATTACTATTTGCATTATTATTGTTTCGTGCGTGTATTTGGCATAATACAGGCGAAACGAGGAAAGAGAAATGAGAGAAATGGAAATGCGAAAACAAGTATGCATGAAAGAGAAATGCACCTTTTCATAATTTATAAATATCCTGATAGGGAAGCACAAACGGGTGTTGGGAAAAATTTCAACGGGGATCGAGATTATCTTGACAATTTTAGAGGAAAGCAGCGAAGGGACGAACCCTCTGCGATTGCGGGTCTCTGGATAAATAGCGACGGTATAGTTCAGCCTTCGGGGTGAAACGACAACGGCAGGAAGGAAACAGAGTTGTACAAAGGATTTTGTTGTGCACCTGTAGATTCCTCTTTAGACGTATACGTCGATTTTCCCGTGCGTACAAACTCTTCGACAAACCTGCTTGTTTTCAGTTTTTAAATTATACAGCGTAGAATCATCTTTTGGTCTTTCCACAATTTTACTTTTGTGTATTCACTGTTCGTTGTTTTTAAAAACTTTCACTCTACGCTTTTATTCTTTTCAGCTGTCTCCGCGATGATAAATTTTTCACCAAACGTCGAGTTGAAGTTTGTCCAATTTGAAACGAAAATGTCAAAATTAAAATATAGTTCACAAGTACGTATATCAATTTTTGCTAAAGTAACGAAAACAAACATATTGGTTTGAATTATTCTCTGAAATAAAATTTGTCTAGTTGATCGAAGAACAATTTAACTTTCGCGTCACGTCGAATAGAATTTTCTCTCGGTCTTTTAGTTGTTTCGTGCTTCGCCAATGTTTCATTGTTCCTACACTGTTCTCCACAATTTTCTGTTACCCCTCTGGCTCGAACTTTTATCTTTATTCGTTTCCCAAGTTTTTTGTGTCTTTACACGTTGTTACATTCGTACGAATGCAAACTCAACTACACGAGATTATTTGCACGCCAGTTCTTACAGAGAAATTTTGCATGTTTATCTGTTTTAAATCTCCGTGATTGTCGGCTCATTTTTGCTATATTTTTTCTTATAGCTCTTGCAAACATTTTCCAATATTTATTAATCGAGGTGCGCTTGTTTTTTATTTATTCACAGAATTTTTTGCACTTTTTGCCACCTAATGTGTATTATATTTCTCTTGCTATTACATAATTATTTTTGTTATTAATTCGTGGAATTCTTCTTTATTACTTACCAATTAACTTAGACGCATCAGTACAAAATTTATATTATTATATATTTGAAAATTATATTATAAATGTCCTATATTATCTTTTTGGATATTTCATCGAACTATTTATCTAAATCTTAGTTTGACTTTTAACAATTGTTCTCCTTATTTTTTTTATTATTTATATATAGATTTGAACGCTTACATTATATGCTATCGTTATTAGTATTAGTGTACTCCGGTTATTGTGAAAGTTGATTTTCATTATTATAATATGTTCTCGTGTTCGAGTAATAATATGCGCAACGATGAGAATTCGATATTCAAATATTTTAACACTCAATATTTAAGAACGTGATTTCATGGTTACATATTTCATTAAACGATGTAAACATTTTTCAAGTTTTATATAAGTTTTACTTATTCTAAAAGAATTTGTACTCTCCTCGATCTTGTGGAATCTATCTTATCACTTTATGTCAACAAAATAGTAATTTTAGTCGCCTGATAAAGCGATCGTGTTAATAAAAATTTTATGTCTTGTACTTTTTACAAGATATTTTTATTATGAATGTATCAAGATTTTCTTGACTAAAATAAGTTTCAACATAGTATGATGCAAGTCTATTCTGAATTATTATACGTACAGAAGAATAATTTAACTTGACAATGATTTGGGATTATTGCTAACGTCGTTAAAATAAAAATAGAAAAGCAATGTTATAACGCTGAATTGACAGAAGAATTAGTTAAAAATTGGAATAAAATTTACAAAATGTACGACTACATTTTACGAATGGAAATAAAAAAACACGCTACAAATACTTTCTGTTTAAAGTCATAGCAAAATTGTGAAATAATGGCGGACTGGTTTTTTATTCGTTTAAGTGTAAAAAATAAATTTTGTAAATTTTAAAGCATTACCCGAATATTACATAGAACGAAGATATGATTCTAAATTCATAATCAATATTTATGATATTTTAAATTTATCCACTTACTTACTAAATTTTGTTTTGTTACTAAAAGTTTGTTTTGTTAAAGTAAATTTTGTAAGTTAATACTCGGAACGTATTAATTTCACCCTCGAAAATTTTCCCTTAAAAACCCTCAGCTTCGTTTTAGGGATCAAGGAACTTGCCCTGCTAGACTCACATTTTTTAACAAACGAGAAATCAATCCGCTGTTATTTCATAATTTTTGCTATATCTTCTCGATAATGTCGTTATATGATATTTGTTTTTCATTCTTATTCATGAAATATTCTGCTACCGTTTGGCGGAGGAAGCACGAGACACTCTGCTTCTATAAGACATAAGATATACCCTGACGACATTGTAATACTCTCTTGCTTATTCAATTACTTGGTGTGATTACCTAACTAAATAACCTGAAATCGGTGCCGTGATTCGCAACGATGAAAAATCGCGTAACGACAATCTATGTACAGAATGTTTTCTACGTAGAACGAAGGCAGGCAGGGACGATCACAAATTTCACGTATTGCATCTTTTGTTTAGAAATACCCGAGTTTGCTTACGGTAATTGTTAGCCTGAACGCGAGATTACAAGAAAACTTTCCGTATTAGAGAAGATCGTTATCGGAATCTCGCGGGTCCGATGCAGCAGACAAAAGGTTGTCTATAGTTGCTATTCACGAGTTTTTATGTGTGCACATGAATAGAAGCGTTTCTAGGCCAGACTGTAAGAACACCGAGATTGTGGCAGCCCTTCCACACTCGCCATCAGAGGGACGTATATCAAAACACAATTTCTCGAAAGTCCTCGCTTCCGGAATCCTTGCTTTCATACAAATAATCTGCTGACCTGACCTGCATTATCCCTGCCGAGGAAACCTTGTGTCCAGCAAAAGGCCTCGCACATATTCCTTCCTTTTCATTCTCTTTTCTGCTCTCTTTTTCTCCTCTTACATCGCGTTACGAATGCGTGCATCGTTGACTAATTGTGCGATAACACGTGCAAGCAATGGCACATATTCGTAAGGTGTTGCCACCCGGAAGCAACATGCGCGCGTTTCCATTGAATTCAATTTCAATAAATTGTTGCCGCATCTATGCAAGTTGGCGACAGAAAAAGGAAGAATGCACCTGGGACGCGAATGTAACGACAGATCCATTCTTCGCGTAATCCGTTTGAACTGAGTGAAGTCGAATTGGAACTCGTTTTCTAATCAGAATCTTGGCAATTTTTTGACGATAATGTGATAAAGATTTAATGTGATGGGAAACATTAAACTCTAGAAATCCGTATTCTTCATACTTTCGAAATTATTGTTTTCGTCTGTCACTTTCCAATCAAACTTGTAACTGGAACGACATTTTACAGCAAAACAGTAATATTTAATTAAACGTGGTCGTAAGGGAACATGTATTGCAATTTGGCTAGTATTACGGAAATTTAATTTTAATCTTACAAATGTTTAGTACGAAGAAATATTTCTCAGTTAATTACTTATGCGAGAATATTTCAACACATTCTATCATATCGTAGTTTATTTAATATTTATCGTCTCTATGCACGATACCAATATTAGTACTATGTACATACATAATAATTTTTACTACTTCGATTTTAATATGCACAATATTCTATAACAAAGTACTAACTTGTCATTATTAAGTGTAACTTGATATACGATTAATGTAAATCCGGGTGCTAATAACAGTGCTGCCCAGTTTTATACTTCCAACGAAGCATACTTTTTGGAACACAAAGTTCTACATGGAAGACGTATAACGATCTAGTTACGACAAATCTATGCGGAATACAAAGAAATCGGTTAAGAATCTTTTGAAACACATGACGTTTTCCTATTTTTTCTAGAACTCCAAGCTTCCTCTGGCTATAAATTCGTAAGATATTTCAATCTAATGAACAAACCTGATTTTTCAAATTACGAAGGACAACAGTATTAAATAATAATTTGGATTTTCATCTAATGCTTTCGCTTAAAAATCGTCAGGAGTAAGAATATCGCAATTCGAAAGTCAAGAAGTAGCGAACCCAGTAAACGAAAAGCTCATGTGGGGTGAAGTGGGTGAAGAACTCGTGGACAGGTAAGAGACGAAGGTGGTGAAGAGGATACAGATTCAGCAGTCGTCAAGCTGGATGATCCAAGTTGGATGTTGATTTTTCCTCTATCCAGATAAGGAAAGAGGGTGAAGAAAGAAAGCGAGAAAGAAAGAGCAACAAGCATGGCAAATAGCCTTTTCTGACCTAGCGCGTACTGTTCCGCTAGGAAGTAAATGGTCGAGGTGCGCATCCTGTGTTTTTGTCTTTTCGCATATATAACTAGCCAGTATGAGAAACTCTAATTTCCTTGATGCCACTGAACTGTCACCGAGCGAAAACCTGACTTTTCCTTGACAGTTTAATCATCAGTGCTGGAAAGCAACGTACAAAAAATTTTATTATTTTCTGTACCTCAATACCAATCACTATTCTGATACGTATTGAGATATGTATAATTTTGTGTGCTAGACTAGATTGGCAGAATAGTAGTGACACTGTTCCATTGACAGTGTGATATGAAAGATGGTGAGACGAAGAATGTGCTCAGACGCGTGCAAATGTATATCGACGAAGATCCTGGAACGTTTATTAAATAAATCTAAAGCTACTTTAATACGAATTCTAAGTGTAACCTTAGTGTTCCTTTACTTCTATTTCGGCAACTAATATCCACAATTCTCAACAATACGTACATGTATTACTGATATGATCAAATTAACGACACACGCATATACCACATACATGTTACAGATTGGAGAAAGAGCATTGAATCGAGTACCAATATGTCTAGAACAGATTTTCCTGAAATTGAATGCAGGCTGGTTGATAATTCATGGTACAAATGGAATCAGGCAAATTCTATGGCTCGAAGTAGGACAAGAGTCAAGGATAATAAAATTGCTTATGAGAGAATCGAGTTTGAAGATGGTGAATTTAATCGACAAATACACAGGAATAGACAATATAGAGAAGTTACTCTTCAACGCAATTTTCTTAGTCCTGATTTTAGTATTATTTTGAGTCACAGTCTGCTTAACTCCGTTGAACTGCGGATCATCCTGTATGGACTATTTAGTTAGCATTGATCTAAATAGAGCTTGTAATAGGGGAATAACACCATGGATTACGAGAGAAACTGAGAATATTCTGCTATTTCTACTGCGTATTGCATAAAGTCGTTATAGATATCTTACAGGAAAAGCGATGTTTATTAAAACTGACAAGACCTATCGAAATTATTTAATTATAGTTGATTCCTATAATGGTCTCTCGCTTATCATATCAATCTTCCACTATTTATAGAAATGATATTGCTAAAAATTTGAAGACATCCTGTTCACGAAGAAGAATTGTCTCGGCCTCGAGTTACATTTCCGAGCGTATAAATATATATTCGATTCCAGAAAAATCTTCTTTTCTCAACATTTGTCGAACGTATGCGTTAAACTTTAACTGGAGATGAGTGAAGGTTGTGTAGTGCCGTATTCTTCGTGTCTCAGTGAAAGAATCTGTCCTCAATCGAGATTCCACAGTTTTATTAATTTGTCTTTTCTCAGCGTGAAGGTCATCAGAACCATATACAGCCATAAACGTATCCATAGTTAAATACGCATTTCAGATTGAACGATTAAATTTAAGATCTTACAGTGTTTTACACTTTCGTAAGATAACATCGAATCGTAACTTCAAAGTAGAAAATATTGTCACGTACTAATTAAATTTTATCAACGTTCATTAATACGTATTATTATGCCTCTAAACTCATGAGAGATTGATTGCCTAAAATACCATGTCTAAGACCGATAATAAAATTCACGTATTCTACACTGAAGTCTACATTTTCTCAAAAAAAAACGAGTTATTTTTAAATTTGGTACTCGTTTAATCTTTATGTACATTGTACACATTATACGTTTATTTCTTTGTAACTTGTCTCTACGTACAGCACAGAGAAAAGCCTAACATGTCCAAAATAAGCTTTTTAATTGTTTAGCGACATGCCACGTACATAGTGTGCGTCCTTATCGTTTGTGATTTGCTATTGAAAAATGACGTGCATTATGTCACATCCGTTTTTAGAGTTATTTCTTGTACAGAATTTGTCTATTTATTTATTGAAATGCCAAACGCATCTCACTCATAAAGTTTCCTCGTAATGATTAAAACATCTCTGAAGAAATTTGAGCGACATCTAACAAATATTATTCAGTGATAAATAGACTAAAAATATAGGTCATGAAAATCTCTTCTCTAAAATTACTCGAATGTTTGAAAACAGTCATTTTTATTTTTTAAACTAATAACATATACCATAGATATTCACGCACAATTTAAATTGTTATTGTAAAATATAGGCATTTCATCACTAATAGAGGTCAAGAGAAAAAGAATAGAATTAACTACCTTTTTCTTTATGTGTACATTATTCTTGTATACGCCATTTTTTATTCGACTCTTATTACTGTTAGCAATAAATCTGTTCCATTCCATATTGCAGTATCTGCAAAATATGTGCATATTTTCTTTAGTAAATTCACAATACGTTCTAAAAGACAGAAAGTTATTTTTGAACACCAATACTATCACATTGTCTGCGACCGTGTACGGCAATATATTCGCAACTTTTACAACTTTCGTTCTTACTTATCGTAAATATCATAAAGTCGGTATTTTCGAAAGATCAATTTGAAACGCGTGTTTAGGAGCAACACATCGAAGGAAATCTTACAATCTTGTTAAAAGTCATTCAAAACCTCACGTTTATCTCTAAAACCTCACGTCCACTTTGCTTCCAGCTAAGATACGTTGAGGAAGGATGTACGCAGTATTCCGCAAGTATGCTAATTAAGTTTGGATTCTTACTATACTACTATCGAGTCGTAACTATCGTAACTATCGCGCAGAAATTTTTAAGTACTGCAGAGTTTTGAACAGCGGTGTGCTGATTACAAAAAAAACCTTCTCGAAGGACCAAGCTCCCGGTGAGATACGAAAATAACATTGCTTCAAGCTAAACTATACAAAATTGTTTAAAGCTATGCTATAGAGTAGAGACGTGCTTGCAAACTATGAAGACCTCGTGTGAGGTACCTTTACAACCTGTTATTAAAACAAACTTTATGAAACTATTCGGAGAATTTAAACGTTCGTACGTGTTCCTATCTTTATACTAAATAACCAAACGTAGAGGTTTACGTAATTGATGAATCAGTGGCTATTTTATCTCCTTGTACAGGTCGTTTAACCTTTGACCAACCGCACACCGACTGATCGTCAGTATACCGAGTTACGAGTTTATGATATATCACTATCATTGAGGGCCATGTAAAGGCGAGGGTCTGGTTACTCATCTGACCCGTAGACGTCAATGTGGTTCCACGGCTGTAAAGTAATTTTTCAATCTCCAGTTTCGTAACCAAAAAGACTAGGCAATAATAGATCCAAGACGTTTCTCGAAAACAATGATTAAGAGTCCGTGTCATGAACCTAGGAAGTCGAAGCAAGACCTAACAATTCGAATTAATCTCTTTAACGGTAATCGGTCAAAAAACAAAAAAAAGATTTGGCAGAAACTTTCATTTGAGTTCGTACTTGGACAGCAGTCGGCCGTAGTCAATCATATAAATTAGTACATCGCTTGGAACTAACGTAACGTCTACTCCCTCATTCTCCGCATTCGAACAAATTGCCACAGATTAATTCGGCGTTCAACCGGTCGTGAAAGAATCGTTCCAGTTTGGTTAACTTGAGGTTTACGACTCGAAGAAGGGAAAATTCATGCGGTTCAATCGTGGTGCTACGAAATCGATTCGACGACACGCAAGCCAAAGGCGATCCTGATCACAATAAAACTGTCAACCGAATTGGGTCACATTATGCGTTCGGATCGTGTGGTAGTCTTCGAGATTTGGGACCGCATATTCCCAAGAGAAAAATCTTGCATCGATGTAATTGCACATTGCAACCGCGTCGCTTCTGAAGAACGACGATCGAGCTTAATTGGCAATGCAAAATTTTCCTCTACAGTTTCTTTCTACCTGTAATCGGAACAGAGTTGTAGTTCGACCCAATTTACTTGACTCTGTATAATTCCCTGTACAATTCAGATGTTAGCATGCATGGCTCTGACACGGTTGGGAATATCGACGAAACTTGTTCGAAAAAAGCGAAATCTAAGGTATTTGCATTTTAGAGAGTTTGCGACTAGGCGACGGATTTGGTCATTTAGTTTAGTTTAGCTTCTTCGCCAACCACTCTCAATGACCCGAACAACTGACACAAACTCGAAGTTTCCAAGAAACCAAGACTATTGTAATGGGTCATCAGGCACCGTGTCTGGCAAATGTAAACCGGAGGAAATTCTGTATAGTCAAACTTCCATTTACGTAAGGCACGGCTGGTAACTATTGCTCCGACCTTGAGGGTAACGCACCAAGGAAGAACCGTGACAAATAATGGATATTCATCAGAGCGAATCAATCACCGTGTCGTAAGATTTTCGTTGAGTGCATCGAGAGTAGCAATCTCGAGGACGAAACATTTTAACACGAAGCGGTTTGTAAGTACAAAGGAAAAGGAAATCTGTGCGTCTGAAGCCACGAGCTGTAAGATTCGTTAAATATTCGATAGTTGTGAGTGAAGATATTGCAGTCTGAGTAATGGGTTTTATTGCGGGTTTGGACTTGTGATTCTTCGCACGTAGCGGAGTTCTAACTTTATTTAATATGATTACGTAAATAGAAAATTTATCGACCTCGGAGAAACATATGACACGTACAGATCGATTCACTACAAGAGGTTAACTACAATACACAAGAAGAAACATTATCGCGTTTTTCTCGCGCTTCATTGTGAGTGGTGCGTACGTAAATGTAAACGACATTTTTCGCGCAAGTATAAAACACGAAGATCTCCGCATTTAGCAGATTTAATTCAAATAACTCACTTTCGATCCCAAGTAGTTTGATAGATTTTCCATCGGTGTACCAAATGGCAATATTACACGCAAGAGCACTGTTCGTTCGCAAGATCACTGCACTGCGGTTTAGATACAAAAATGTGGTACCTTTGATGAAAACTGTTTAAGAGATATAAAGTCCAATAAAATGTAAATTAATCAATTAAACTGATCAATTTAGCTAATCTAATGATAATAATAATAGCATGCATTGTTATTCTAATGCTATTAATATCTATTCTTCCAATGAAATTTCGAAGCCATTTTAATATTTAAATCACCACTTATTTAATAAAAAAGGAATTGGGGTTAAATTCCGAAAATAATTTATCGGTTAGATCTACTGAATCTATGCATGATGTTGAAAAATGTATTTCGAGATTTATCTTATTATATCCGGTTGCTTTTCATAATAGATTTCCTGCAAATATGCAGTAGCTTGCAAAACTACTGATGCGTATTATATTAAAAAGTTTTATCGTTTCATTATCAAACACAAAGATTATATTGGCAAAATTTCAATCTAATCTGAAAATATACGTAGCAGTTATAAGATATTTGCTGCATACTTATATTTAGTAAAAAAAAGTAATATACTGTGGCAATGGTTACCTCAAATATATAAAAAGTATTAAAGATAATCCCACTGAATACTGAGACTTATTAATAGTGTGAATGATCGCCTGTTTCAATATTTTTGTGATCTCTGCAAAATATACATATGTACTAAATATTTCATAACTTTTCTACATTTTCAGAGTCGTTGAAAATTTTACTAATATAGTCATGATAGTTAGTTGTCATTACGCTACTGATGAAATTTCAAAATACTTCGAATAACACACGTCAGACGTTCATAAATGATGTCGACAAATGTTGGAATATTTTCACCAGTCACTGCAGATTTTTTAGATGCAAATTCGTTAAATTGGATGAAAATTAATGGACAGAATTGTACTTTAAATGAAGCTGTCCAAGCCCACGTATTCACATTTTTCGAATAGAGATTTAATTGGGCTTTTTAAAAAGAGGTTTAAAGGAAGATTAAGAATCTGGTAAATCGGCGAGGAGGTGTTGAACCTAAAGTAGGACAGTTACAGGGTGTCCTACGTAACTGGGTTAAACTGTATCTTCAAAATAAAAATGGAAAAGGAACTGTCATAACGGAAAATAAAACGGTATAGAATGAAGTCTTCCCTGGATTTAATTTTACGTAATTTTATGCTTCGGTACATCTAAAGAGTGCAGCTGCACCTGTCTTTTAAAACTAGAACTCTATACTTTAATTGCATTAACTGCGACGTAGATTTTCACACTTTCGATAAAATTATTAAGATACTTACACCTTAAAAGTACTAGTTTATGACTTATCGTAGTTTGAAATTTGTTGTATTATTTCGGTGTATTGACAAACATTATAAGATATTTTCGTATTCAAACAAATCTACGAATTGTCATCTATTGCATTCTACGAGATTTTTCTATTCTTTTCCTCACATTAATTAACGTATAATATTTTTTGTCTGTTTGTCGAAGAATATTGTTCTTAAACGTGTTGGACATACCAATGAGAATGCAAACGAACATTTTTTTAAAGGATTGAAGCAAAGAACCAGACCAAACGATATCGGATGAATGAAATTAAGACATTCGAAATGATGAAAGCGACTGTGTGATATTAAATGTGAAATATGAATTCTTTGATATAAATAAAAATTATTAGGACAAGTCGTTAAGCACGGTATATCTCGTGCGATCCTCGGTGATTAATCGCTTCTTCGGCATACTTGCAGTCTATGATGGAATACAAAATTTTAGTTGGAACATTAAACTTGCCCTATTACACTTGCTACCAAAGGGATCCGTACAAACAGAATTCTTGAAAGTTCTAACCTAACTATTCCGTTCATACAAATACGTCTTGCGATCTAGCTTCGACTGTCTCGGTATCTAAAGCACGGGTCAGCTAGGAAGCTTTTGTTGATGACTCCACTGGATGGACTCAAAACTTTCCCTTCGTTCATTCATCTTTCTTTCTTCCTCCTATTGCAGCGCCTCAAGAATATTTCAAGCGATAAAGATGTCCCTGTCTGTTCCAAGAGAAAGAATTTAACTTTACGAGAACGGTGCAGGCAATTAATTATCAGTAAAAAATATTCCCATTTATAAATTCTTTAAACAAAATTTTAATCAATCTATATTTTGATTCTCCAAATTCGGTGGAATTGCAACTTGCGTCACTTTCATTTAGCATAACTAAGAAACAGAACACGTTATTGAAACTGTCCATCTCCATATAGTTCTAGAACCTCAAATTAATTACACGGCTCCCTTCGAATTTCTATAAAAGAATGAAATAAAAGATCCTTTTGATACGACAAGCTTACACACGGATTACTATCTCTCTAGGGAAAATCAAGGGATGCGCAGTATAGTTATCGTTAAAAAATAATAACGACTGGCCAGCAGCTTCGTAAAAGTCGTATACAAGAATCCTGGACGTCCCAGAAGACCTTATAACACTTTATTTAAAAAGTCGTGGATCAAGCATCAAATCTCGTTGCTTAAAGAAATCCACAAGGGGATAACAAAATCTACTCTAAGAGATTTTCAAGTGGAAAGGATTAATGTTTCGGCATAAGTCTACCCATATAAATAATCCAACAATTATATATTATATACCACGAAGATCAACAGCACAATCCACATATGATAATGAGCAGAAACTTAAATAACGACGGTAGATTGATATTAAAATGTCTATATATCTATATGTCTATAAGTCTATTTGTACATAAAGCGAATAATTTATCATATATACTTTATTATATGTTAGTACGTTATTACGGCTTATGGTATCACGGATAGAAAGATATACGGGATTATTATATTTTGCACTGTAATAATTTCTTGTCTGCTACTGCTTTTAGTCTCTTTGATACATTTTCTTATCAGTCTATGGATTATTTCTAGTCCAATGTTATATTATACTGTTGGTGTCCTTGTACTTCCTTTTCCAATAGGCCATACATTTCGATTACGTTTAAATGAAGACTTTGAGCTGGCTATTCCAATAGAGAAAATTTCTTATTTGTAAGCTCGCTTCGTCCATTAATCTTGTTATATGCTTTACATTTTAGTCTTGCTGAAATATAATATTTTCGTCGTATGAAACTGATGTAGAAATTTACTATCTCGTACATTGCCATTGTTTGGGTAAATCTTTTGCTGTTCAGCAGAATAATAAAAATAGCAAACGAAGTTGTAATTTGTAAGAAAAATAAATAGTTTCGTTACATTAATATTAAGTACTTTTGTACGTTTCGTACCCTTTTATTCGGATGAAGTAAAATGTAAGGAAAGAATAAAAGCAAGATAACGAAGGAAACTCTATCTTACTTTCTATTCTTCTCTGTTATAAAAAATCTAATAAAAGAAATCAAATAATTATACAGAAAATAACAATCATTATCTACTATTCCATATTTGATAAAATATATAAATGCTGTCAATTACCTAAAAAAGAATTCTTTGTTTCAAGCATCGAACTTTGGCAAGATTTCTAACACGATCAGGATTCTTGAAAATGAGAATGAATTTTATAGAGTTTCACATTTCAGATAATTCAGTGATCAATCGAACGGTTTGCTTATTAGGTTTCAACCAACTTTTTATTGTCTATTGTTTCCAATAGAATAAAAATGCTTCAGAAATCTAAAATTTCAAAATGATGAAAGCACGTAATTAACATTAACGATTCAATAAAAGTCAAATCTTCTTGTGCAAATGGAACAAATTCCGTGTTGTAGCTAACCCTATCTCTGTGTTCCTGTGCTACTATTAAGTGTTATTAGAGCCACTAACGTTACGTTTTCTCCTTAGACAGAAAAGGATTTTTATAAGAGGAAATGGTTCGGAACTGGATCTCGAAGGTCTTTACCAGGAAGTTCTTTTTGTTAACAAGGGTGAAGTACTCAGTCTCGATATTCAGATTGCTTCAAACATTGATGGAGCAAGCTGATTTCAAAGAAGATTTTGTTTCAACACTGCAAGATCAAGGTTGAAGTAACCAGAACCAGAGAAGTTCGACACACGGATTGGTCTTGGATACGAAACCAATGTTAAGGTAACGTATTCCAAATTGAGATTTCTGTTAAACAGCAATTTGCAGGATCAGCTATGCAGACGTACTAGTTTGTTATATGAAGCAACAAGCTACTACATTTACATATAACGTAAATTCCCTTGCCATTTGGTACGAAGTAACGTTTAGAACGATTACAAAATTATACAGCATAAACTATACGATATACGTGTAAACTGCTTACAAATCAAGGCAACTTGTTTTTGTAATCTTTTATAATTTTGTGTAAAAAGTATCAATGTCAGTATTTACAAGGTTGAGATATTAACGTTTAAAGATATGTTAAAAAATTCACCGTCAAATAATTTTTGACACGGAAGTTTCTGCCGTTTCGAATTTCTTTTCTGCTACAAAACGTGAGAATAAAAGCTTGCGTCATTTGTGTTCTTTTTTTTTCTATCGACTTCAACATTTTTCGTAGGAAGTTTATTTTATAAAAAGTTTCGACATTTGCATATACAAATGACATTATAGTCGTTTCTATGCAGAATTTGAAATTGTCGTTCTTTATATACCATATACAATTGTTTACAAACTCAATACCGGGTTTAACTCAGTTTTGCAAAAAGTATGACATTTTTTACACCAAGCCATAGGATTAATTGTGTTATCAACACTCTTTCGTAATTCAAACACGTATGTACCATTTAGTAAGTATAATTAAATAATTCTACTAATAGCAAGGTTACGATTTTGAAATAATTAACGAAATAGTACACTCAACTGTGCACTTTGGTGTACGATAACACTCGAACGATATAATTTGTCCAGAAACCAGAAACAAATTAGTTAAAAATTTCGTTTTTTCGAACAGCAGATAGGACGATATAAGCAAATTTGGATACGTTTATTTATTATCCATTTTCACATTGTGTGTAAATGACAGAGTATAACGATAAATACGGATAAAAATCGCAATTTTATACATATGTGTACGAGGAAGAGTTATACATTCAAAGTTTGCTTACACAAAACAAAAATTGTGCGAACAAAAATTTATCAACAATTGATCTTAAAATAAAATATCGTTTCTGTAACAAGAGAAAATATCAAAGTTATACACGTCTATTTTAATAACGTTTATATGGAAGGTAGTTCATGAAAAAATATTTGACACGTATTTTTTTATCGACTATCGTTCATATTGAAGAGATAAAAACAGCCCTCGAACCTATGGATTGGAAATATATTTTTTAGAATATTTCGTGAAGTAGGGAAAATAAATAAAACACTTTTGCTCTTAATTGATATTTTTAAACAAAGAGCTCAATCACATAAGTTTTTATTGTTAAAGCTAATTTCTTTCGATATACGATATATTAAAAACTTTAATATCTCGGGGTAACTTTTCTTGTTAAATAATCACAATTGTATGCAGGTTTTTTCAATCTGCAATTTTTCTGCAAAATTCTGCAAATTTAAAAATTCTTGCAATATTTTCGATAAAGATGCTACATATACGTTTGAGTTATTTCCGAAGACTATTAATAAACAATGTCTTTCAATATTTAGCGAATGTAGATATCGTCGAAATCGCTTTAACACAAAAGCTAAATTTCGTAATAGGTGTGTTATTATACATCGTTCAATTTATTATTCAAATTCTGATACAATATGATTTAATAAAAAATATGATTCGTATAACATCGTACGCTTAAAAAAGAATAATTAATCATTCCGTGCACTATGTTATAAACCTTAACTTTTCTTGTCTCACTTTCCTTAAATTCCAGTCACTATTCAAGGTGTCATTGAAATAGCGGAAATATTTTAAGTAATTTCGTTAGAGGTAGAAGAAAGATTTATACGCTTATATATGCACATAGTTATTAGACATACGATAAAGCTTCAAAAATAATTTTCTTAATTTTACAAGAAATCGGTTAACATGGCTTTACTAATCTCAAATGGGAAACTCAAATAGTATAGGTACATAACATCGTGATGAGGTCATGATAAGAGGAGTATGGTTTTGGAATATTTTAGAATCAGTAGAGCGTTACATCATGGTCGGCTATGGTATTCGTGCAACATATATACGCGTCTCACCAACTAGCCGTCTCTAGTTTGCAACAGGTCCCCGTCAAAGCTCGAAGTTTCTCTTGGTTTTCGTGGAACACAACGAAAGTAAAGCCAGCAGTGAGCTACCGTAAGGAGCTCATCCTATTCGGCCAATCGAGTAATTAAATCCGATCAATAAACCTCTTATGATAATTCCCTTTGTTGGTACTTCGATGTGCTATAGGATCAGATGTTTGTTTATCTATGTTTGTTCAGTGCTGATTACAAATCGGATATAAGGCGGATTAATTAGACTTGCATCAATTAGTGTATCCACTCGCGAGACGAAAAATCACTCGATTTTGCTAATGCACTAAAAATTGTCAACAAAATATCGTATTTGTTAGAGATATCTCTGTAAAAATTCATTTTCAGGGTCGACATACAATAAAATTGTTTGATAAAAATATTTATTTACTACGGCAGTATAGTAACGCACTTTGCTGTACTAATTCTTTGCTAATGTAAGTAATGACATATATTGAACTTAAAATAGCAATCCTTACAACGAAAAGATGTATTCGTATCCTCTTAAAGTTTGCGAAAACTATACTAGGCATCCTGGAAGCTATACTAATTCGTTAAACACATATCCCTTCCTTTTTATACGTTTTATATCGTGGTAATTTGTAATTTTCAGAATGAAAGCGGATTATTGGAATTGTTGAAGTGGTCACCACTTCTAAGAAAACTCTACATCTAGCCTTTTAGTTTTGTCAAGCACTGAAGCCATCAACAGCTATATAATATAAACAAAAGATAGGGTCGAAGGCAAACCATAAATTGTAGACAGGCGACGATGGCTTCAGGGTTTTCAGTCATAAGGTAACACTGTCAGCGTGCGGATCTGGACCAGCTCAATAGTATTGCGACTTATATTTACACTTCAGAGTATTTAAAATATATTTTCTACCTTATACTTTACCCACGCATTTCTTTGTATTAACATCACATCCACCTAATAACCTCAACAGGAATTAATATCGAATTAAAATACAACTTCGAGTCGTACGCGTGTAAATTCACTTATACGCATTTTTATTAAGTTCGATAAGTACGTCGATTTATATTCAAGTATTTAACTGCATATTTTTGATTTAAATGTAATTAAAAAAAATAGAATCTCGGTAGAGAATTGTTTTACCGAGCAAGATATTATAAAAGGCACTACGCTTCGAATATTTTATATATTCTTTCGTATTGTGTGGGTACTGTGGAATTTTCTACTTTCAAATCTCGCATGAACAAGTAAAAATCCGCGATCCAACAATAAGTAGCACAACGAATTTAGTTGTGTGCGTCAGTAGGTCAGCAGTATGTATGTATGTATTAAGATATAATATGCTTAATGGATTTTAACAGTCGAGGTATTAGCTTCATAAGAAGAGAACGATTTGGTAGAAGCTGCAGGCAGACGATGAAAACTAGGAAGAAAAAGGAAAAAGCAAGATGGAACGAGTAAGAAGAAGCAAGACTGACCAGATGAGAAATGGAACTGGGAATGAAAGAGTTAAAAGAAAAGAACAATCGACGGAAGAAAGTAATCGCTCGTTCAAGCTTTCTCTCTTTAGCGCCTGTGAGTAGTCTGTCTTAGAATGCTTAAATGGAAAAAAAGTCCACAGCGAGGATGCGTTGAACGGTTGTACGCGCGACGACAGAAATTCTTTCACGTTTCCCAATCGGAAAATCGGGCGATCGAACAAATGGAAAAGTCCGATGGTGCGCGAATTGAGAATAACTGTGAAGACCATAAATCAAATGCGTTTCATACGACTCGATACGAGTTGACACGTACGAGCTTCAAAAATTTTTACTTTTACACATACTATATATTGGCTTGGCAACTAAGTAATGGCGGATGGCGGATTTTGTCGTTAGCTGGTATTGGCAAAATCCGTAATCACTTAGTTGCCAACCCAATAGCTTCCCTGCATTCAGGATGTTTTCCGTATATTTGCGAATGTTTTTCACGCTGTTGCAGACAGGAAGATTGGATGAACGCGGAAAGATGGTTAATAATTCCAGAAAGTAATGCTATTATCGATGACTGAACGACGAAAATCTTTGAAGTTAAATTCTTATCGATTTGAATTTTTAAACATTCCAAAGTATTGACATTGTGTTAAAAGCAATTTCGCAGAATTCACGATACTGTTGCTTCGTTTCTATTAAGTTTGTTTGAACGATTTCAGACAACGTTGTATAGAAAAATATCTCACCTATGATGGGAATTATTGATAATTAATCGATTGATACAAGTAAAATAATTACCAAGTGAAGATTTAAAAATTTTATTTGAAAGTCGCGTGATAACACACGTGAATTTCGATATTGCTGTAGTTAAGTATCTCGAAAAGATTTTGCAAATAGATCATTGCACGATTTTCTGTAAAAACAGTCGGGCTACGGTTAAACAGAAGCTTGGCTGTAGTTGAGTGGACGGTTCGTAGATACGCGGAAAATAAGAGTTTCTGCAATTGCTGGTCGGTTGGTAAATAACTCCAACTGTACTAAATGGTATGTTGGGCAAAAGCCTCGCCCTAACTTTTTCCACACAACCAAGTTGTCAAAAATAATTCCCGTTTCATGCTCGAGTTACGCCAGGTGACATATTTCCCTCGATACGCTATCAACGACAAATATTTATTTCTTGAAAAGATATTAATATATCACGCGATACGATATTGCAATTTCACGTGAAAGTCCCGTTAGGGATTAAGAAGTTTGACGAGATAAAACCCTTGGCGAGTAATAGGTTTACCATTTCTTTTCAGCAAGAGAATGGAATTTATTCATGCTTCTTTTTACGTTTAATCTGTATTGCTAGTTATACCAGTAGAAATTAAGTTTCGTATTTTTATTAGATCTGAACTTGATTCGAGCCAATTAATCGGTAAGGAACGTAGAAATCGGGCCTGCTCGAAGAGACTTCCGAGATTGCTCGGTTAAGAGCGGAAGCTCTTGAATCTATCAACTACGTAATTAGAGGTGGTCGATCGATGAAATTAAAAAAATAAAACGCGTGGCAGACTCTTGAGAATAGACGCTTTGCATCTCGCCTTTAATCATTTGATGTACAATATTACGTAGACGGTATGTACTGCATGTACGGTGCAATTTAACTATGATTTTAACAATTTCCATAATACGATTTGATCCTTCAAATAATCCGCGTTTCTAACCTTCGAAATGTTCTTAATATTTATCTGTTGTCTGTTCCGGTTATAAACAATTGTCATTTCAATAGTGAACAAAGAAAAATTCGCTATGAAAATTGTGGAAACGTTGGCTCTTTGTACGTATAATACAGCGCAGTACGAACGATTGCTATGCCGCGAACTTCGAACGCGGCAATGAAACATTTATAAAATGCATAGGAAGAAACTTTTTGGTTCAAAATAGTATGCACGTCTGGCAGACCGACCGAATGTCAGTCCTTAATTAATTTCCTGTGCACGGCCTTAATTAATCCACGCGATTGAAAGGAAATTCGAAATCAAAGGAGAAAGCAGCGTGTAACTTGTTTATTGAATTCCTACGTCGTACTGCGGCTAAATGCGAGAGAATGTTTAAACTCGCAGAAGTGAATTAAGAGTATCGTGTAACCAAAGGAAGTTTCAGAGTTTCAAGAAATTAGCAAAGTTTGCACCGCGCAATACCTTCCGCTTTCCCTTCAACCCTTCTTCACTTTGTCGAACACGAAAGATATCGCGGTTCAATGCTTCCAAATAAGGCCGAGTCAAGGCAAATAAAATTTCCTTGTTATTTCTTGCTGGCGGAGAACTTGGACAAACGTAATATTTTCTCAATGATAGCTCATGAGATACTTCTTCCCTATGGTTATTACACGTAATAGCTCTGAGCACTGAGTACGATTTACCTACTCGTATCAATGTTTATTCCTACGAAATTGTACGTCTCTTTGTACGACTAACGAAGGAAAGATAAAAGAAAAATACGTGAAAATGTTATTCATCCTACTTTATTATTTGTAGTGATATTTATAATTTGTGAACACGCCTGTATGTATAATGTGCAATTCACAATTACATGGACTTAATATACATGCGTTTGTTCGTTATTAAGTCGTGCATAAATTTCGGCTTTATGACAGTAGATATATACGGTATATAAACAGTATATATTTTAATGACACAAAGAGTTCAAACATTCGACTAAGCAACTATGTACTCGCCATCGTGTTCAGAACTCCTGTTTGGCAGCATAAACTCGGGAATTGTTATATCCCATCGTACACCGGGGGCCTAAGCTACTTCAACTTTATATTCATCGAATACCTTAAATCCAGTTGAACTTCTGTACCTGCGATTTTCTCTTCCTCAGACCGATTTTTCGTTAACGCCAGCATACCAATTAGCAATTTATCTATCTTTTTCTATAAACAACAAAATTTGTACGGGTACTAAAGATCTTGAAACAATTTTGTATCGAAACGTATTTGGCAAGTAGCTAATCAGAATCCAGTTTCTTACGTTTTCTTGAGAACATCATCTTGCATTGGTCTTGCATTCTAAGACTTATTTCGATTTTTGTATTCTTAAATCAAACCTTACAAGACATCGTGCGGTAACCAAACAACCAACCGAGGCAACGCGAGAGACGCAATACGACTCTTTGTAATTTTCTGTTATAAATAACTCATTTAGCGAATTGGCTTATAAAATACAGACTCGAAATAAATAAATTTTCTAATATCTTTTAAATTAAACAAAGAAGTTCCGATCAACTTGTACGGTAAATTTTAATCTTATATATCGTGCGTTTTCATTTGTCAAATATGACAATATATTGTAACTATAACATTTGATATTGATTTATAAATTCATAATAATTCACATTTCTTTGATACTTCAATGATTTATGTGACATTAACAAATCTTTTACCCAATCACGAACATGTTGTTACATATTCCTATTACTCTTGTAATTGTTTTATCAATCCATATTATACGGCAGGCTATTGTTCTTCACTATGTCGCGTCGGAATAAAGGAACAATAATACATGATTTTTTTATTATGAGTAATAACACTGGCGCGGCATTTAATTCTCTTTCGTATTTTCGGTATTCATTGTATAGTATGGAGTACAATATACATATATTTTTTTTATAATTTATATAAAACTATAAGTAAGGTTTCGAAAATGTTTTGATATCGGCCACAAAAATATGAAATAAAAAAGATATAGTTCCCATTTAAAAATATAACCACAACCATCGCAGCTTTTCAAGACCATTGCAAGGTAAAATAATGTTGTATTATACATAACTTTCGAGATATTTACGTGTTTCCAGATAAAACGCACACGCTGTATATCTCTCATAGACAGAAAACTAGAAAGAAGACACTCCACTGACTAAAGAAATAAAATAGTCAGATTACGCTAGAAAAATTTACCAAATGTCCAGCTAGACATCTTGTAAAGTACAAATTAAATAATGAAAAAAAAAAAAAGAAAACATTGTATATACATATGACACAGATAGAAAGGTCGATTGGAACCTTTCCTGCAAGATTTTATTTTAATGATTTATCTATAGGATGGCACATATAATTGGAATTATTATTGCGGGAATATTTAACGGCAACTGTTGTACCAATCTTGGTTCGTTTCCCTACGAAATTTTACAAATCTAAGAATCTTCTAAATATGTATTTTAAAAGAGTAACCTCCATTCATCCTGAGGAAAAGAAGTATGGAATTAATAATTTGCAACAGAAAAGTAACTCTTGTCTAAAATATCTTTTTACGAATGTCACAAATTGTAATCGTCATAAATTCGTCGATCTATAACATATTTTTCAGTTTCAATTTAAGTTTTAAATAATAGTAATTAAAGCCGTATTATAGTATTAAACATTATGATCGTAGTATTTTAATAAAAGTTGTGAACAGAAGTCAATAATAATAATAGTTAACGCACTAAGTTTTAAGCTTGATAATTACTGAACAGCAATAAGACGACACTCTGTATATACATTCATGTGTGTCTAAGTACGCACTTACTACTAGAGAAGCTAATAAGCGCATATATAGTATTCTACTATAATACTATCGTCAATTCAAATTTTCACAATGACTTGGAAATCTTTCGTTGTGATTCCATGAAAGTTTCCATTTCAACTCGAAGTACGATGTGACTTCGAAATAAGTACTATAAGATAAGTAGTAAATAAACTATAACAAGTAGTATAAAGCACTCACTGCAAACAGGCACGCACACACATACACACATACCCACGGACATCCCTTTTGGCCTAAGCCTACGTGCCTTACAAGGACTGCACGTGGCTACCAGCTCGTCATCTCCTGCTGAGCTTAATACTAAACAGAAAACTATCGGTGGTCGGTTCTCATCACCGATAGCTCTGTTCCCTTAAACTACATACTTACAATATAACGCTTATCCTAACTTATACAATACTGCAATATCGTTATTTTAATTGCCGCATACGAGATTACAATTAATATCGTCCAATTATAGGTACGCAAACATTCTGTATTATTGTGAAATAATACAAAAAGAGAATTGAACTTGTTATTGAAATATTATAATATAGAACAATATAATATATAATAAAGTAAACGTTATTGAAATATTATTGAATTGGGAATGTTACTTTAATTCTCGATGTATCGTATTCTTATTGAATTATATTACTTAAATATCATAATATATAATAATATAATATATAATAAAATAAATGTTATTGAAATATTATTGAATTGGGAATGTCACTTTAATTCTCGATGTAAAGATATCAAGTAAACTGTTGCATTGGAAAGAAGAGAAGGCGAAGCGGAAGCAATAGTTGTGCCCGTAAATATCTCTATAATAACGGTATAATGTAATAGATGCTGAAGCATAAGCTAAACGTAACAGAGAATGGAATAAAAGATCAAGGTGAGTACTAACGTTATTGATCATAGGAAGTGAACAAATGTTACGCGTCCATGGTGATATCGCGCGTATTGGCGACAGTAACATCTTTTAATACTTGCGATGAAAGAGTGTTTTTATATTCCGCTAGAGTTTAATATCTACGAATTTACTTGCGTCGTCATTTCTCTTTTCTCTTCCTTCTTTTCCTTTTTCCTTCTCTTGTTTCTCCTGCTCGTCATCGAACGGCCACTCGAGGTACTCGTAAAATGGATAAAAATCGTGGCGCGATGCAACACCGGTAAAGCATTTCCTTTTTTTTCTGCTTCCCTTCCGATCACGAGAGCCATTAAGCTTTTCCACTAGACTCTGTCAAGTGTCTACTAATATAGGTTCTACTAAATCATTCACGCTTCCTGCGTTCGTAAAAAAAATGTACCAATCCACGCACCCCGCGCTATTTACAGCGCCTTGCAAAAGAAAGACAAAAATACGTGTCGTACGCGTTGTATTAGCGAGCGTGCGACATTTGTTTCGCGTTACCGATTTACTTGAACAAAAATACGAGGAAATTATGTATACCCATATGGAAATATACGCGGGCCATTAAGCTACAACGAATAAACGTGACAGGAAATTTTTGATTGACGAAAGAAGACAAATGGTAGCGAGAGAACCAGGAGCGTTTCGAACGTGCGATATTGCAAATTAAACAATGCTATATACGAAAGAAAGCTATGATCTCACAAGTCGATATTTGTTATAAATACATAAAAAAGACTATATTTTTTCAACGTTGTCGGAATTCATTTCTTTCCTTTTCTACAACTACCATCAGCTTCATATCGGCTAAGTTTCGCTAATTTTACATTTACGTTTCCTAATATCTCTTTCTACAATCCTCGTTTTATTATTCCGGATTTTTAAGAATCGATATTTTCGAATGAAAAAATTCTTCGTAACTTCAAAGCGACTTGCTCATTGAGAAATTATCTGAACGCTTGAAAAGATTGTACTATATTTAAAACTTCAAAAATTATTTCAAATAAAGCGTATCTTCCATCGGGGTAAAATGCGGTGGATACAATATTTCGTAAATTGCTATATCGTTTTTGCAGTTTTCACCTTTTCCAAGCATTTCTCAGACATTTTTACTCACCTACGATACGCATCTTTGAATACCATCCGTGACTATTAAAAGCCTGCGCTTGCCAGCCGATTGCAAGCTACTACCAGACACTTTCAATAGATCATGTTATCATGGCGTATAATCTAACGAATTGTGGACTCGCCAAAACTATTAAACGTGTGCAGATCAGCGAGCCATGGCGTCGTTACGCTCGGCATTTCCTAGTGTGTATAGACATGTTCAACTACAACATACATGCACGGGCCAGCAACATAAGTAGTTATTGCCGAATGTATTCGACGTTTGGAGAGGATTCTCAAATATACTGAAGCCGAGCCGAGTCAGATTTTTTTATCGATCATATCAAATTCGTCATCAACGAATCAGAAGATTAAGTTGAACCGAATCGTATTGGGTTGGCCAACATGTAATGCAGGATTTTCACATGAGAGATTGTTTTTGCTATTTTTAAACCGAGAAACTTTGTAACATTTAAAAAATACACGCGTGGTCTAAAAATTGGGACTTTAACGTGCGATTAAAAAAAGACTTCATTTCATTTGTTTAAATACTTTTACTCTTAACTTCGATTCGGAGATGAACTACGGGAAGACGTATTTTCGTGCAATTATGATTTATTATTTCAGTTGATTATTTTTATTGTTTATTATTTTATTAAAGATAAAAATATGAAACAGCGCAGAAGATTGCTGATATGGTGATGTGAACAAAAGAATGGCGCGAAGACGATTTAAAAAGTTTCCTGATGGACATTTCGGTGCTACCGGTCATAAACGTTCTGGCTGACCTATCGAAACTGGCAACGATCAGATCTATAGACCAATTGAAAATAATCCACGTTATATCGCACGTGAGTGAAATGTTGGGAACACTGAATGAGGAATATTGAGAACAATTTGTATCAACTTGATATAGTCTCGTATCGAAAATTCTCACATTACTTTTCGACTAACCCGATATAAAACTTCAGTTGAACTGACCACTTTCATAGCATGCGGATCAGGCCAGCCTCGGCATATCACGCGCGAGGTATAAAAAGAATTAACACGTTCTTTCCTTTCTGATTACGTTTTCATTACCCTCTCCAATGGCCTGTGTATGCTGACAAAGAATTTTCTTTAAATTTATTTCTATATCGTAAAACTTTTTATAGAAGTATGTATCTACAATCGCGATAAAATTTTTAATACATTTTTCTCAACCAAGTCAGTCAGTATGATATACAATGTGATCATACATTGGAGACTGCCATTTAAAACATTGTCCAATTTCTAACGTATCTCCATTTTTAGATCGTTCGTTATAAATCGCTGATTTCGAATAAATCCGTAGCTACAGTTTCGTGATTTGAACACGTTTTTAATGTAGTTCTTTTAACAAATCGCATGTATGATCCTATAGAGCTATTTTCTCAGCTGTGATGAAACTGTTCGTAATAAGACAAAGTAAATAAATTCATCCTTTTTGTATGTGCAAGTTATTTGTTTAAGTAGTAAATAATAAGCAATTATAATAATATCATAATGAATAATACGCAATTTTATAATTTTGTTGGTTATCGTTGAACGAAAATCTAAGAAAAGAAATAAGTTAATTCTAATTATATGCACATCTTACTTTGTGCTTACTTACTTACCTTCTCCTTTAGCTCTACGTAGAAATAATTGGAAGGTAAAGCTCCATTCGTGACATGTTATTCTGACAACTATGCAAGTACTCGAGCACACTACTCTGTGAGCTCTTCTCCGGTGCTTCACATTGATTAACAGTGGTAAAAGAGTAAAACAAGCGGAAAAATTCTAAAAAGCTTTGCATGAACAAACACAGGCAAGAGTCATTGATTGATCCGAGAGCTTCGAAGAGATTAATGATTTAATGAGAAAAGTATGCATTTCGCTCAGAAGAACAAAAACTATTCCTCTTTTACGCGTACAACATACGCACATTTATTATGTTATTAAAATCCGTGCTATTTAATTATCTGAAATATCTATTATCTAAAATAGCTGTTTTATCTCTTTTGTGGGATTTAATTCTGTCGTGGGATTTGTGATATATATAAACCTGTTGTTTCATTTAAATATACATATATCTAATTAGATTTCCCGAAATCACATACAGTTAACTCTTTTCTATATTCTATATAATAATCATAATCTTCTCGAAAATAGACTAATTAAATAATAAGGAAAGGTATGTTCTCTCTCTTTTATTACTTATAGCAAGATTATACGTACTTATTATATGTATATGTTTAATTATCATGTCCGCTTAATCTGCTATTGATATATCTCTAATTTAGAAAAATGCAGGTATTCTTTTTTTATAAAGATACTCTGACGGTTGTTAATTGAGCACGGGAAAAAGTTAGAGAGAATAAAAAAAAGGCAAAGCAAGTGTGAGGAAACAGACTGGTACGAGTGTATATTAAGCATATATGCAAAAACGAACATACATGCATGCAACCAATCTACGTGGCATGCCACAGAGGTTTGTACAGGTATATATAAAATGCTTCACGATCGTCAAATAAAAAGCAAAAGCATGTAGCACGAAAACATGCGCCATAAAATTCACATTAAAAAAAGAGAAGAAGAATATGCACGCACAGTAAAGAACGCAACGTCCTGTGACGCATTTCACGAGGAAAAAAACGGTACAAGGAGAAGATCGGCGAACAACGAGACTTTAGAATAAGAACGAGCCGTACGTAACATGTGTAGATTGGCAACGTTCAATCATTTCTATCACTTCGAGTAATCGTACTTTATTGTGCAATTTCTTTTTCAGATTCCTAAAATGTGTTTCTAACATCGCATGAAACTTGAAATTTGTGATTTAAATTTAAATATGTAAATTGACGAAAAATGTACTATACTGATAAAATTAGAATTTTGCAGCTATATAAAAAGAGCTTCTATCAATCTCATACTACACTTTGGATGTCTCTGCATCTTCCTTTTTTATCTTTTTTTATTTTTTTCGAGATTCGTTGCACTTAATTAACATTGAAAACAAGTTTGCGCCACAGTAATTAATTTCGAATTCCCGTAAAAGTTTAATCAGAAAGTTTTACCGGTTGCACGAAGGAGTATCATGAAAGTGTCTTTTTAAGACGCCGTAAAGGCCGAAGCGACGAGTGAACTTAAAGATATGGAGGAGTAGATGCCAGCACCTTAATCTTTCCTACGGAAAAGTTTCTCTCGTCGCAAATCTTTCCTCGCACTTCGTCTTCTATTCCCCACCTTCTCCGCAGGGAATACGGCAACGAGCGTGTAAATCAGGAGACATTCGACTTTTTAAACAGATTACGCTATTTTCCGGGAATGCGATGAATGTTATACCATACGTTTGCTACAGCGTTCGAGAAATTGAAAAATTTCACGAAAGCGGTCGCTGTTTCTTCGTTATTGTATCAATTTCGCACAGTGAGAAGTCAACCGAAACACAGATACTATTTGCAGGTACATGTCTTTGAGCCATTGCTCGAAATCAAGTCTTGCACGGATGGAGTCATGGTATTACCTAATAGATTGCAGAAGATTATTAAAGAATATTGCGTAATTGCTTTAATTGCATTATCGCAAAATATTGGAATAGAATTCGAAATTTATATTGGAGTATGTTTACGATTTAACCGACAAGCCAGGCATTTTTCTCATACAAAGGCAACATAATATCGAATGTTTGGCGACATTTGAAAATATGTTACTTCTAATAGATAAAATTTGACACGTCTACTAATCACAAAAGCCACAAATTTAATGATCTATTCGCTATATTTATTGCCAATCGTATTTCTGCTAGTTCTATCTGTCCGTTATAGTTGGATTATAGATTAACGTAAATGATGAAACATATAGGATTATGATATATCGTACGAGGCTACGCAAATGCAATAAATGTAAAATATATGAGCGTTGTTCAATAAGTTTTATCGATAATGAAAAATAATTATGTGAATTATATATAAATGATGGAAATGACAATTTCTTCGATAGGATTATTAAGAATTCGTACGAAAAAGTAAAGTGAGAAAAAGAAAAAGATGGGACAACAATTATTCGATAATGAAGAAAGATTTGAAATATAAATTTGATGTAAATTAAATACTTACTGTTCGCTGCCTGTCAAAATTCTATAGCCATAAATTATGCATAATGTTAATGTCGCATCTTCGAGGCTAATAAATCTTTCAGCATACGGCGATCTAGGTAGTCGTAAATCGTCTTTCAAATTGTCAAGTCCGCCATCCCTTACACCCCAATACACCCATTGTTCACCACTGGTAAAGCGCACATAACTCCAGAACCAATTGCAGAACCACATCCCAACGTCACTCTCTCGGTCAACTAAACGGTTACAGACTTTCGAAAATCGCAGAATGTCGCCCCTTATTCTCTTCTGTGTCGACAACGTGTTTATCGTCCAATTGTCACCGTATAAGAAATTTTTCTAACTTTTCACCTGATCATCAAACGTCGTATACTCGTCCCAAATTGTTACTCAATCTTATTGCGATAGGTTTCACGATAACGTCACGCTATCGTTATCGTTACACAATATCGATACTAGAACAGGAGATACTAGAACGACGATGTGCAAACTACCAGCGAATCATAGCAACGTCCCAAGTAACTTGCACACCCTATAATTTATTCTCAGGCATCTGATCTGAGAGTTCATTATATAACATATGCACGAGTTTTAAGTGGAAATATTTCATTTTCATAAAATCACGGGGCGAGAAGGTAAACACAAACGTAACAGAGGATTAACTGATGAAGGAAACGAAGAGCAGGTGGAGAGCCGAAAATCCTTCTGAAAAGAGGTTACTCAGAGGATTTCTCAATTACCAGAGTGGAATGTGTGATGAACTGAAGAACAGAGACGCTAGCAGGACGAACGAGCGACCGAGCCGAAAGTAGAGGAGTGACAAGCAGCCCGACGGGATTTTAAGCTCAAGACGTCACGAGAGTTTAGTGAAACGGTTAAAGGAGCGACCTAACGAGAAGTCCCTTTGTCCCAAAGGATAACCTTCCTCTCCATTAACTGGTCCACGCGATAAAGTCCCTGATGTATCAAGGAATCCCCAAAGAACAAATTAGGCAAATCCTGTTTCAGATCGAATTTCCCCGCTATGCTAATTGTAGAAACATTATGATCACGGCGTTATACAGAGTGTAACAGAATTCTCTATACAAACGAGGACGAGGCGATGCTTTGTACAAAGACAAGGCAAAATTGTAAACTTTTTTCGTACGATGTTTATATCATTTATTTTATAATCGAGAACTATAAATAGAATACAAATCTATTTGCTTATTAGTAAGACAATACAAGTTTATTCTAAGACTTTATTTGCTTTTGTATCACGAAATCCATTGTACTCCGTACATTCCTACGACGAATAATTTATATATGTATACGTATCTTATCTTTCTCTTTAAAACGATCTTGAATCAATATATTGAATGGAATTGTACTATAAATGGAAAGAAGCTTATTTGCATTTTTCAATAAAATATAATTTTTATCTTTAATTTAAATTTAAGTTCGTTTAGAACACTATAAGTAACTGTTACTATATGAAATTTTAAATTTCTATTAACTACCATAAATAGTTGTTACAAAACATTTTTAACAATTACACTTTTTAAATGCAAACAATATATTAACATTTTTTTAAGGGATCCGACAGTGATACAAATTTTGCTGAAGAGACGTTTAAAGATTCTTTTCTCTAACTGTTTTATATGACATGGCCTTCGAACGTATCAGGATAATCCAAAGAAAGAATTAGGTAAGCTTGGCGCAAATGCTAAGAGCTTATAGTGGAGTACGAGACCATTTGATATGAAGCACCATTTGTTTCCTATTCCAACTTCAAATCTCACGTGGTTCTTATCTGTTATCTCTTCTATTATTTATTTCATTTATTTACTTTTACTTTCTCTCTTCCATTTTCACATTTCCTTTAGTTTCTTAACATTCGATATGCAACAGTTTATAAATATCTTCTAAATTTATATTCTCCTTGCTCCTTCTGCATTTGTTATATTTTTTTACAATATCTCTCCCTTTCCTCCCCTTTTTCCCTTTCCTTCTTTTTCCTTTGTACACATACATCGGCTCGCGAAAGTATTTCTATACTTGTCATTCATGAACATATTACGTCATGCTATACAAAACATTTTAAGATTTCATTAGTACTATAAGTAAGTTATAATATATATAATTATTAAGATTCTGGAAATGTATACAAAAGTTCCAATATTCGATAGAATCATCCTCAACACGTTTATGTGTTTAAAGTGACCTACACCGTAAGTGATAAAAGGAGTAGGGAATAAAGTGATTCACACCATACACTAATTTTTTATTACATATAAGTTTGCAGTAAATATTTTGCAACTCTAACGTACACCTTCAAATTTTTCCATTATAATCGTGGCAGTCGCATTATTATTATATTATTGACCAAATACCAAAATGTTTTATCACAATATTTATTGCAATATGCGCATATAAATTTTCTACGCTGAGTGTGCGACCACTTTTATGGGCCACTGTATACACGTTCGTACGTATGTCTATTTTCGCGCAACATGTGCGTGTGATTAAAGATTATTCGCTAGTAGGAAAATCCGGTATTTTCATAGCAGCAACATCTTGCTTTTGGGGAAAAGGAGGACAGAAGAGGCCATTATATCTTCCGCACGAATAAACGTAGGTATCCATCTAGGCGTTTCCTAGAGATCCAGGAAAAGCACGAAAGAAAGAAGACGTGGAATTAATTTTGATGCTGTCAGTTCTCTACCCCGTTTCCTTCGAAGCTGAGTTATAATTTAGCATCATATCGAGTGCTAAGCGAATGGATAAGACCGATGAAAGTGCAAATCGGAATGCAGTATTTTAAACTGACCTGGATTTTCTGTTTTACTGATAGGAAGAATATTTCGTTTGCTACTTTCAGAGTTTCCGAATGATCGATATTTAAATGAGTAAGATGTTACAATCAGGTTGTGAAGAACCAATGTGTCAAAAAGTGGAGCAAAGATTTACACAAAGCTATATTTAATTTTTTAGTCAAAGCTATTTAAATATTGACAATTCAATTTTGATGGAACAAATGTCCATAGCGAACAATACGAGCATATTCTTCAATACATTTCTTTCCTACGCATGTAATCCTATTGTCAAACTTGCAAACACTGATCGATAAAATTCGATAACTCTAAATTCTGTCGGTCAAACACGTCCTCTTCTTTTTTTTAAATAAATAAAAGCTTGTGTTATTTTGTTGCTATTTAATTTATATCATACCAGATTTCCTTTCTCATCTGTGCCAAGAAGATATATATGTCTGCTTCTAAAATATAATGGAGTTTGATCGAAATCTTCCCATATTTTGTTGTGGTATTACGAGAATGAGATGATCAGCTTGACTCAAATCCGATAAAACATGGGAACGAAATTAATTAACGAGAGGAAACCAAAAAATAAAAATAAGCTTCGAGAAGCGATAAAATTATAATATCGTGGAAAGAACTTTCAATAAATCGCGGAAATCTTGTAACGTTAATGTCACAATGGGTTAAGGCTGTTATATGGTACACTAAGCAGCAAAGATATCAGACAATATAAATACTAAGCAAAAAATTGTTTGCTCCGTTTACATTGACATTATAAAACACTTTTATTGCTGCCAATAAATTACTTTTTACTTTCCCATTGTGTTACCTTTATCGATAAACAAACATTTTTATTTAGATTGCGTAATCTATTTTATATTTTGAAGACAAGATAATGTATCCTTGATACATTAATATGTTGATCTGTTAATACAAATTTAGCGATGTTATACGTTAGATATATGCGGATCGATCGTGTCCATGAAAAGTACTGCATTTTTAACAAACTAATCGATTCAGAAAATATACAGGAAAATATACAGGAAAATAGAAAAATCGAGAACGCCTGCTCGATGCATTCTGTACTTTCTTATCACCGTGTATGTACGCGTAATTCACAAAACGTGTTCGAGCAGTTTGAATGATTCTGTAACAGTAACAAGACTGGCGCATCAATCACAGTGCGAGTTAAAATTAGGCGCGCAAAACCAATGGCTACTATAAATTCATAAACGTCGCTTTGAATGAGATGAATTTCGGTAACAGCGGTTAGAAGCATCAACGGAGCGGGAGAAAAATTTTGCTCGGCCGGAACCGTTTTATAGTGTCGTATACGCAAGCTACGACGGAAATTCGTGAAATTGGTTTCGCGATGATACCGTCGTTACCAACACTGTAATAAAACGGTGGTGGCCGACAGTAGCAGACTCGACGCGATACGAGACGACGAAATGCTGCTAAAATTTCGGAGACGACATAACCCAAATCAGTCAGTACTGCAATTGCGACAATGCCGATGGCTGTGAGTCGCGGAAGGAGGACGACAGACGGCCATGCTTGACGACAGAAATAAAGAAAAGAAAAATGAAAAGGAAAGGAACGTGAAAAGGCAACCAAACGTTACATCGGACGAGCGAGAGAGAACAGGCGGAGAAAAAGAGAACACTCCGGGCGAAACATCACGTTCGACCTCACATCGAACCAGAAAATTGTACGATGCGCAAAACAGACTCGAACCAATTTTTTTTCCTTCTTCCTTCCACCTCTTATCTCTCTTTCTTTTTCTATCTCGTCCCAAATGTAAGCCCTTTTTCGCTTCTCCAGCGGCAGCCTAGCGGAACTAGCGAGCTTCAAAACGAAAATCTATGCAATCACGGTTATCGCTGTTTGCTCGCCCTTACCGGAATTCAGAATCGAAAAATTGCACTGGGGATCAAAGAGCCACTTTGATCGACGAAATAGATAAGTGTGCGATCCCTTTATGCATCGTTAATGAATTTTGGATCCTCGACACAAGAAATCGAGCAAATCGCCCGGTGGAAACTTTAACTCGAATATTATGATTTTCAAACGTCGTTATTGAAAGCGGTGCTAACAAATTCCATTACACGAACATATTTGTATAAAGCAATTTGAACAATCGCGATCATTTTAACTTTTCTAGCTTTATTCTCGATAAAATCCTGTAAGATGGTCTGGTAGATGTAGAAAGATATAATCTCATATTCCTAGTCATAATTTCTGATGGCAATCTGCCAATAACATTCCATTTATAGCACTTCATTTATATTTACATTCCGGTCGTTTAATCTAGCTGTGGCCCCTTATGGAAAGGCTACGAGCTCATTGTAAATAAATAAATATCGACGCATAAAATTATAACAAGAAATGAGCACTAATGATATTAACAAATTTGAACTATTCTAGATTCTAATTTTATTTCATTACATCGTACGGTACTTAGCTAAATTACCTCAAATGATGTCTATTATTAGATAAGAAAATGCAATGAATACATTACAATTGAAGATCGCGTTAATATAATACAGAAAGCTTTTTACGATCCATAATTTCGTAAAATATAAGAAGAAGATCCATTTGTAATTACGTAATAAGAACATTCAGTCTTCGTATCTTTAATTGTTAACAAACTCATGTCTACTTAAGTACATTGTCATTAACGACGAAACGAGATATTCTGTTACCTTCTGAAGAATTGAAATGGTGATCATCGAAGTTAGTAATTCCCTTCGGCACTGACACATCGACATAGATATTTTTATCATTCCTGAAAGCAGAGCTAGAAATATTCATCCTCCGGAGAGTTCGATTGATCGGTTATACGTTTCTGAATGTTTTCAAGTGAACGAGAGTGGCAAACTTCGTTAATCTTGAGAGATAATAAGCGAGGTGAGAAGACCAGAACTATGGTAGAACTTCTTCCGCAGAAAAATTCGTTGTGAGATAATCCAGCACGAAAGTGGTAATGGAGCAACCGCGTAACGTTCTTGTTGAAGATATTGTTGGTTATTTAATAATTACCTCGTATCATCTAACCTAATTAAGATGCATTTAACCTGAATATTCTAATACGGTCCGTGGATGGCATTGCATACATAGTTTACTTATAATTTGTCAACGCTAGCAATCTCAATTATAAAGTTAGCAGTCTCATTACTTTTGAAATAGACGGCGTATAGTTAGTTTAATACATTACACACTCGACATATTACACGTTATATGTGCACTGTGTAAGATATACACACGCAGGATGTCTTAATACGGGTAGTACAACGAGCGTGGGTGGATTCCTTGTGAAAAAATAAATCGAAAGTGTAGAATAACGATTACTTGTTTGCAGCTTGGGTCTTGAGAAAATGAAGCTCGAAAATTGGTCGCGTGCTTCCTTTGCGCTTGTCGCGCTTTAACGGCGCTATAAGCAATGCTATTAGATTGCCTGGTACCTGTATTTACAATCGAGTAAGCGATGTCACGCTTGGTCTTGGTGGGACGGTGATCTGAGTTGCAAAATTGAATCTTTGTTATGGGATTGTACCAAAGAATTTGTGTATGCCGTAGAGTATAAAAATCGTGAACGATTAATAGACGTAGAAATAATAAATTCTTCCCGATAGACTTCACACTGACTATCCACAAATTTAAACAAAAACCAGGAAGAATTAATTTTCACATCTAATGTACGTCAAAGGATTATACAGGACATTTGGGCAAGTGCGAATTCGAAATTCATTGGCAACAATTTCGTGATCTCGTGACTTGACGAGCAACAATTCGTTCGCGACAAAACGAACGAGAATTGCAGCAATTTCTTGCTTAAGGTAAACATTGATTTCACTAAAATTTAGTATTAATTAGTATCCTTTATAATACTGTCAAAATACTAACGTAGACATGTGCTTGTGACAAGTGCTCAAAAAATGTTCAAACTGGATTTTCTCGAAAACGAAGCCGCGAACAAGAAATCGCTAATCTTTATTTTCGATTTATTTCGTCGCGAGGAATCCACCTATTCCGGGTTATATCGGGTCGCAGAAATTGCAATCGAGTTTCATAGATCAAATACAAACCTTTTTTTATAATACAATAAAATAAATCCTTCCTACATACAGTGTGTCCGTTTTATCTGAAAGCACGCAAGTATCTCGAAAACTATGGACGATATAACAAAAAGTTTGCAGCAAATGTTGTACAATTTCGATGGGAACATATGCCGATGTTTATTTCAAGGTTTGCAATAACCTTGAAAAGCTTGGTGAAAGAAAAGCTTCGCGATTATATTATTAAATGGGAATTACACATATTTCTGTTCCATATTCTTGTGGTCGACATCGAAATATATTCAAAACACTTTTCACTTGTATTTTTGTATAAATCACTGTCGAGATATGAAATCTCAAACTTGATATACCGCGATTCTGCTGACATTGGCGTGATCCAACGTACGCCACGGTCAGGTTGCTCGGTCAGACTTTGTAATTCATCGTGTGGCACTGAAAATAGCCGATTGTGTCTATACGTGTGCTTGTACTAATTACTGTTCCCAAAACGATTAGTCGCTTGTTCTTCTATATATTTAGAAAGGAAATTTTCCATTCTGCTCCCATTCCCATAGTTCCTATTTAAAAATATAACCGTGACCTTTACAAGTCCCTTTCGAAATCCTAAACATAGTTTTCGAAATATTTCCATGTTTTCAAGATAAGATGGATACATTGTGTACATAGTATAGATTACAGTATAGTTATTATTACAGTATAGAAAGTAATTCTTTCTATCGTAAATAAACATACAAAATTAATATTTAACTGTATTGGTTGATATATCGTTTACAATCATAAATACGATGGTAAATAGAAAAATAAAATTGCACAAAATATAACAAAGGCTACCGTATCGTTATCGCAACGAAGATAACAATTGTTTTTAATTCTCCCGCTTTCCGGATTGACACTATCGATCGGAAGGAAATTGAACAGCCCTATAAACCTTAATTACAATAACTTCTGCTAAAATAAAACGCTCTTTGTGCGCTTACCGTTGCACGTAATTACTTTTGTCCACTGCATATTTTTCTACATGCACCTCGACGTAGAATTTCATAAACAAATTTTGACTATAAAGACTTCATACATTGTTCTCTTGCCAGTATGTATTTTGTATGCATTTAAATAATCGAATTCATTAATTTTCTTTCACAATTTCCAATATTTAGCTTCATTTATCGAAAACTG
Source organism: Bombus haemorrhoidalis (assembly GCA_014825975.1). NCBI lineage: Eukaryota > Metazoa > Arthropoda > Insecta > Hymenoptera > Apidae > Bombus > Bombus haemorrhoidalis. Next base: position 410,240 of record JACXIS010001612.1, read on the forward strand.
AAAACAATTTATAGCGATATATATAACAGCAGCATTGTAAAATGGTAGAAAAGAAAAAATTACGCGATTACTTATTTTACTATTTAAGTAACTGAAACGCGAGTGTATGGTCGAACAGCGTAAATAAAATTCATTTTTTTAAATTACGATTTAATTATAGCAATATATTAAACATTTCTGCTTTATTCTATTACGCTTTTCGAAACGAATTAATAACTTTAATTGCTCAGCATGAAAATGCTCCAATCGAAAGAAGACTTCACAAGTCGGTAAAGCATTTATGTTGTGCATTTAAATATATAATATGCATGGTATGATTACAGCTACATTTCACAAAAGTACGATACAATAATATTGATAGTTCTCTCTGTTAATTTTAGTTAATCTGTTTGCCAGATTTAAAGAAACGTGCTGATCTGGGCGACACGAGTGATTCTCGAAGTGAACTAGTTTCGAAACTAGCGGATTCTTCTGGCTTTCTATTAATTGCTTCGCGTGATAATCGCTAAATTCAGTCATTTTTCGTTTTATTATAAGTATCACTAAACGTATCATGAATTATTACATATACCGCACAGTCTCTAACTGGAAATGTTTTAGGGTTTCAAATTAGTCCATTTGCATTCTACATCTCCAAATAAGTTCAAAACTAATTTTTTACGCAAAATTTGCTAGCATCAATTCAGTGACGATTTAACGTTTAGTTAAAAAGAAAACATATCGCTTCGCGTACAATCAAATTAACATATTTCGACTTGTCTTTGTTTACTCAAGTATCCCGTTTGTTGAGCCACATCGTCATTTTTATTTATCTCTGGAAGCGTACTACGAGAAGTAGCTCTACATGTTTGATAATGCAATATCAATGATATAAATAAGACATAGAATCAGAATATATGCAGTTTCGTATAGAGTTGTTGAATTGATTTAACAAGCTGATATTATTGATTTAGTATTTTCCAATTGATATAGAAGAAGCAGCGTAGACAGGTTTCTTAACACATAAAGAATATCATACGTTAATCTTCTTCAAATTCAATATTCATAATGAGATATTATTGTTTGTTCCTTACATTTGTGTAGTTGCCGCAGCATTGAATCTCTACTGAATGTCGATAAATATTTTATTATATTGCAGTGCAATGAGTGCAAGTTCAAAGTGCTTCACTAATAATTTTTTCAGCAAAGTTAGATTAACAGGTTAATATGAAATCACTCTGTAAACTACTTTATTAAATTTATTAGGGAATATCATATCAGAAACTTTTAATTCATGGGAAAAGTAATCGATACATAACACACCATCAAATATGAATATTATAAATATTGAAACCACCTTTATTCAAACTACCGTTACGCGAATATTTTACTATTCATAGCGAGAGATAATATAAAAAGAGCTATTGACAGTATCAAATTACACCAAATTTATGATACGAATAAAACATCTGATATTTTTAGGGGCTCGAAAATCAGCAGAAACGTAGGATAACTTAAATAACATTCGAAGCTTCCGGCGTCTGACATTTAAACGAAGAAAGGAACCCATGAGCTAATAAATTTTTTAATCATTGTTCGTTGATCGAGCATACACGGAAACTTTGGTAACTGGAAAATCCCTGTTCTTTTGTAAACTTCGTATATTTTCTGAGAATCTCAATGATAGAAGTATTGGGTACTTTCTCTTTTTACTTTGCGGTTCTGCATGGAAAAAATATCCGTTAAAAGCTAATTTGTGAATTTTTATTTTTTTTTCTTCGCATCTGAAAACGAATTTGATTTCTCCAAATAATTTTATGCAAAAAGGAAAAAGCAAAAGAAGGCAGCGTTATTCACAGACCGCATCTTCGTCGTTATAAAAAAATTTCGATTTTCTTGTTAAGTGAAAGGCTCTATGGAGCTTTCATTTTATACTCCAGGCGTTTCTGCTTTCTTCGCATATACAAATTTGATTCGCAAGGATATTTGTCTATTCAGGGCAGGATGTTGAATTGTCTCGTTCATTCAAACAATATTTGAATTTATGCAATGCATATAAATGTTAAAATAACAAGACGAGATCATCCTCAGTGAGAGTATCGTCTTTGACGGTCTTTGTATCACAATTGTATCTAGCATAACGTCATGTAAACCTATTTCTCGAGAATTCGGAGCCGTATCAACTATAGTTGAAATTGGCAACGATGTAATTAACATACTACCATTGTCTACTTCGTTTACTTATACCATTTTACTAACTGGATTTCGCCACTTACGACTTATGACAGATAATATACAAAAGAACGTGGAATGACTGACGACAAATGAACATAGTTATGGTAGAAGAATTTAATTTAAGGATTAAAATTTCTAGCAATTTCATTCCACAGTTTTACGCGCTTAGCTTTCACTCGAACGATTTTCCACTTTCTCACAATTTTATGGGAAATTAGTATCTACGTGTGAAGGCACGTTTTAATGCTGAAAAAAAGAAAGCAAAAATCATTTGTCTAATACTGGTATCGAGATTCTCTACAAATCTGCAAAGTTAAAAAGAGGGACTGAAATTCCTGGGTTATCGAAGTTCTCTTGTTAAACGATCATACAGGGTGCCGAAACATCAGAAACGCTCCTGAAAATTCAGAAAGCTCGCTGAAATTGATGATATATTTCCTGACTTAGTTAAATTTCAACACAAAGGAGTACCACTAAAGACGAATGAATAAAATATAAAGGACGAGACAGTTAGAAAGAAAAAGAATTTTCTCTGGACTTATGAAAAGAATTTGTCGCTGAACTTTAAAATTAGAACTTTACCAGGCTTCTTCTGTGGACTTTAAAAACTTTCTGAATATTAACAAACTTTGTTATAACTTTGGACCTTACAACTTCGAATCGCAATCGGCTTGATATTATCAAATAGTGTGCTGACAAATACGTTCGTTTTCAGTGATATATTCTCGATATGTTCTGTAACGTTTAAATACGAGTAACCGAGGAACACAGAGGTCGTAAAAGTATAATTTCATTAACGAAAAAGCACAATACTCATGTGTAAGTTGATTTTTATGGATATCCTATTTATATGTAAAAATTTAAACCTGTCGTTCGAAACTATTTACATAAAATTAATTTTCTTCGAAGAGGCTGATGATGATGAGGTTGTGCAGTAATAAAACAGAGTACAAAAGTTATGATAATGTTGAAGTACCACAGTACTTTGAAGTAGTTTGGGTTGTAGAAAAAAGAGCGGGACACGCACGTAATACGGAGATAAAAATTTAATTTTATCTAATAACGTCGAGTAAAAACATTGTATAACTCGACCATGCCACGAATTTAATGTAAATCCTTAATCAAATCAGAGCCAATTTAATTTGATTCTACCGTTTTATTAATTCTACCATTAATGGTTCTGTTCTTTTTTCTGAAACGTACGAAGATTAACATCCCGGAAGTAAATCTATCAACGAAAAATCTACTTAATTCTCTTCTTCCTATTAGCGCGAATGAACGTTTCCATTGTATTATCGAAATGCTTTTCTTAAATGCTTCTCACGAGACTTCTTGGAATGTAAATCGAATTTAAATCTAATTTCAGTTCTTTATACCCGCGTAAAATGTTTGCTATATGGAAGAAGATAATTAACACTATAATGTGCTATTAAAGTTTCATTTCTAGAATTGGAAAAAAAGTTAGCGTTTCGGTTGAAGGTAATTTGAATACTTCAAGAAAATAATTGTCAAGAGATAGTAAAAAATCAAGCGAGACTCGTAATTGTTTTTTCTGTCGTTTCTTCTTTTTCTATTTTTCTCTACATTTGTTTTCTTATCGCGTCGTATTCCGCCGTCAAGTCGTTAAACCTATAAATTAAAGCACAGACTTCCTACAAACTAATTTATCAGACAATGTATTTTCTGCGACTAATCTATCTTTTAGAATTTGTAAATGTAATTGCTGTGCTCCGGTCAACGCTTGTAGCGTTGGAGTCATCGTCCGTCAGGAACGTATTCCCCAGGTTCACGAAAAAAACACCAAAAGCTTTTCTTTAGAGATCCTCTGTATTGGAGGATTTAGGTGGGCACAGTAAACAGAAGATTCATAGTGTTTTAAATTAAACTTTATCATCCTATAACAATACATATGTTTCGCTTGGACATTGTGTTGCATACATACAGATACGTTGAACATTACAACCTCTATACCCATTGTCTATTATTTTGCCTCAGAAATATTTCCTTTAACCTGCTAAATATCATACTTTTTATCAACTATGTAAAACTATTTCTTATCTAACGCCTTAACTTTTTTAACTATTTGATTAACTAGCACCTGAACTTTTTCAATTATATAGAAACGATACAGAGATTGGAAGCTTTTTCGTATTATCAGAATCGCTATCGAAAATAGTGATTCAGTAGATAACACATGTATTTGTTCTTGGTTTAGGGGATCTATAACTAAAGTTAATGTATGTATATCTCTTTTTGAGAATATTGCGTAATTGGTAGGAGGGTTGCTCTCAGATACACCATTTCCTGTGGAAATGTTAGACAGATTTGAGTTCTTATCGTTAATGACAAAGTGCAAGACCATTTCGTACGATAGAAATTGTTATCTACCGTTCCGTACGTACGTGTAGTAATGTTTCTGCTTATAATATTAACACTTTCTTCTATTAGTCAATTTCTTCTCCTTCGTTTAAAATCAACGATAAAAATGTACAAATTCGACTATATTTAATATTCGTTAACTTCTTGTTCAATAGCCGAAGATTCATCCGCTCAATAGTTATCTAAATTAGCAGAATGATATGTGCCGTGTAGAATGACACTATATGAATTACGTATGATGCAGTGCTTTCAAGATTTTAATTATCATTCAACGTGTATTCATATTTTTTTATGTTGTTCGTCAAGGTAAGATATTCTCAGTTTCTCGGGAGTTCTCGAAAGTTAAGACTTTAGGATATTTAAACGTCGACAAGATTCAAATAACACCGAGTCGAAACTCCATGACGATTGATTTAATCGAAAACTTGCCGGCGAAGGCATTGAATTCCCAATACCGGTCGTACCAGCGGTACCATTACTAATGAATCATTTCCAACTTTGGACACAACGGCAGTTGGAACATAGACGAACGTTCCAGTTACCACTGCCGATCGTACAGTTTCACTGGCAAAAAAAATATGATCGATCGTGGCACAGTCCACGCTGTGCTTGGAACGACGAAAATAAATTTGGCAAACGATCCATTTCCCCCGAGAAACGTGGAAATTCATATCGGTGGTTTGCGCGTTTAAGTTTTCTTAATAACAACAATCGAAACTTTTTACGTTTCGTCAATTTTCCACACGTTAGATCTATTTTTCTAATATCTTCTGCTACGATTTACCGTTAAATTCCAATCGCTGCATTCCAATGCTGCAAAATATGACATTGTTTCCTCAAAGAAATTTTCATTCGTCAAAATATCATTAAACGTCAATTAATATTATCATGTCAAATAATCGGTATAAAATGAAACGGAGTTTTTTGTACATAGGTCTCGATTAAGCAGGCTGATCACCGACTCAGTATAATTCCTTTAAATCACGTTTATTCTCCTATCATCGTTTAAACCCGCTGAATTTATATTATAACGCTATTCTTTGTTACGAACTTTTTGAATATTCCACTAGTACTTCAAAGAGAATACATGCCGCGCACTATGCGTATTCAACGGGCGTATTCCTATACGAGACTCTTGGCTCTCAAAACTTTGTGGACATGACTTCCAATGAAACGGTTTATAACACTTCATTACGAAACTTTATTGTAATACTTCAGTTCATTGAACATATATTTAATACGGTCCGACATATACATATGGTAGTAACAACTATTACATTTCAGGAATTCGTTTCATTTATCTTTTGGTTGGATTTTATTTCGCTTTCAGTCAGAACTTCGTAAAATCACAGATTATACACATTCGTCTCGCTATGGATTCCTTTCTAAAGGAAGTCAATGACAACTATAAGCAAACAACATCTCTTTGCTCTTAATATTATCTCACGTATTCAAATTTTTAATCTTGAGAGACTTCTCTTTCGTCGTGATATTAGATTGATCGTTTCCTTTTAACGCGACTCGTCTTATTTATATCTTTATTTCTTTTATCCTAACTGTCTACATTCTTTATTCTTGAATACTTCGTCTTTCATTGTTTATCTTCGTACACATTTCTCTTTAATATTAAATTTCATTTTCTTCTTCTTCTTCTTGTAAGTTTTACATTAACGAATTCGCGATTAAAGCTCTTCGAGTTTGGTTCAGGTTAGAAGATAAATAAAGCGAATAGGAGTAGGCGAGAGAGTAGAAATTTCGTCGCGCGAAGTCAACAACGCATGAGAGTGATCATTTACATTGGAAATAATAGAATTTGTATTTTCCATCGATTAAAAACATACAGTTCAAAATAGTTTGTTCGGGTTTGTTTCCAGACCCGTTCTAATCGGGGAAATCTAAACAATTTGTTACAGCACGTTCTATCGAGAGAAAATAATTCATATATATATGTTAGTACATTGTTCGTCGGTTGCCAGCAGAGGAGACGCGATGTCTTTGTTCTCCCATCCAGCTTCAGCCACTGTATTTATTTCGCTAACCAGAGTTGAGCTCAAAAAACAACGGTACTTCGCTTCAACTATCTCCGAGAATTGTGAACAGAGGGGCGTAACGGAATCGCTATTAACGAGCCTTTTTCAGCTGATATTAACGAAGCATTGTTGTATTTTAAAGCCCATATCTTTAGCGTAAATTGTATGTAGCGGTAGAACAATGTCCAAAAAAATTAAGAAATAAAAAGAAAATATCTTCAGTTGTAAACATTTTCGACTGATTGCGGAAGGACTGTCGAAAGTTTGATTTGTTACCAGTTGCAAGGAAAATCGCTCAATTGCACAAGCAGATCAGCTATCGCGTAAAGTAATTTATCGTTGCGTATCTAATCGTTCTTGTGTCGTTAAATGTTACATTCGAATCAGCTCGGATCGTAAAAAACAAAATCAAAGTAGCACTTTCTATATAACATAAAAAGCTTTCATCTGCATAAAAGCATAGCATATAAATGGGGATAAAAATCAGACCGATGTCGACGTATTTACATTATCATATGTAGTTCAAATATAAATTCGTTCGCATATCCATAACAGCAACGAGTATCGATACACTGCTGCGCGTTGTCTACACAGAGATGAGATTCTCGGCATAAATGTTTTGCCGATCAGAAGATGATTACATGCTGCTCATACATGTGGCTAACGATGTGGTTATTCACAGGTAACGTATTGCCTTTCGTGTGACAGATAACGAAAAATTAATAGAGTTATGTCGTCCGATGTCAATATGTTAGGTGTGCGGTAAACAGCATCCACGCGTGAGCAATTGGACATCTAAACGTCGCCGGTCTGATGCAGTGCTGTTAAATGGATGTTAGCCTTAAATCTTCTAGCAAACGCTCTAACAAACACCATGACTCATGCATGCCTAGTCAATTTCGCTGTCCTTCCCTACATTGTCCTTCTCTGCATCGCTCTTCTCTATCGCGCTACTGTATTTGCTCATGACAGTTCCCTCGATTCGACGCATTTCTTCTCTCACAATTTCCCTTCAATTTTCCACGATTCCGTAATTAAATGCTTTTCTGAGTAATTAATATTCGTATCTCGTTGTCTTCTCTGCAAATTTTCAACATTCATCAACCTTCGACATACATCGCCGAACACAATATACCTTTTACACAAACGTCGACAAAACAACGTATCGCTATTCAATGCAATGTTAAACAATCGTTCTGCCAATTTTCTACTATCGCAACGTTTGATTATAACGATTATAACGCCTTCGTGTAGTAGCTATTCACGATACGATATCTTGGCTACGTGATTTTGTAAAACATATATTTTGGATGCGTATTGCGTCTCTACTCTCGTTATAATTTACTTTCACGAAACAATATAAAAGTATAGTAGCATATTGCTTTTGAAAGAAGCACTCGATCGAAGATGCGTTCTAAAATTTGGATAGTATAACGCGATAACGTGTCAGGTTACACTTTTCCAGGTATTGTCGTGATGATCTTGCAACGTATTGTTTCATTTGGAAATATAGAAGCGTAGCATAGTATTATAGAGTATCCATACCATCCATACCATAATGATATATATTATTCGAGCGAAATTATTTAACAGAAATATTAGAAATTGTACGTAATTCCACTCCGCGTATTATGCACAGATTTAGCCTTGAAAGGTGAACAAAGTCAGGTAGTGCGAGATTATGCGAATTGCTTCGAATGCCAGGAGTAAATTTGGAAGCGGATAGAGTTTCACTGGCAAAGGTGGAAAGTTCGTAGCCTCGAGGCTTGCAGGAAATTTTCCTTCTCCCTCTAAAGTGTAAAATAACTTCCACGTATAAGTAACTAATTTACATCGTCTTGGCGAAACATAATAATATTATTTAATAGGAGATTGAAATAAATGCAGGAAAGGGAGAACGAAGAAATATAAAAAGCATAGCGCGTTTAAAAAGTAGGCACGGAAATATATTTATAAATATAAAGCGATAGAAGAGTTGCCAAATACATTAGACGCGTGACGAACATTTGAAACTGGTAATAGCAAAATAATTTTAAATTAAATGTAAACAAATTTCAATTAAATTGTATCGATATATTGCATCTCTGGCTTGAATCTATCATATTAAAAACTGCAACATCTTATTATTTTAATTATTTCATATTGCCGCGATATAGAAAATATTACAGTAATTCGTTTCTTATTGCGTTGACAATAGGATTTAAAAGTATGTTCGTCACGAAGTTCAATGAAATTACCTCGACAGAATTAATAAAATGAACCTGGTTTCTATCGAAGTGTACAGAATGCGCGTTATCTTTAACATGCAATTCCCTGGACAAGGTTCCTTGTATGTAGGCGAACCGTAATACCGAGCGATATTAAATTTCTTCATCAAGCTTCTCATTAAGTAGTCAGCCTCAATTCACTAACCGATTCGGTATTGTAAAAGAAAACGTTCCAACTTAATAAAACAATAAACAACGAAATTTCGGAAATTTCTAAAAAGCTAAAGCACGTAATTTATATTAAAAAAAGCGAAGTTGTGGAAAGAACCAATAAAGAAAAGGATTTGCGTCCATACGACGAAAAAAAGAAACCTATATTACGGTAAATTATACTTGCAATATACAGTGATTCGCGAAAATATTCGTATTAGAAAACTTTTACGTATAAACATGAGACATAAAACATTTTGAAATTCCATTAGCACCAGTACCATTATACTAGTAATGAGATGCGATTATCGTGATTATATTCGTAAAACTTGAAAAGAATCTACAAATGCATACACATAGAAGTTGCAAGATATTTGTTGGAAGCACATACTTAGCGAACATCATCGAAGTATTTGAACAGTCAATTATATTAACGAGCCATGATATTTAGTGAGATACTTTTGGCACCAATTGTATGCTTCAGATTATTATTCATGTTGTATAGTAATTTTTCTTCATATGTATGTTTGCGATGAATGTTTTAATTTTTATCACGTCGTAATTTCTACATATACATTTTCAAATTGTACTATTGTAATTGCGATAGCTGTATCTCGTTACGGTATTAACGAAATATCAGAAAATTTCGTACGATGCACATTATATGTTCATAGAAATTTTCTTTGGCGATTGTTCAAATATTTTCGTGAACCACCGTACATCGAAGGCATTTAAAATTTTGGCACGTTAAATTCTTCTGCGTTCAAATTTTCAGCTCTTACGCGTACATGCTTAAAACATCCGATTTGTACCGTAAAAGAAAAACACAGCTTCGTACCAAGTATCTAATCTTGCGACAAAAGTAAATTCGACAAGTTAGGAGTTTGCTCGTAAGATCTGGAAAATTCATGCTATTGGTCGGCACCGAAGTTTTCTTAATAACGAATCCCGAATTTCGACCGTTTCGCGAAGTAGGTCGCATTGCATGCGTTTTCCTGTAGTTGCGTTTCGTGTGTTCTCGCCTTTTCTATTTTCTAAACTCTCACCCTTCGCTCCTTTTCCTATAGACACTTGCCGCTGCTCTAAGTAGCCTCTGCAACGTAGCAAGGTAAACCGCGCGCCGTCTTACGATACTTGTTCCCATATGCAAACTACGTACATGTGCAAAAACACGGCGGAAAGTTACCCTATGGCGAGGCGACTAGAGAAAAAATGCATACCGCATGCATGTGGACAGAACTGTGCGAAAGGTGAATGAAAAGAGGCTTGTCTGTGTGTGCAACGACTGTATCAGGTGCGTTTTAGGTTTATGCGTGATTCGAAAGCATGTTTATTAAGAATGTTTTACAAATTGTTTGGTATAATTGGTGTTACCGATAATTTGATATAATTAAATCACTATTTGCGATTTTTCGTATAGAAAAACAGATTCTGATAATAAATAGGTAATAAAATAGGAGCAGACGAGCTTCGTAAGTTTATCCACGTTGTCTGATTGCTATATTACATCGATGAGTATCTGCTCGTTCTTTTCTCATTTTGTTTAAAAGTATAATTAATATAATAAAGAAGATCTACTTTTTCTCTATGCAATAATCACGATTTTTTTACATAGTAGCTATTTGTTTTATATGTTAATGTGCAGTAATGATAAACATATATCAGACAAATCGGAATATACAGTATATATAAGGAGATTTATGTAAATGGGAAATAATTGTAATTAGAAAAAAGTATTAGGGAGAAATATTAAGAATGCTCGTTCCAAAGCGATTAAGCGACGCAATTTTCTTGGATGCATAATTATAGCTGTTCCTTCTTCCGTATCCGTTTCAAGTGGCAACATTCTCACGTTATCTGTTCCAACATATATGTGCTATGCACGTATCTACCTGTATCTATCTAGCTCTCCGATTGTAGAAATAGATAAAGAATGAGAAATAAACAAACATAAGTCTCGCGAGGTTATGAAGTTCAGAAATCGAATAAATAGAAGATATGGCCAATCACATCTTTCTAGTGGGAATTTGAACTGTCACTAAGAACTTTGTTATAGAACTTCAACTCGTCTTCGCAACGATAAAGCTTAATTTTCTACAAAAGTTTTCTTGACAACCTGACAAGCCAACTTCTATTATCTACATCTCCGCACGCGTGCATGCTAAACGTGGGAAATGCGAGAGTACGCGAATGAGTATGAAAAAAATATCTATACTTTTGCGAAACACTATATATAATTATATTTATATATATAATCATATATATATTGTAATATCACTCATTCGAAAGAGAATTATTCATAACGTTCTCCTTTAGTATCTCTATTTTCGGTTATTGTTTATTGATTAATCCTAGAGTGCACACGTGAACAAAAGTCAGATCAGTGCGCACGCCGGATCTGTCAGGCTTATTACCCCCTCCTCCTCAATTTAATTATTATTCTATCAGTAATCATCCAGACGGAAAGATATATCTTTTACTACTTAATGTTAGCAGTTCAAAGTATTTTAGTAAAAAAGTGTAGTTAAAGAAAATGTGTATTTTATAACATGAAACATACAGCATATACCCGTCAGGTCCAACGTGTTTTCTGTGGGGTCGATAATCCCGTAAAGGATTTCAATAAAATGTACAAATTTAATTATAATCGAATGCAAGTTTAGTTACTCTTCACGTTGTTTGGAAAATATCAATGCATATCGTAGGCAGAATGCAACGAATCTTGCTTACCGGATACGCTTAAAACAAAACGAATAAGAGGGCGAGAACGGAATGATACAAAAATAAAGGAAGAAGAAAGAGGGAGGGAAGGGGAGACGCTAAAACTTGAGGAAATACGGTAAGCAGTGGCACATGGCACGTCTTGTTTCTGTGGTAAAAAGTGTAGCGGCTGTGAAATGACTTTTTGCCCGTGGGCTCGAAACGGTGAAGGGTTGAACGATCGCCTCCAGGCAGTACATTTTGGATCTTTTTTGGCGTAAGTTGACCTTACGTGTTAGAAGCGAAAGTTTGGATCGTTCGTTAAGCTGAACGCTTTACGTACTGTGGATTACGATACTTGCCGTTCGTAATTTTCTACCCTTTCTTCCCTCTTACTCCAGTTTGCTCTTAATTAACCACGATCTTCGTGTTTTTCTATCTGACGAAATTTTTCGTACTTTTCTCTTACTTCCTTCTCGTCTACGCTACACACGTTATATCAAAATCATGATTTTCCTTAGATAAACTTGATCCTTTTTATAATATTTTCTTCAATGTTGGCCAAGATTCAATATATCAATAATATCTCGCTTACTTTCGTCTTGCTTTTTCATTATTTCTACCAATATCATACATAGGGAACACGAGATTTCCGATTATGATACTTGTCTAACGTGTAAAAGTAGCAGATAGTTAAACGAACGTTTAGGTTGATGAAACGCCTGTAGAACAACAATTGCCGATATCCTGTCGATCGAAGGTACTTGTCATATGGTATGCAAGTATAAATAGGGATTTTTGGCGCGGTTTCTCTTACGAAGCCATCGAAAAACTGTCGAACTAGTTGAGTAGCGATAGACATTTACCGATGGCCTGTCAAAAATTCATTTTCGCGCTTTTCACCTGTCAATACGCGTTACTGTATGCATTCCATGCGCGTTCTCATTCACAAATCATATGGTAGATACGTTGACTTCCTGTTGCAAACGAAACTGCTCTATTCCTACTAAACTAGTCTCTCTATTGTATATAAAAAGTTGACGATCTGCTACTCTGAAAAGCACATTGCGTGATTCGCCCGTTCGTCTACGATTAAATGTTGCTGACATTTGCGTGTAAAGTATTCGGGTTAGTTGATTTTGTCATGAAGATCTGAGGTATATATATATATATATATATATATATATATTACTATCGTACGATATATAAATACTCGCTTTTAACCACGAAGACATATCTGGGCTGTTAATTTCTATTTAGTGCTTATTTTTGTGCCTTGTCTATTGTCTTGTTTTATTACATAAATTTACATGCTTATCGACTTATGAGTTGTTTCAAAGTTTCATCGTCACATTATCGAAACATTATACGTGTCATCGAGGAGTCACATAGCATATAAATCGATGTTTCGCGAATGATTAACGATTAATTGAAAGTTCGACGACGTTCGTTACTACCAACGTTTCATTACGATTATCGATCTATATCGATTAATCCGCAGCGAGCAACGTACGTGGCAAACGGGGCAATAATCGATTTCTTATCGATAAACCATTTACTCTGTTCGTCCGATCGCGCTTTCTTTCTCCAACAAAGAGCAATAACAGAGAAAGGGCTAACGCGTAATGGTTGAAAAGAAAGGGAAAATTATGTAATATTCCTATACACATGATACGTGACACCGGCGAGACAAAGAAAAGAATAGTTGGCAAATATTTTTACCTTGATGAAGGCCAGAACGATCAACATTGTGCCCATTGACGTGTCCCATGCCGTCGATTCCGATAAACGTCAGAAGAGACGTTAACGAAGCGATCATCGAGATCGTCCTCGAAGCTTTAACGGCACGAGCTGCTGGCATTCCTGCTTGCCGGTTCTTTCTCGATGAAAATCGTAGATCGTGTCAGTGAAACGCTGTCAAACCTCAGATATAGGAGAATACAAAGACGTATCGTGATGCAACCGTTCTATTAATCGTATCACTTTGTTTCGCAAATCGGTCCTCGATTAGCGCACCTGGTGCCGCTCGGAGCGCCTTCTGCGTGCGAGGCACGTGCTCCGAGCAGTTCCCGGCCGAACAACTCCGCTCATCTCCGCGTTCTTTCTTCTTCTCGGCTTGTTTTTCTTTGGCCACGGATTCAGTAATATGTTCGTAGATCCACGGATCGCAACGTTAATAATCACACTAATAGTATTTGTCTAGAAACGCAAGCACTGAGGATAATGTTTCAAGAATAAATAGAGACGCATTGAATTGTCATCAAATAAATTATTCTTGCACAGACGTTAACCGTGAAGCTTGTAAATATTTAAAGTTAACACTGACACTGAACGATACGTTTACTCGTCGTATATCGATAAGGAAGAGGGTCCACGACAAGCTCTCCTTCCCGAGGCTGGTCCTGGTCCCTCTGTCCCGGGCCGTAGACTGTCTGCTACCTGGAAATCCTCGGTGTACGGAGTATGCTCCTGCCTCCACCTCCACCTCCACCTCCACCGTCCACCTACAACCCCTCCTCCGAAGGCACCACTTCCACCCACCGCCACTCGCCGCCGATAAACTTCCTACGGGCACCCTCTGACATACACCCCCTCGCTTCCCTACTCTCTGCCGCCTGCAGCCCGCACCAGGAACCGTCTACCGGCTAGCGCCTGCGCCGACCAAACTGTGCCCTGATGCCCGGGCACTGCTGCTGCCACTGCTGCTACCTCTGCTGCTTTCTCGTACCTTCACAAATCTCTCCTCCTCCACCTCTCAACTCCCGTTACCACTCTCTTGCCCCTCAACCCCGTTTGCGCGCTTCCTTTTCTCTATCATTCCATCTCTCCTTGTCGCTTTTTCCGGGCTTTCCTATCCCCCGCTACACCGACTTCTCTTTCTTGGTTTCTTCGTTCCTTCGTTTTCCCCGTTTCCGTCTCTAACCGTGGATATTTCTGCTTTTCGCCCTTGCCGGGTTTTCAGCTTTCTCCTTCTTCAGAAGTTCCACGGCTGGGAACCGTTCCCTGCTCTTCGTTTCTTCTCGAACACATGCCGTTCAAGTTTCTGTTTCTTTCTTCGTTTCAGCTGCTTGGTCGACCGGTTCGTCGCATCCCTCTTACCTGAATCTGGATGACGCCGATATCAGGTATAACGAGTTTCGCCGGAGCAACTTCCAGGGGACCGTAATCGGTGACGTCGCGAGCCTATAATGCTGTTTAATTCCAACAGAGGGTTGGAATTTTAGGTCTAACCAGGAACATGACGAATAATAATTGAACTACTTAGCGGTTCCCGATATCAAACGGTCGACGAGGATATTGTTCCGTTACCAATTTGAAAATCAAATTACTACGAGGTTCGGGATTTTCGCGTGTTTTTTAATTGTCGTTTTGTTACCGAATCATTGATTTGGCATATATTACGGATATCTATAATCAAAGGATGTACGTCACAATTTATCTAACCGTAAAATCGTCAATTTTCCAGAAGATTTGTTGCATTTTAATTTTGTCACGTTTCAGTTGAAAATATGTTGTTACTTTAAAATGTAACGCGAGATAAAATATTTGAAAGAGAAAGTACATACACAGAATAATTCAAAAGATTGAAAAGTTTGAAGAAAATAAAGTTGAAGATACAAAATGAATTTGAACGGAACTTCAGCAATATGCAATAACGATACACAAAATACACGCAATTCCGTATAAACAAATGTTTGATTTTTATTTAGATATGATTTTAAACGTAGTTGACGAACACCTGTCGCCTTCTATTCTCTGGCATAGCGGTTAGAAGGCTTGTTCTGTTTCTAGACACGAGATAACGAGTTTCGTTGCGACAATTCCACGCATCTAAGAAGATCACGACCTACTACCGAGGAACTACGCGAAGAAGGCGATGTAGAAGGTAGGTCGAAGCAGTCTGAGCTGACGTTATGAGAATACGAGAGACGGAATTTAGAATCACGGAAGTGATTGCTCCAAAATTACGACGTGCGATCTGTACTATTGTTAGTCGAGTCAAGAAGTCAAATGTTTTCGATTTATATTGCGAATGACGATTAAATCTCTTTAAAAAGATAGCGAAATTTTATTCTACCATTTTTTCATTATTTATCCCATTATTCGTCAGACTTTAAAATATTTCTATTGTTCTCTATAAATATAAATATTTTTTTCTACTAAATATCGATACTACGTCTATCAAATAATCTTATCAATTATTTGGAATTTTTCCAAAATGGATAAAACTTACAAGTGCAGAATATCCTAATTTTTGGAACGTATCGGTAATATTTCATACCTGATTGCATCTTCTATAATGTATCTATTAAAATTCGTAAATCATGTTATCTTTGTTAAATTTAGTTTTAAGCAATCAATTTTCATGTGTTCCTGAGGCATTTTAGTTTCTGGCGCAAAAATTACCATTACTGAGTGTACTTTAAAATATTACAAACAATTATATCGTTATAACTGCATTTAGACGTTGATGAAATTAATTTCTGATCTTACATTTTGTAATTTTTCGTTTTACCACAGCCTTCTTTGTTTACGGATTAAAAATACGTTTTTAAGAAGATTTTAAAGTTTTTAACCCCCCTTCCTTTTGCTTTATTTATCTCTTCCTTCCTTTGCTTCTATTATTTGCTTCTTCCAACTGAAAATGCATTAACTACTGATGTAGGTAAAGTTGACTGGATTATGTAAACGAATTGAGGTAACATTTCAATTAAGATTTAAGAAACGTTTTTAAAACGGGCAACTATTCTCCTTATATCAGAG
The DNA here is from genome assembly GCA_014825975.1 of Bombus haemorrhoidalis. Lineage (NCBI taxonomy): Eukaryota > Metazoa > Arthropoda > Insecta > Hymenoptera > Apidae > Bombus > Bombus haemorrhoidalis. The sequence continues at coordinate 426,744 of JACXIS010001612.1, forward strand.
TGACAACGAAAAATTATTGAAAAGTTTTAAAAAACCCACTACGTTATAATTACGCTGAAATTTATTTTTACCTGCTTAGCGTCATAATAGACGTTACACTTTGAATATTTTACATATTTTTGCATTTCATATAGATGCTGTGTATTTTTATATTCTCAGACATCCCATGGATGCATAAAAATCTGTGGTTTAGTTATAATGGACTTTTGTAAGCGATTACCCGGATTAAATAACTAAAACTAGTTATGTTTTTTTTATTTCTTTTGTTATGACTACTTCTATCCGTGCTAAGTTGAAAGTCATGTTTTTATGTACCAAGCGTTTCGCGCAACTGGGCAAGCTGTTTCTTTAAAATGGTTAGAAATAGCAAAAAATGCCATAAGGCAAAACAAAACAGCATAGAGTGAAGCATGTCCTAGAATTCATTTTATGCATTTTCGTACATCGGTGCATCTGAAAGATGCAAGTTTTTTAATCATTCTTGTCAATTTTAATTATCTTAAGCATTACAATTACAGAGTACATATGTTTATAAATTATTTATCATGAAAATACATTGCACGTTATAAAAATTCGACAGGAATTAAATTATATTTCTATGTTCTGAAATATTAGAAAAAGTGGTTTGAAAGAGAAAGACTTTGAAAATTCTTCGTAAATATAACGTCTACATGTGCAATATATATTTGCGCAATATTTTAAGTAGAGTCGCGTGCATGTTATTTTATATAGATTAAATCTGCTTGTAGTTCAACGTAAAAAAATGCTAGAATAATATAATGAAGCAAGGCAACGTTCAAATGTTTCTTCGTAGCATTTGAATCACACATCGTTTTCTTATAATTTTTGTCACACCTATAGTAATATTTATTTACTGTTGCGCAATGTACCCTGATCCGTATCTTTGAATTTTCTATAACATCAAATGTCGAATATGCATAAATATATTGTCTTTATCCGCTTACCATAATCCCACAAAGAAGAGATCAAGCGGTCTCGATAACGGGAAATATTTACAATATTTATACAGCAATATTTATTTCAAATGTCTCGTATAGGTTATTCCTCTCTATGGTCAAAATTTTGCTATTTTACGCTAATATATCTTTTTACGCTATACGACGAGTGAGTTTATTCTATGTGAAAAATTACGTATCTACTGCTCCATTTATGAAAAGAACGATTCTGAGAGAGTCCTCTTTGAACCATTCATCCTTCTCCTTCAATTATCCTCCTTCTAATTGCAAGCAAGGAAGAACTTTAATTTGTTCCAGTTACGTAAACAATTTTAATTATGTATTACGCATGTACGCGTGCAGCACGAGTATTTGCTTAATATAATATAATTGTTAATATATCTGCTTCGGGCAATTTATTTCCAACATCCTACGATCGAATCCAGTCTCGAATGCAAATTTTGAAACTCTGAAGAATGCTCGGAGGTATTTATTTTAATGCCGTACATATTTTGCTACTGTAGCTGCAGAATGCTGTGTTTTTATATTTTCTCTGCGTAATATACATATGTATACATCTAAGGATTGATCGTTTCTATAAAATGTTTAAAACAAAATTATTTAACCATAGGAATCTCGTATAATAACCATATACGTGTATTTTTAATTAATTGTCTTCATTATTTTGCTCGGATTAAACCTTAAGATACAGGTATTTGAATGTAACTTTTACACCTGTGGGTCGGTGATGATTTACAAAAAAAAGACAGCCTTGAAATTAATTTTAATTTTAAAATTCATTCATGGTGGAATTTTTTATTGCATCGTATCTCGCTCATCATGAAATTCAGAAGTCTCAATGGAACTATAGTGAGCTATAATAAATCTTGGAAAAAAGGGATTCAAATTCCATTAGTTTTCGAATTTACTTTATTTGTAATGCGCTTACATTTTGTATCGTAATTCCTGTACAAATTGTTTCTATACGTTTATACGTACATGCCTACGTTGACTGTATCGATTGTAATAATGGAACTTATTGCTAGCGTGTTTACACTGCGATACCACTAATTCAACTTCAGCATTCACTTTCACAGTATTTAGCTCAATATTCACGGTACTCTTACTTGCCTTAACTTAATTAATTTCGCCTAACATCGTCGATCTCGATATAACAAGCAGTATGTATATTAAAGCGCAAGATCTGTACGTCCTCGTACGATCTTTGATTAAACTACGTATCATTCGGGTGATTCGTTTTTTTTCTTATTTTTTAATCACGAGCGATATTTTGTGCTGCTACACGCGCACGTAATAATATCGTGTTTCTTATCAATTTGTATCTCTTATTTTTGATAATTGAAATTTTCGTACTTTATATAGGCCGTCTCTTATCTCATAGCAGCTAGCAAGCGCTGTTAGGCGAATGAAAAGGCAGCCGCCTTATAACGCAAAGGAAAAAGTACGAAGGACAAAGAGAGGAAAAGAGCGAAAGGAGAATGTTGAGAAGTTAAAGTGCACGGAAGGCCGTTTTCGTGTTACGCGACACAAGCGTGTAGAATAACGGACTGAAGAGGATAAAAATGTAAAAGAGAAAGTGTCGCGCTCTTACATTCTCGTTAATCCATAACCGTAACGAAATTGTAAAACGTTTCACGATTCAATTTCTTTCGAGTAACAGTTAACACGTCTCGATATGTATGTTTTGTATTCCGATCAATTGCAAAGCTGATTGCGTATTCATACGATATAACGTGTATTATAATTAACAGACGACGGTAACGGGATCGTGTGAAAGTAATTAATTACTGCCGTCACATGCGGCAAGGAAACAGGCCAATTAACCTTGCCACTTGCGAGTCAAGGCAAAAGTGTTTAATTTCTAATTGTTTCCTATGCACTTAATGCCCACGTCAATATTCGATGCCCACGCTGTTAACGAGTTTCGTTAACGATGCTTTGTTCGATTGGGTGGTTAGTGCGCTGGTTATTACCGTGTTTACCCTGTTAAGCACTTTCTCCCTTCATTCTCTGTTTTCCAATTTTTCTACACTTTATCCTTCGTGTTGGTACGCACACCAACGGAAGCGTTTAAAAATGCATCCAAATGAAATACTAATTACATACGACGACAGTACTGTTTAATGTTATAGAATTCATTTTCGTTCGATCAATACCACACGAATGTATACTGCTGAAATGACACGAACATCTGGAAAATGCAATACCATCGATCAGGACTTATTTCTCTACAAAGATAGTAAGGTTAATAATATTATAGAGATTTTAGTCCTTATGAAACGATATGTTCGTTCAATAATTTCTGTCTATTGGTGTTTACCTACATGTGTACGTATATGTATAGTACGAATTATATATGATAAAATTACCAACATAATTGTCAATGATTATTCGATTTTGCAAACGAGCAACATTTTTCTATTGCAAACAAAGAATTGCTTTATTCAGATTGAAACGTAACACAGGTAAATCGTATAACCAACATATATCCAAGACAAAGTAGTTGAAAGAACGAATTACGAAGCTTTAAAGATGAACGTTTGCCGATTATTGGTGAAACGAACTGTTCATCATCTGTCAAAAGTGTCACTTGTAATCTATGGTTTCGCTATCTTTCAAACGCGCACCAATGTTTTTCGTTCACAGAATCAAATCTTACGAGACAACCATATAAAGAGTCACTCGGAATTATTCATAGTTTATTATAAAATTTCATTGGTTAAATATATATTTCCTTATTTCCAACGAAATCGATCTGTCATATGTCATATTATTTAAGACATATTTTCAGATGGGGGAAAGTATGGTTTATCTCATAGCACGGAGGGCATAAACATGCGAATTGCGTACAACAACCATACTGAATGCATTAGCTGGATTTTGAATGACCTTATCAGTCTTATCTAACTTAAGCTCCAAAGCTTGGAACGTCTCTCTCATTCCATATGACGCTGCACTATATGCATGTAGCCAATACAAACATCACGCGCCTTCTGCTTTAAAAGCAAGGCAGAAGACGAAGGATGTCATATTAGATCTGTTAAGGCTGTCGTTCCTTTAATAACACAATAAAGGAGCAGCAACAACTCGCCTCCCACATCTTCGTGTTCTTATATGTACGTATCTTAAACAGAGGTGCGTTCGTTAATCTACAAAAGGAGACCATTGACGCTCCTTCGCTTCTCTCAACAGCAGTCGAAAACACTCGCGTGCTGATTGCAAAGTAATTGCATGCCGTTTGTGTATTGTTCGGTTGTCTACCGATGTGCAACGGCTAACAAGAAACTAATTGAATTGAATCGACGATGAATAGTTTTGCATAACGTGAGATACGATGCGATAAAGGTATAACAAAAGGAGGTATTTGGTTGAAAACTCTAGATATACACGAACTAATTCGTATCTTTAAGTATAAAATTCGGGACAGTAAATTAAATAGAACAGATCAAGTGGTCGTGATTAAACTTGGAATTGGTCGCACGAAACTAGCGAATAGGCACCTGATATTATGTAACTGTAGCAAATCGGACATCTTCAGATATACAGCTGATGCTAGTCAAACTAAAACACATACAGAAATTGTCTGAATTGACTGTTTGAAAGAAAAATCCCCGTAATATAAGATTCAATGTAATCTGATTGTTATTATTTAATTATACGTGTTTTATTTCTAAAAATGTGTTTTTATTTAATTATATAACTGTATATCTTTTTCTTTGCTTTTATAATGAATACACTATACACTTTTACAAAATGTATGACGTTGTAATACTCATGTATATTGTATTACATTTCGTTAATAACCTTAGAAGTTGATGCAACATTAATAAATAAATAAAGACAGAAAGAAATAAATAAAAGATACTTGTTGTCGTATTGATATCGATACATTGTACATACGAAAAACAACAACTGCATATTAACAATTTATTATTATTTATATTAGTCGTGAGATGGATAACGCGTGTTGATACTCTTTTAAACTCACTTATTGTGTAACGAGAATCCGAATAAAGGAATGTAATCACGTAAGATAATGTTATCTACGTGATTATCCTTCGTCCATATTTATACTCTATTGATATAGGAAAATAACAAGATCGGAGATCAATAAATTTAACATAATTTTCTCTTTCTTTTTCCTTAATCTTAAAACGAAAAATAATACACATGAGTGGAGGAATTCTGTTCACTATGAAATACATACGGATACTATACCGACGCAAGAGACATCATTCATAAACAGCACAGTTTTAATACGATAATATAAACTTGCATACGCGAAAACGCGTATACACACGGCATTTTAGAATTTAATGGTTCAACTGTATAGATATGTTCTATGAGTAAGAATAAAAGGAAAATATTATGCGTGAAGAGAAATATTGGTATAAAATAACAAGATTGGATCCGCTACTAATACATTTCCGTATAAAATGTGACTAGCTATATCTTCTTCTATTCGTTTATTCTAACTATGTTTATTACTTGAAATTGTTAAAAATAGTTACGCTCAGCTTATGAAAATGTTGGATGATGCTACGCATAGGATCATCAAGATACTAAATTTAATATTTTACGTAGAACTGATTGATTTCGTGGCTCTTTTAATTAATTTGCCGCCTTTATTAGTGACAATAAGCATTTGTCAGAAATTTACCATGTTAAGAGAGACTATTATACTTGTAATACTGTAGAAGTTATCGGTGTTTTCGTATTTAGTATTTTTATTATAACTCGACTGCAAGTGTTTATGGATTTAAAATACGTCGAAATATGCACATAAAACATGCAAAATATGAAAATGTACAAATTAGTTAGAAATAAACCAACGCATACAAAAATATATGACATGTGTGATATTAAAAGTATGCCATAATAATGAAATTAGATGCTATAATTATGACTTAAATTATAATTGGTTGCCTCTTTTATATGTTAGTCGTAATTAATCAGTGATCTTCAAGATTACAATTAAAATTAAAATCAATTAGACATATATTTATTGTGCGATATCATATGATACGGTGTGGACATACCTAAAACTCCAACAGCGTTGTTCAATTTCCCTTGAGTTCTCGATAACTTTACCTCTTAAAATGTCACCGACTGTGACAAGTTTAATAAATAATATCGAATTCCATAAGATAAATATACTGAATGTAATATAAAACGTGCAGTATACCATTGCACACGTATTTAAGGGAATATGACAAACATATGCATAATATGGAAAATAAATAGTGTATGGTTAAAATCCTGTAAAAGTAACATAAATTTTTACCCAGATCTCGATGTATTATCAATTTTATATGAAAATGTGCATTTGCATAAACATCTGCAACATAGTCATAATCTTTTAACGGAGCATTCTGGCCTTATCTTATTTCTGCTCACAAAATCTACTAACGCAATATGATTGTTTTAACTTCGGATGAATAGAATTCTGTTTCAGAGGATTTATCACATCCATGTATGCAGCTTTTCGTCAACAAATTTAAAGTGATAACGTGGTGATTTGTTTTTGGGGGAATTCGTCTGATACTGTTACATAGAGTAATAGTATTTAATAAATGAGTATTAATAGTGTCAGAGTAAGCGTTTAAACTGTAATAGTAGAATAATATTACGCGTATAATGAATATTAGTAAGTAAAGTATCATTAACATTATTGAATAAATGTGATTCGTGACTTGAAACGCTGTTTAATTTATAATTTCTACCTATTGCGATTATAAATTAACATAAAACTTTTGGAATTGAAATAAAGTTTGCTTTATACCCAGAATTATCATAGGAGATCTATTTATATCAAATATCATTTTCCATTTAAATGTATTTCAAATTTAAAAAATTAGTTAGAAAATGAATTATTTAGTTAACTATGTCGTCGATACGTATACGAATTTTTGCAAAGTATCATTAATGAAAAGTAACCAACCGGCTATTTCTTAAAAATATGTACCGAGTTATAAACATGTATTTGATGATAGCTACACGTATTTTTGAAACGATTAAATTGTGAAATCAAAAATTTGCAAATCTCAAGTGAGGAATTTTGTTACCGGAAGTAAAACAAAGCGAATAATGATTATTTTGAAATTTACGTATCCGACCATAATTTACATCGTAGATTAAGAGCTGATAAGTTAGAAATCATGAGGACTATAAAGGAGAAATTTTCGAGTTGCACATTGCGCTATATTTAGATAGCAATAATGATAATAGTTAAATACGAAGCTATTTATGTTATAGCAATGCTATTTCTTTAATACTTAATCGTATCAATAGGTTCTTAAAATCAATGAAATAGAGAAAGTTGCAGACTACGCAAATATTCTACTCAAATATACATATTTTTATTATTCCGAATTATCCTTCCAATTTTTTGAAAATGAATGAGTTCGTTAAGCTCGTAATACACTTTCCCCACAAAGTAACAACATGCAATGTAATGCGATGTTCCAATAATAATGCGATTTGCTGAATCTTTAACAATTTTCGCATAACGTATTTTAACTGCTGCACTTCACATTCGTTATAAAATAAATTCATTCTTAAAACAAAGTAGCCATCGATGTACGATTATATTATCTCCGTTAAAGATTTATTGCAGAACATGTTCGAGTCACTGTCCACTCGAATCTATTATCCAATTAGATCGATTTGTTGCGGTATATATAGCGAATAGATAAATCGGATAGAAAAATATGTGTTGAACGTGTTCGTTGTTATCAAAAATGATAATTTCGGCGAACACGGGAAAACGAAACAGATAACAATGCAAATAGAGAATAGTACACGTGAAAAAAGTTCTCCAATTATTTAATCAATAATGAGTGCAATGTCCAGCTGACTGCAAACCAGTGGATCGAAACGAGGTTTACACAGGATCGTCGAGTGGTCCATTGTCGTCGACAACGCAACGAGCTCTCAATTTCCGTCCGTAGGTAATCACGGTAGGGAAGCCGCGCAAGGTATACGGCTTAAAGCGAACTCCTTGCCGATAGTTAATTATTGCCGAGCAGAACTGATTTGCAAGTACGTCGTTTATAATCCACTTAAGTCCTAATCGAATCCTGACCGGTATCGATACAGACAATCGTACCCTACGATTCATCGCAAATCGAATCGGCCATTTATTTTCTCAATTTGCATACCCTGATTAGAAAAACATCGCCGTTTTCTAAATTCATCTATCATTAAACAATAATCTGTAGAGCGAGGGTAACATATTTTTTTCAACGACATTGAAATACTAATTTCAATTTCATTCTTATTAAATGAATTAATCAATTATTTCAAGTAACAATCGAATATCTTCTACGAAATAAGCAATTTTTCGATATTGCGTGATTATTCGAATCAAAGTCTTGGTCTCCTGTTGCGAAATGACTTACATTGCTCCAAAATGAATGCCTTCTGTCAAATTTTTTATATCTAAATAAATTGCAAGACCCAGAATAATTTTTACAAACATATATATAGATATACAGAGCAATGGGTTTGTATAATACATTAAAATAAGAAAAAAAAAAAAAACGTTCATTTAAACGTATGCTCGGTATAAACTTGTTTTCGAGTAACAATATCTTTTGTGTCGCAATAATTGCTTACCTAGCTTCCGAGAAATTGCTCCAAGTTACTACCTGCAGCTTCAATATGGGCACAAATACGTCGCATCATAGATTGTCGAATTTGCTCGAGAAAACCAGTTTAGGTTACTCATGATAAAATGTAATTAACGAATTTTTTATATTGATGTAAGGGGACTAAAGTGTCTACAATTTCTCACTATATTTTTGTTCTCACTTCGATACAGATCCTATGAAACTGACACAATTACAAATTGACATAGTACGGTCCTGATTGTTGCAACGCGAAATAAATTAATTGTAACTCAAAAACAAGATCATACATCTCTTCTTATTTTAGTATATTGAATCCGCTCTGCTACACTTTCCACATATAGTAGGACACACTGTATATTATTACAAGTTAATAACATTAAAGTTGCCATAATATTAGAGTAACGATATTAATAAAATTTAATATTTAATATTACAAATTTAGCAGTTGATAATACTTGATGAAATATTTCTTCGAGAACCGAAATATTGTAACCTGCATTATGCTATTAACAATGGAAGCCTTACTTCTCTAATAAATCAATTGCATATATTATATTTGTTATTAACTTTATTTAATCAAAAATTTTGTTATTAGCAACTTTTCTACATGTAATTGAATGCACGAACATACATCTATAAAATATTAACGAATGTTTGAAACTTTTGATAAAAAAGTAATCCTATGAATTAATTTATTTATACTTTAGTTATATAAAGCGTTATAGACTAGCTGGCAACATCGGATATGAAAATTTTCCGTAGCTTTAACGTGCTAAGTTCGTAACGACGTCTTATTGTTCTTTATCGTAATCTTATCCACTGATTCATTCTATTAAATCGTTCTGCTGACTTGTTCTACTGACTTGTCCCACTCTTTGTTGCACGATGAACGATGAGTTCTTTGACTTGTGAAAGGTAATTTCATTAACTTGAATTTTATCTTATTATGACGCGTGGAATTATCGCTTTCGCGGTAAAAAATTTTGCTAAAAATACAGCAAAACTTTTAACGGACAAACAAAAACACTTCTTAATATATTCGTCAAGATATTCTAAGGAAAGAAAGACACGAACGTACCAGACTTGTCTAAAGTACGAATTCAGTACGAAATATATCTATTCATATTTATTCGTGTAGCAAAATTGAAGATTAATTCATTAAATAATTACGTTGTACTTGTACAATTAGAATGTAACATCAAAGTCAAAGGTATTAATCTTTTGGTCATTATAAATGGTTGCGTACTTCTTTTGTATCATAGAGTCATGAAAGAATTACACACATTGTGAACATAAATAGGGCTTTGCGTCGGAAGATCTTTTTTACTTACTATACACAGTGACACGGTTATTTTTTATCTAACTTTGGAAATATAATTTTACTGAATGCAAAATTTAACTTTACATATCTTAAATGCCAGTTACGAATTGCTCTGCCTAGAAAGAAAACTGGACAGCTTTCCCTGACTTCAGGACGTACTCTTTATGTAACTTTATGTAACTTCGCTACAGAAATGTAATTACAGAGATAACTATGATGAAACTGCATCCCCTAATCATACAGAAATGTTACCTTTCTATCAAAATCTAATGTTGATAGCGGTAACGATAGTTCTAGGGTGTTGAAATAATATCTATTATAAGTAGAACACTTATTAAACATCCAAGCATTGTTTAATTACCTCGATAGTAATGATTGTTTATGAATAAAATTAGAAAAAAGATTGGAAACCTAATCCAGAAGCCCATATGCTCGGAATGTTTAATTTTTGTTACAATCTTTCAGCAAATGGAAATAGCATGTCAAAGAGCACGTTACCTCTTTAACGGAGGATAACCTACAAGTTGTCAGTTATATCGTGAGTTTTTTGAGAATTGAAAATTTTTATCCCAAAAACGAAAGAAATTAAAAAAGTACAAAATAAGACCATCGTAATACTAGCAATAGTTTCGAGTTAAATTCACGAAACAAATTATATAACTTGTGAAGAAAGTAAATTTAAAAGATCGTTAAACTATTAAGTGACATTAGAAATATAATCGATAAAATGCAAGAAATGAAAGAACATGATAAGACTATTTCTACACTGCATGGAATGTTAACCTGTAACGAGATTAGTTTAAACAAAACGGCGATAAAATCCGGGAAAATATATTTAACCGATAATGAGATTATTTTCGTACGTAAAACACATAATTTTGTTTGATTTTTGCTACAAAATAAATGTGCACATGCAAATTAATCATTAGTCACATAAATTTTATAGTTATATAATTACGTTGTGTTTCATCTATTTCTAATTATTTCAATAATTCATTCGCGTCTTATAATTTATTCAAGTAATCGAAATTCTCCTCGAGATTCAATATATAGCTACGCACGTTTAGTTTGCTCTGTTAAGGATTGAGTTCATATTAGCAAATTCTCGTTACCGTTGCCTACATCGATGATATCATAAAAAAAAAAAAGAAATAAATGCTCTTTAACTTTGCAAGCGACTGTCGGATTGGGAAAAAGTTTGTAGAAAAATGTTTGGATACTTGGATCGTAATTCTAGTGACTCAAGTACCTGTATACCTACCTACCATCGGTATCGATGTAGCTTCGTACGAAAGCAATGCGAAGATATCGTGGCAGAGAACTTAATGCTGTTATCGCAAAGTGGAGAGTACGTATTAAAAGAAAAAGAAAAAAAAATCGTCGTTCCAAAAGAACGACCGGAGAAAAATGGAAAATAGTTCAGTGGCCAATTACTGCTGGAATTTTTACGGACGATTTAACGCCGCTTACCTTCGTTCTGCAGCGAAGCTCCGTTACCATAGTGCTTTCCTTTCAGGAATCAACGAAGAAAAGAGAAGGAAACGATGAGAGGAAAATAAAGAAGAGACGGGAAAAATTAGCTTGGGATCTCGTGGAAATCTCGTGTCCTGATATTTGCATGTGATCTCTCACCGCAGGTTTTACGGAGAAGGAATGGGCTCTCGAGAAACGAAGGAAAACGCCAAGGTAGAACTATCGACTTTCCATTTCCTTTTTCTACGTGTGCTGCTAAACTTATCAGCATTTACTCAGGATCGGTAAAAGTTGAAGAGACAATGAAAGTGATAAAGCGATATCGATAGAATGCGTCATTCGAAATAGTTCCAATTTCGTTGCTAAACCAATTGAACAATTAAAAATCAGTAGAATTAATCAATATTGTATATTCCAGCGTGTGTATGTTTTCGCATGATGCTTCCTTTGGATTCGTTATTATTTTAGCTTTAACACATATACGTTTCCTGTTGTTTTCTCTCATCCTTTCTTTGTTTTTGATAAAATCTTGATGCTTTTCTGAATACTTTTGGATGTTTTGTAACTTGTTAATTTTTTATTATACTTGCTATGCTGATAATGTCTGTATGCTGTACACCGTAATGAAACACGCGTAGTATCGCATGACAGTAACGTATCACGACGGAATTGTATCTTTATATTCCTCTATGCTTTTATATTGCTATTTCGTTATTAGTATGAAAACTACATAGCAATTTTTTAACAAGCCATTCTAATCTTATAATTTTCATTTGCACGAAGTAAAATCTTCCCAAGACATTTCAAAATAGTGGTATTTCGTGTTACAGCATAAATTAAATCAACCTTGCTCTCGGAACATGAATTCTTCTCCGAACAGCAGTAAGAAAGAAAGTAAAATGTAAATTAATTTGAATCTCGGGAGAAGTTCGTGCCCTAATATTTCTATGTAAACTCTGGCGATAAAACTTAAATGAAACCAACTTTTCAGAGCCACTGTCGAAATAAGAATAGAATATTATGTAATACCTTTCGTGCAGATCTGCAGGGATATATTCCACAAGCTTGCTAGTTGGCAAAAGACAAAAATAGAAACAGATCGTAATGAAAAATTGGAAAATAAAGAACAAAACTCTCGTTTCTTTATTTTTCCAAATCTGTTGTTTTCATACAGGAAAAGTGATAAAAGTGAACACTATGAAAAATATAAACTATTATAGGGAAAACGATATGCAGCATAAAGCTAAGATTTTATGTCTCATAAAGTTAATTGTGTATTTCCATTTATATTTCCATCCGAAAATAAAACGGGCCAGATCTACGGAGAAAGATATAAAATGTGATGAATTTTTTCTTATTGCTATTGTTTTTTGTTCTATATTAGATGATTATGTATCTTGAGGAATGTTATGAAAATATTATATATGCGTGGATGGTAAAAATCTTGAATAACTCACAGAATTCAATTAGAGATTGTTACAATAAGTAAATTTTATACGAATTAATTCAGGACATATCGTTCAACTAGAATTCCCTTCTTAGAGATGTACCGTAAAATAATTAACTGTAAGAAACGAAGGAAAGATCGTTCGGATCTTGAAAGAGAAAAATATTGTTTGAAACCAGGGCAATAATAAGCGTTATGCATCACCAGAACTTGTTTGTACTCAAGTGTTCCGCCACGAATACCTCGTTGGTGGAATTTATCTTTAATCGGACAAGTAATATTGCATCGTAAAACAAAGAAATACTTGATAGATTTCTAGAATATTTTCTCTTAATACAGAAATCTGGGGCCGCACGAATGTTTGAACGATTCCGGGAAGAAACGAGAAGAGCAGAAAACAAAAGAGATGGACGCAGAAGAAGAGAAATCGATTTGATTTCCCTGCACATCTGTTTTCCGGAATTTGCATACAAATTCGTGCCCAAAGATTTAAGAGAAACAGACATTCGCCGTCAGAAAAGAAAGTAGAGTTCGCTCCCTAGCCACGTGTCAATTGAATGTTTCCCGGTCTGAGAATTACGAACAAGAAACGCGGAACTCGAAAAGAGTTCAATATGTACTTACATACATCTATCAATGAAAATCAATAGAATACGCGACGAGAAGGAAATGCGAAACATAGGGAAGGAAAAACTGGGCGTAATTCTGTACTGAGCAGAGCATCTAAAATTTCCATGTAAATTCTTACTCTGGTATTTACGAGAAAAAGACATTGCAGACGAAGATAGAGAGAAAGGGAGAACAGTTCGAGATCCCCATTGCCGTGCACGTGCTACTGCAAAGTACGGAGAACTCTAAAGAAGAAAAGAAAATTACGGATGAAACGGTGTACACGTATGATAACATTTATGTAATTAAAACTACAAGTGATTTTAAATAAAATTTTAACTTCGAAAGCGAGATCTGGCTATTTATCAATTGTAACACGAATAACAAGATTCTTCGATAGTGTCATACGCTTTCGTAAAACTTTCAAAGACGTAAGTGATTATTTTTTGTTTAAACCCAAATTCTATTCAGAGGTATGTATTTACAGAATGTATAGGATGTAGCCGAGTAACATGTACAAGTAGGCATGAGGTGATTTCTTATAAAAGGAAAAGTAATATATATATAAAGTAATGTTATAACATTTGTTCGTACGATGCTTCGTTTCTGAGAAAAGCGAGTTTGAAAATTTTCTAACTGTACTTGAATATGGCTAATTACAGGCTAGAATGAATAACGGGATGTTATTCTATACGTGAAAATAAGTCGAAAATGCAGAATAAAATATTTTCAAATGTTTTGTTTCTGGGAAAGATAAATTTATAAAGGTTTATATTACACGTATACTACACCAATTCTTAATTAAACGTAGAGAACCTTAAACGTATAAGTTTCATTCCATATTTTTTAGTTATTATCACATATAGAATGACTTCGTATTAATTGTTTATTCATACTCAATCGCAGTTAGCCAATTTCAAGGATACTTGCATATTTTCAAGAGCGATATTCTCGAAAACGAAATATCATATGAAAAAGCTTTATTTTTTCATTCTATTTTTTCATAAGGAATCACGTCACTGTATCGAACGATCGTACAGAATATAATAATCAACAAATAAAACATGTACGTACATCGCTTAAATAACAAAATAATCACAATGAATAAAAGGAGGAAAATAATAAAAAATTTCTAGTAATAAATTAACTTCCTTCGTGCTAAATGATTAATTTTATAATAAATGAATAAAAACTCGTAGTTTTAAGTTATCACTCACGTTTAAAAGTTCAACTTATGATAGTTATGCAAATATGCTATTTCTACGAAACGAACGATGTCCCTTAGAAAAAAAATTATAGAAATTATTTTTATCACTCCAACAGATAGTTAGGTGTGTTTATTACTTTGATGTTTAAACGAAGAGTCATAGAGATATAGTGAATATTTTATTTGAAAATCAAGTATAACATTATGTCAATCTCAAAAGAACATCTAACTTTTGATAATGAAAGTATTCCGTATAAATTCGCTTACGAGATTTTAAGGTGAAGCATTATTACCGCGATTAAAATCTTTTGTAAGATGTTTTACAGAGAATTTTTTATCAAAGTGAGATATAGGGAGGATTTTTCTAATGAGATGTAAGGATTATCCCATTCCAACTTAATCACTTTTGCACCTCGATATTAAGAGTTTCCATAATATTGCAGAAAACTTAAATTCTTAACTTTAATTACTAATTCTTAAATCTTGAATTGGGTGGAAACTACAGATGTGAAAAATTGGCAATTTTCATAGCTATCAACGATTACATTCGTTAATGAAGCTATTAAATAAGTAGACTTCACTTTTCTTTTGTTTTAATCGTGAAAAGCATGTCCTTCCCAGTGAATTGTTTCTATATTTAAACATTATTTTTACGATATAAGAAAGATAGGAATATGTATATTTTGCAAAGTCAGCCTTCGATCTGGATGATTAAACGTTTTGGAAATTCTCTGTATTCCACCGTCTTTCCTCTGATTAAAATCTTTTTAATCCGCAGTCTGGATAAATGCTGAGATGCGCCTCCAGTTAAGTTAGTACAGTGTTCGGTCTACTGTTGTGTGTTGGTACAATAAAAAAACACAAATTTTTCTTATGGACAAATACGATTAACGAAATCGTACACAATACACTATTAAATTAAAAGAGATCTACTGCAATCTCAAGTACTACCTTCAAAGGCGTTCTATTTTGATAATTCGCACGATATTGTTTTACAAATATACGTTCATATTGTTAAAACTTTAAGGATACTCCTACAAAATAATAGCTAACCTTCTTTCGTTATTATCTCTTTCCTTTTTTTATTTCGTTTGCTGAAAGGAATTAAACGTTGCCACAGTACGATGACAAAGTTATTGCGGAATTTTGTAGATGTGTAATAGTTTTATAAATATAATATAACTATTTGAAATATAATACTAATAGTTATATAATATAACTATTCGAAAAGCAGTTTAACGGCTTAACGAAAATCACTTATGTATCTGATACTTGAATAAGGAAGTGTTTATCGTTGTGCTTTGGTCATGACCTTAAAGTGATGGGCATTTAGTTCAGAAACAATTAAAAAAAGAAGTAAATGTAAATTACAGACTTATGTTTTTTACATTTTTAATCAATTTCTTAAATTTTGAATCGAAGATCAAATTGACAAAATAAAAACACATATTCCTAACGAATAAATACAGGAGATATTAAAATCCAGATGTTTAATTATTATTTGATAGACAATAAAATTTTACGTTTTCTGACTAATATTGAAATTAAAAGAATTTAATTTAGTAAAGCTAAACATTTGAATTTTATAAAAACTCTGTATAAAACATATTTCAATATTAGAAAATTTTCTAACAAGTCATGGAATAAAATGACCAATATGGAATAACTTGCAAATTAGTAAAGAAAAATATTAGGGATGTTGCTAGAAATGACGCAACAATATTTACATATTAACTTTTATCAAAAATATGCACATAATATCCAGTATTGGTGAAACCATGTAAAACCAGGTGAAAACAGACTGCTGAAAAAATAATCGAATTTGTACATGTAAAAGTGCAAACAAAAATAAGAAATAAGTTATAAATTTAAGAAAGTAAAAGTTTAAAAATACGAGACATCACCTGAAGATTTTCTCTTAAAATGTATATTTGAGAATTTTCATATGAATTCTTAACTCAGAATTTAGAAGCAAACGAAGATAGGAGGAAGCAAGAGTGATGGAATGGAAGCCTATCCGCGTTCATACATATATCTACATACATATACATACTTCTTCATACATATGATACATACATTTACTCTGTAACCATACATCTAAACTGAATAAGTTAAAAACTTTGCTTGCAATACATATCCTGTAAACTGTAAAGGAACGAAGTAATTTTTCTCCAATTTTTAATCAAAATTTACGGTTACCCCAATAACTTATTGAGAGTCGTAAAATAAATGAAACATTAAAATGTTACCTCCCTGTCGAGTGTTTACAGGAAGCAAAAATGTGCAAAGCGAAATCAATCAAAGACAGACAGAGTATAAAACAAGAAAAACAAAGTTTTCAAATACACGCGTTCTATAATAACAATTTGCTTTTTCATGGTCCCGTCAAAATCAAATTGCCGATGAAATCCAAGCTGTTACTGGCGGTAACAGTTTCACATACAGTAGCTCGCAAAAGTATTCGAAAACTTATCACAAACATTTTTTTTTATACATATATTATGTGCATTAGACGAAACTTAGTAAAATTTCGTTAGCGCTGTAATGGAACCCGACTATTGTGATTATTAATAGTAAAATGATTGATGTACAAAGCATTTAATCAAAGATAATCTCGCTATATATTGTGTCTTATTAATATAGTGACTAATAGAAAGACTAATAGAGACTTGTTCAAATACTTCTATGTACATTTTCAGATTTATTTCAAATTTTGTCAATATAATTACGATAGCCATCTCTCGTTACAGTGCCACATGAGATTTCAAAATGAGATTTATATAACATACATATATAAGAGTATTCAAATACATTTTATCATTTCTTATTTAATAAAATCGTAAACGCATGTCGGATAAAGAAAGGAAAGAAAGAATCAGTTAATTTTGTCATTGATCTAATAAATCAGCCTTTACATACGAATCGTAAAGATTGGATTTCAAGGGAGGAGTAGAGCCGGGCAGTCGTGAAAGAAAGGAGATAAGGTAGACAATCTCTCGCCTTTCGATTTTGTAGCTGTGGTATTTGTTTGGACGAGGAATACGGGGAATAAGGTGAAATAGAAGAAAGCCGTGTGGGTGGCAGATGTGCAGGCTTACCAGCAGATTTAAGAGGAACGCAAACCTAAACGCGCACGCGCATACATATACACACATTTTGATGTTCGAGGCTATATGCGGAGCTTTTACAAATGGGAAGATAAATATTAAATGAAAGTTGTGCACGCCGCGGTTGTTCGAAGTGGCTGAATGTCCAATAATGAATCCATAATCTACTTTAATAATGAAACTTACGAATTATCCGCGTACGTTCTCTCAGAGATTTAAGAATATGTTTAGGTCGATTACAGTTTATTCAGTAGATACTTATTGCATTATATAATTGCAATATTGCTATAAATTAGATTGAAATAAATTAGATTTAAATTAGATGAAAAATGTGATAGAAATTATCGAATGTGATTTTTAATTTAAGAAAAATAAATATATATGTATATGTATATATAATAATATATATAATTTATGCCAACTTATTCTATGCGCATTCCATACATGTACAATGGTGGCTCTGGGATATCTACGTGCGACATTGGATGCTATTTTCTCTGCATCTGACTGTAAAATGTAAACACATGTACAGAGCGAGTTGGAAAACTAATGAAACTTTCACACTTTTTTCGCAGAGAACGGCTGAGTTGCTAACCACGGTTCCTTTAAAAACGAAGCTGTAAAAAAGAAATTTGACCTAAAATTCTAAGGTCAAGATCAATTCTGCGGCTGCTTTTTGTTGCAAATATCTAACGATCCACAGGTGTAGAAATTATTTCCATTGTGCATATTGGCCAGATTCAAATATTGTTGACACAAATCAACGAAAGAGACTAAACACTTACGGACTGTACTGTAAATGCTATAAGTTCCTTCTTTTCTTAACGTAACATAATAACGGAAATATAATGTTTATTTCAGTGACGACGCAGCTTTAAATGTCGTCTATAGAGCAATCAGTTCGACGCTATCCTGATTTCGAGCCACTTATAACAGGTATTTAGATTGCGTGCCAGTAAAAGTGCAGATGATATTGTACAGATACACAACGATATGAAATATGATGATCGAATAAGCCGGATTTGCAGCTTGAAATTCGAGACTTTGATAAAACGTTGCCATTTATATCACGAGAGATTAACATTTGCGCAATAATATCATATTTAAAGGAAACTGAAGTAAAAACTAACGTTAGCATCTATCCTATTTCGCTATGTATTGTAAGTTAAAACTACAGTTGACGGGGCGTTGTGACTAACGCAGTTAAGGTTTGAAAAGGGTGAAAGTTCGGAAAAATATTGGCGATCCAGAAAGGCTATCACGGTAGCTAGTGACCCGAAATCACGTAGCTATCGGATATCGAAGGTTTGATTGTTTAACGTGAGAGAGTTTGGGGATGGCAAGCGACCCGGCGCGACGCCACGGTGCGCTGTCTTATATTGTTTCTAGATGAACTAGCCTGAGGATGAGAAAAGCGAGGGTGACTTCTGTCAAAAGAAATGTGAGGAACAGCACAGCACTTACCCAGGAATTTCGGAAGGGAACGGTGGTCGATTAATTCGGTCACGCAATAACATGCATGTCTAATAAAAAATTCCAACATATAGTAAATTAAAAATACTTTTAGTGTCAAAAACTTTCACTTCAAAATAATACTCGAAACTCAAAATAAACTTAATAAACAAAAGTAACGCTTGAAAACAAGCAATTTACAGTAATTAATTATTGATTATTACTAGAAATGTTTATGCGATTATAGAAGTATTGCTTTACGCTGTTTTTATGATACCGTGCTTTGTATACTGTATTACGTATAATAGAATATTAATTTAATAATTACTTTTTAGGAATATTTTAGAGAAATAGAATTGACATTCCACTATTTTTACTTCTATATTTTACGTTTTACATTTTACTCTTTTTTATTCAGAACAGGAGTTTCAAAAACACATCTAATGTTATATTTGCTGTAACTGTTAGTTTAGTAAATTAATTTCTTCCTTGAATACAATTACGAACATCTGTATATTTTTCGTTGATAGGAAGTACGTATAGTAATCGAATTGTATCTAGCCCTGGCTAATTGTGCAAATGCCATTGGATTCATTCAATTGTCAAAGTGAATGATTGCTTTTATAATGCTGTTAACTGGGAAACTCGATCGATTTTTTATAGTGATTTGTGCCTTGGTTTCGGAAATAAATTTTATTGGAATTGCTCCCTGATAATATATCTTCTCCAATCAACTGGGTAATTATTCAACATTTTCTCTACAGGTTTTTATTGAATCCTCCGAGGTAAAATGTTTTTTAACGCAGGCCAATGTTTTATTACAGAAATTTTCAGTACGAATAAATATCCCGAAACTAGTACATTGAAGAATATTGCTCATGCTTTTGCGGTTGAAATGAAACAATGATATTTAAAAATCTGTCAATATTCTAGATTGTTTTCTTATTTTCATTCCACCTGTATCCAAATTGTTAATATAATATAGGAACGAAACTACATATGTGTATGTGTATGAGTAAACATTTACAAAACTAATGATTTACGCAGTTGATTACAAACGTGCTGTGGAGATCTATCGTTCTATCTTTGTCATTTTGTATAAAGCCATTCTCGGCAACCGATGTGGATCTAAATCCTATAAAGTTCATTGTTCGTATCGCTGTTTGAGTCAATTCTGCATGACTAATTGCATGTGGAACCCAATGCTCGCTGATAAAGACAAAGTTGAGTCTATTCCTGAAACCCGTTGCTCCAGCTGATCTGTCTTAGCGATCGTGGGACTTTAAGTCCGTTTCTGAAGCCTCTTACTTCAGCTTAATCAGTGCTTTCGGTTAACTGTCTGTTCCTGAAGTTTGATGTTCCAAATGTTCGAACAGTTCTAACACTGGAATCCAATACTTCAACCAGAGACTTCCGAAGAAGTCTTTGATCGTAGTCAGTGATTGATATAGTCACTTTCGTCTAATAAATTAATCGCTCTACCTTTTAGTATCGTTTAGTCGTGTTCGTTGCATGTCTACTAATTTTCACCTAAGAACATGAAAATTTAGCAATAACGGGAGATCCTCTGTACGTTTTGTTAGTTTCTATGGACTCGTTAGAAATATATTGCCTCTTTGAAAACTCCAGATTTGCGACGTACTAAAATGTA
The DNA here is from genome assembly GCA_014825975.1 of Bombus haemorrhoidalis. Lineage (NCBI taxonomy): Eukaryota > Metazoa > Arthropoda > Insecta > Hymenoptera > Apidae > Bombus > Bombus haemorrhoidalis. Next base: position 447,619 of record JACXIS010001612.1, read on the forward strand.
TAACGATAGATAATGCAAAACCAACTGAAACCTAATTGTGGAGTTTTACGCATTTGTAGAAAATTTAAACGTGCAATGATTGTAAATGTAAGTGTACACATGTTACAAAAGAATATACGAAATATCTAAAGTACTGATTATGATAGTAGCAGACTGATAATGACCGAATCTGTTGCTTGATCAAATTACCCGCGTAAACGTAAACTTTTCTAAATTTCACTTTTATTCGTTAATGTTTCCGATCATATGATAAACCATATTAACAACGTGCTCCAACAATCTGAGTCCGATAAAACGTTTAACTGTATCGATTATAGATCGTGTCTTAAGATTGTCTATATAATTTTTTCTAAGTAACATTTTATAGTCTTACATTTTGTCTTTCTTAAATTTACTTTACCCCTTTTCAAGTTTAATTATTTTTTGGCAATATTTTAATAAATCGGTTTGGGTTTTGATCAGAATGTTATATGTGTGATCGTTTATATAACTATTTACTCATTGCAAGCAATTTTCCTTAAAAATTCCTGTGCCCATTTGATTATTGCCTGTGGTTCTATAGAAATCGGCAGCGATTTTGGTTCTAAGGTTTGTGGAGTGGAGATTATAAATATGGAGATTCCACTACGAAATACGAATTTCGCTACTTTTTTCTTCTTTCTGTTAGAATCTCGAACGTGTTCGGAGTTAGAACATGTTACTTTCTTCAAGATTCTTCACTATTCCTATTTCTACAATCAAATTGTTGTTTTGAACTTATGATAGCTTCTCTAATTATTCCTTTTTCTTTACGTATGTAATTATTAATGGATTGATAATGTACTGTGAAGTTTTTATGTTGGTATCTAAGATCTTTCATGCATCTTGATGTATAGCAAACATGCAATATTTGAACTCGTGCTTATATCTGGAATGCAAATTTAAGTTGATAAATTGATACAAACACTCGGTTAATACATAATATAATTACACCTCTTAGGCTCTTACCTACTTTGTTGAAGGGGTAATTTTAGCAGAAACTATGTTTTTCTCCGAATTATATCTTTTCAATTAATCAACATGTTAACACGGAAATTGCTGCATGTATCAAAAAAGGATGAACTTGTTTCAAAAAGAAATTTAAGCACTACAGAGATGAAGATAACTTTACCAAAAGTGCAAGACATGAATTTTATCTCACATTCATATTCGATACAAATTTTAATGTCAAATAGTGGTTGTCTTGAAAAGGCAATTATGAAAAGGTATATATATATCAATGATTTTATATGTTTGTTTTTGATAGACAAATGGAAAATTTGGATATAATTGTTGAGCGTAGGCTCCCAAAGGACCTACACATCATCCTCATCGGTGCATCTGTTGGTGGTAAATTAAATTATCACAAAGTAACATAATTGGATACGCTATTGTCTATCTTCTATTTTGGAAAATGGAAAAATTGTCCTATCAAAAGATTCTTAATCAACCCAGAAATATCGAGAATTATATCAACAAAATTTGCTTGACTATGAAGAAGTCGTAATTAAAATCATCCTCCCTAATAATAAATAACAATTTTTATTTAACATTTAAATATAGGTATATTTGATTAAACAATCTAAGTTTCTGCTTGAACGTTTAGAAGATATAAGAAGATCATACGACGATAATGCTGAAATCCGTCTAACCGATCGCAGTTTTACACCAAAATTATTATCATTTGCTTCTAATCAACTTTCGTCTTCCGTATTCTAACCGATGATTATTTAAGCATGGCAAACATCCGGGATTAAAACACTCTCTAATATCATAAGTTTTAAAAATGTGTAATAACTGTAGCTGTGACAAAGTTAGTTACAATGAACTATCTGCGATTCCGTGTAGCTATGTCCAGTATGAAGAAAACTTGCTTTGCATTTATCAGATTTTTGATCCTTCATTATACTTGCACTGGTAGTAATATATAATTACGGAATAAAATTTCATAATTATTATATAAATTAAAAAAGTGAATTAAAATTTGAAAAAGTGAAAAATATTGTATTCCTTATAAGTTTTTGCTAGAAAATAAAAAAATTAGAAATATATTGCACAGGTACATAAAGTCACAAATAGTGTACGAGCATATGTGTAAAATAAAAATGTACAATAAAGGTATATTTTTACATACATACGTTTACAGTGTACCATACCTAAAAGTAACTCGAACTTTGCGTAGGGTGGACAAAAATATGGGGTAATCTTCGACTTAGGGGACGCAAAATTATTGATTGTGTTTCTAGTTTCTTATGTGATTCGAGCTGAAAAAGAAGTTTTTAGGTGATGAATTCGTGAAAGTTATACGTACATAAAATACAGTATTTTAGCATATTTGACAAATTACTTTGATGCCATATTGGCTTCTACCCATCATCTGTTTAGTTCGCATAGATGAGTATCGAATCAAAGTTGGTTGAAAATTAGTTCTACCAGCGTAACCGGCCGCCACGAGGTGGCTGAAGAGTAAAGAGAACCAAACCTAATCCAATTCAAAATCCCGCCGCAAAATGGCCGCCACCTACGTGCAAACTACTGTCCATAGCCACTGACTCCATTCGAATCATGGTTCAAAGCTAATATAACCTGTCAAATACGCTAAATAATAATCAACACAACTTTTCGAATACTGGATTCTATATATGCATATCATTTGCATCAGTGGATTCAACATTTTAAAACTTGCATTTTCAAAGTTTACACATCGAAAATTACAAGATTAAAAATACGGAAGTCAATAATTTTACGTCTCCGAAAAAATACTCAAAATGTTAGCCTAGAAAAAACCTATAAAGCAAAAAAAAAATGTTACGAAAAGATTCATCATTTATACCTTGTGACACACGAAATTTGGTGACTGTGTAAAGCATCAAAATCGGCCCCAATTCGAGCATAAAAGACACTCGCGCGACATCAAAGCGTTTATCGTTTTACTACGCACTGGACCCACTTTTGCGCCGAAAGCGCTCGCCAGCCACGTGCGCGAGTGTCAGAGAGCACAGGTTCTTTGTCCGCACAACAGACAGAAATAATATCTCTGTCAACTTACCGCTCAAGGAAACCCCCGCTGCACGGTATGTATCCGTGAAAATCGTCAAGATGCTATGCCATAATCTTCCGCTATATCAGTTTTGATATGGACGGATGACGGACGAGGATGGGGACTCTTTGCAGTGCTTCATTTTCTCGCAACACATTCATATTTACCGAACTGTCTTTTTTCGATCGAGAGCTCTACTTGATTCGCACTAGCAACGCGAATGGCCACACAGACATCCCCTCCTTTCTTATACATGCGATCACTCTTCGATAATTGACCGAAACATCGATTACTGATCGAACCACAATCGCGGTGTGGCGTGCTTGGTGATTCGCTTTCGCGGTAACTGCTAGCGTTTTAATAACTGGCCATGGGCCTACGACACGACGCAACGGCCTCTTACAGTTGCAAATGAGGTACAGAAATAAACGTGAAATTCAATGCCATAGAAATTTAAAAAATGTGAAATTTGTCGAGTTTCACGTTTTGAGAGTGACCTGATCCTCCATACCATTTTTATGTCGCGTGCGACATTATCGATTCGGTATAGTACTGATTTGAATGAAAACTAATGTCTTGTATGAAATTATAAATAAAATGTTGTAATACTGTATATTAATAGTTAAATGATTAATTTAATTAGTTTTAAATAAAACTGTGATCTTTTAATCCTTTCTATTTCCATCTTTGTATCCTTAAATCAACTATTAATTATGTATTATCAAATATAGGTAGTCTGACTCACAACAAGAAACTTGTAACTCAATTTATCGATAACTGAAACAAACAAATTATGCTCAACGAAAAAAAAGAAAAGAGCAACGAAAGGAATAAAAAATGAAAGGAGCAAAAGATCACCAAAATCATACTTTTGTGAATAAACGTATATCAGTCAAGTACTTGATCTTTACCAATATACTAAAACTAACGATTAAAATATACAACGGGATATAACATTCAAAACTTGACAATAAAACTTGACTTAAAACTAAGTTGCACATTTAGTGAAAAAGTGGCAACCCAAGAGCAGGGCTCGTTACAGGGCCTATGTATCCTATGCCTCGGCAAACGTGTTAAATATTAGATAGAATAGAATAAATCAATAATTTAGTTGTTACAGATTAATGATGTTGTTCTACATGAATAATTGGATTGTTTTAAACTAACGACATCATTATTATAAATTAATAGTATAAACGTTATAAATTAATAATTGATATAAATTAATGCTATCAAATTAAATAATTTTCTAATTTTTAATTGTAAATCGGCGACTTTGACAATTCATTACAATAATCATAATATTTCTTGCTCTCAGCTACTAAATTTCTTGTTCTCTTCTCTAAAACCAAATTTACATTTCACGTATCCGCTTTGCATGAAATGTGAAGAAGAAATAGGCGAAAATTCGAAACAAAAACATCAAAAGTAAGTACAATCACACTCAACGCCCTGCTTAGTTTTGAGATCTAAGGTTAATTCAAAATCATTTCATTACAGATCATTGAATTTTTCCTTATCAGTTCCAACGTGAAACTTAAAAAAAGTGCATTGAACTTGAAACAACTCAAGGTTACCTGGATAACTCAGAAAATATGATATATGAGAAAATCTAATTGCTACCAATCTATGAGTTCCGTCAAATGCAATACAATTCATACAAAACATTTTTTATAGCAATCATTAGGTAACGAGTTATTTTGGATGATGATGAGTAATATTCACAGTTATTTTTAATTAGTATAATATTCTAGTTGTCTTGGCGCATTTTTAGCAACTAATTTTGACGCGAAATATTTCCAATTTTAATTTTTGGGCTCAGAAATTGTCCGGAATTTTAGAGGTCCCGGTGGCTTTAAAACCGATAGTAAACAACGGAGAAATGCCATAGCTGCGGGACCATATCGTCTTACTAGCATGCCAGGAAAGAAAATTTGCGTGACAAGAAAAAAAAGGAGTCATCTTCGACGATAACTATCCGGCGAGCGCAAATATTTCGTGCCCGATTCCAATATATGTCGCTTAAATATTTGTCTGCAAATCACATCAGCTATCGTATGTGCAAAGTTCATAGCGGATAAAAATAGCGATATTCGAATGTTATTCCAACGGCAGACTTTATGTTTCAACAGCGTTTACCTTCTAAGAAAAGTATTTGAAAATGAGGAAGAGAAAAGATATATTTGCGTCATTTCGCGTCGCTCGAATTCTGGAAAGATGTAACTGCAGAAACTGCTGTAAAAATATTCAGGATGTTTACCACGACCATCTATAAGCTCTTGTTGCGATAAAAAAATGGTTTCCGCAATTCAGATATGCGTAATTCCAACTGGACGAGCAGCTACGCTTGGTCGACCTTCTTTGATGGACGATGATATTGTGCTCAATTAATTGTAAGATAATCTCCGAATTTCAATTGAAGAAGAAGCAGAGAAAATTTTGTTTGTATGAAGAGCTGCTGCACGGTCTAGATAAATATGGCGAATATTTTTCCCGGTAATTCCCATCGTTACAACTTTCCAGTAAGACGCAAATGAATATTTTCCTCGGTCATTGTCTTCAAAATCTTTTTTATCTATATCAAATTCTTTTTTACAATGTGTAAGTTGTCAAAACACAAAAGTTTTTAGCTGAAATAACAATTGAATATCGCTACTTTTTTCCGCTATGCAGTTTGCATATGCAACAACAGATACGACACGCAGAAAAGTAATTTAGTGCATCAATTAGAGTCGAGCACAAACTTCTGCAATAACCCAATATTTATAAAGAAATATTTAGATAAAGAACCAAACTCTTTTCGCAATTGTTACAATCTGAAATACGTCAAAATATGTTGTCAGCATCTCTGTATATCTTAGATAAGACACATACTATGTCCTTTACATATTCATGAAATTTCCGATGAAACACAATAGTTGCTCAGAATTCAGTATTTAAGCAATCGCCAGTAGAGAAGCGCTCGTCGCCTCGATCTACATCGTATCGGGTCCACTTTTTTACATTCGGTGTCGAATTCATGTATGTATACTCCAAATCTCTGTATTTTCTCTAGTACTTGATTTTTTGGTTATTTATAATCTTGTAAATTCTGAGACATAATATCCACATGTCCATTGTAAGTTTATTGGTATCTTAAGATGTTATCAGCCATTTGTGTCTGTGTCACCACTATTTCAAAGAGCTTTTCATTTTTCTATCAATTGTATAAGTAAAAATAATATGGTTAGTCAGACAAGGGAACATCTCACCTATTTCACTAACACTGAGATATTTCATTAAAATGAACATTCTGAACAACTTTCTTTTCAACCGCCGCCCGACTTTAGTTTCCGAGTTGTAGAACAATTTATGTTTAATACTAAATACATATATATATATATTTAATAACATATTTTACGAATTTTTGTACAGTAAATAAATTTTCAGTAACGGTAAGTATATTGCTTATATTTTTGACCAATCGAAGACGAGAATATAGCATAACATTGCATATATCAATCAATTTATCGAATATTACTTCACGCTAGCGTGACAACAGAATGCCTCAAGATCATCAAAATTGGCGATATTTTATGATAATAAAAAAATAATTACCAAACAAAAAATTCTCTCTACGACAACCCACTAGGCAAAGTAGATTTAACAAGATAAGAACAAAATCCCCTTAGTATCCGAAAGGACAAATGATGGTATGCGTTTATTAATCTTTTCTGTTACTTCGTTTTATGTTGCGAAAAGATGGTTCGTAAGCTATGAAAATTTGATATTACAGATTGATAAAGAATTTCGGAGAAGTACAAAATGGATGTTGAACGGATTATTTTCGGAGGAGTAAAAGCAGACCCGATCATATCGGTGCTTTCAATGTTCTTAAGTCTGTCGCTATATGTCATATATTCGATTGTTCCTTACTCTTCAACGAATGTTCCTTCCAAATTACTATTGCCATCTTACGATTTCATAATTGTGGGCGGTGGTTCTGCAGGTATGTCTTTTCACATTGTCCACACGAATTTCGGTCCTAAATCTAATAAAAATGTGACACTGATAAACGTGCCCTTTTGTTTGCGTATGAGAAAGAGCATATTATTTCTCGTACGATTAACTGACGCGAGAATTTAACAACTTACATATTTTGATATTTTACAAACGCAAATTTCATATAACGTATAATATCATGTATATATAGTATATTAATGACGTTATGCATCGTTTGTATGTATTAACGATTAGATTTTAATTTTTTGTTTTCTTCATATAAACATATTATAGGTTTGTTTTGTAAACTATTTTGAATTTATCGCCAATTTTATTTCGTAATTTGGACAAATTGTCACTTTCTCGGTGTTTTGAAACGAAACTACATAGTTTTAATTTACAAATATTTGTAATCTTTCATTAGATTCCATTATTTCGAGTATGCTCAATTTATAGTACCCTGTTAATTTACACGCTTACAGGAGCAGTTATAGCGAATCGCTTATCCGAAATAGAAGATTGGGACATACTCCTTCTGGAAGCAGGTGGCGATGGAAGTGCTATATATGACATTCCTTCTTTAGCCGACAGTGTGCAGCTCTCCGAAATCGATTGGAAATACAGGGTGGAACCTAGTGAAAATTACTGTCGAGGTAAGTAATACCGAATAATACTTAACTATAATAATGATAAGTATTTAATTACAAAAGAAACAATGCAATTACCCTTTAAGCGTCCGGGTCAAACACGTTATTTTTAACAATGTAGAAAATAAATTCAAGAAAGGGAAGATAAAGTCATGTCACGATTGGAAGGAATTATAAAATGCAATCTATGGCAACGCGAATAAATGCAGCGAGTAAATAAGTAAAGCATTCCAGAATATTGGTACATCATCGTCTTTCAATTCTACTAAATTCTACACTAAAACCACCTAAAGATGACAAAATGACTAAGAGGACGAATAAGAGATTCGCTTTTTTGCAGTTACTAAAAACATACAAATATTTTGATCAAAAATAACATAATTTCCATTTTGATGGAATATAATTGTGTAGATTCATCTACTTTAGTGATATCGCGTGGATTACACTGAGTTTCATACATACAGAACATTTAGGAACATTAGGCGGATCCTTCTTAAGATAAATCGAAAAATGAATCCGAATCCAAACACATAGAAATGCAAATCAATAACCAATCTAGATCAATATACCCCTACAAATTAATCGTAATGTGTTCGGTGTACTTTACGGTAAATTATACCCACAGCGATGGAAGCTGGTCGTTGCCTCTGGCCACGTGGTAAAGTGCTCGGAGGCAGCAGCATGGTAAACACTATGCTATACGTTCGTGGTGCCAAAAAAGACTACGACATCTGGGAACAACAAGGCAATCCAGGATGGTCCTACGAGGATGTCCTGCCTCATTTTCTAAAATCCGAAGACAATCGAAATCGGTTCCACACAAACACATCGTATCACTCGACGGGAGGCTACCTTACCGTCGAAGAACCTCCATTTCACACTCCCCTGGCCGCTGCGTTCATTCAAGCAGGCCAAGAAATGGGTTACGAAAATAGAGACATTAACGGAGAACGACACACTGGGTTCATGAACCCTCAGGCTACCGTTAGACACGGAAGCCGGTGCTCCACGGCAAAGGCCTTCCTGCGACCAGCCAGGTCACGCAAGAATTTACAAGTCGCTATGAATGCGCATGTTACCAAAATTTTAATAGAACCATCGTCGAAGAAGGCTTATGGAGTAGAATTTGTTAGAGACGGAGAGACATTACGAGTTCGTGCCAACAAGGAGGTGATCGTTTCCGGAGGAGCCATCAATAGTCCCCAGTTGTTGATGTTGTCGGGAATAGGACCTAAAGAACACTTAACCGAACACGATATACCAGTGATTCAGGATTTAAGAGTGGGCCATAATCTTCAAGACCATATAAGTGCGGGGGGCCTTACGTTCTTGGTGAATCAAGAAATTGCACTCGTACAGAGTAGATTGTATAATATTAGCAACGTACTAGAATACGTTACACTCGGAGAGGGTCCTTGGACCAACTTAGGAAATATCGAAGGAATAGCTTTTATCAATACCAAATACGCGAATGCCTCCGACGATTTCCCAGACATACAACTGCATTATTATTCATCGGGACAGAACAATGACATCATTAGAGAGATTCGTGGATTGACCAGAGAATTCTACGACGCCGTGTATGGAGAACTTCAGGATAAGGATGTGTGGAGCGCGTATCCTACGCTTTTAAGACCGAAAAGCAGAGGTGTTATCAAGCTTCGAAGCAACAATCCTTTCGATTATCCATTGATTTATCCGAATTATTTCAAGGAACCAGAAGACATGGCAACGTTGATCGAAGGAGTTAAGTTTGTGCTCGAGATGAGTAAAACTGCGTCTTTCAAACGTTACGGCAGCGAAATGAATCCGAAACCATTCCCAGGCTGCAAGCATGTTCCTATGCACAGCGATCCTTACTGGGAATGCATGATCAGATTTTATCCCGCGACTATATTTCATCCCGTGGGTACTTGCAAGATGGGGCCTAAGTCGGATTCAAAAGCCGTGGTAGATCCTTGGCTTCGAGTTTACGGGGTTACTGGACTTCGAGTCATAGATAGTTCGATTATGCCAAATTTAATCAGTGGCAATACCAATGCGCCGACTATAATGATCGCAGAGAAGGGTTCCGATATGGTAAAACAGAAGTGGTTGAAAGAGCGGGATGCAGGTGAACAGTTGTAAATATATTATATATATGCGAGTTATATATGCGAAATATATTTTTGTGTTTAACTTAAAAACAAATTCATTTGAAAATTATTTCAAGTGATGAACAATTCATATCCATTTTTATGCGTTATCAAAATTCGCTATCTCTCTCGTCAATAGTTTATGCTAGATGACTTAACTTGAATTATATCGAAACAGTCCCACCTACTCCATATTAAGCTGAAATGGTAAAATAGTTTGATCACTAATCGAATTCGCTCGTTTACTATTTTTATTCTTGTATCCATGTAGGGAGAGAAGTGTTTTTGCTAAGTGAACTACTGAAAATTGTTTTGCAGATAGAACGAAATAATTATGTGCCCAAAGAAATATTTTTAGAAAATTATGTTAAGTTGTTCAAACCTTGGAAAAATTTTCTCATATGTCTATTCCGTAATTATGCGGCTTTTCATGTGGCGAAATAATTGCTCAGAATTCAGTACATAAGCGATCGCTAACCAGAAACATTCCTCCACTTGGATTACGTTGCATCGGAACTCTCTCTCTCTTGTTTGGTGTTTAATTCACGTATATATTGCGCAAATTTCTGTATTTTCGCTAATATTTTGCCATCTTATTGCCTCTGATCTACTTTTCAAGGAATAATATCTACATCTATGCTGTAAGATTATTACCGTCTTCATCTTTCATCGACCATGTATACCAATGACACCACAATTTCAAATAACTTCCTATTCTCTTGTCGTCTGCATACATAAAAAAACTTATTTAGAGATGGGTAAACCTCAAAGAATTCGATGACGTTGAAATACTGCGCCAAACTCCCATATTTATAACCGTCGCTTGGCCTTGGTTTGCAAGGGACAAAGCAATTTATGTTTAATAACATATATGTTGTTTAACAATTTTGTAATTTTTTGACGAAGAGGCGATTTTCTTGTGACGAGAACTATATTTATAACATTTTCGATGCACTGAAAATTAGAGTAAAGTGTAACGGTAGATATAGCGATCTATCCATCAAAGATTATTTCATGATACCTTTTATTAGTCTAGCACAATCTACAAACCGTCGCTTTTTCAATTTTACTTGCACGATATCGAAAATAGTTGCCTCCTTCATCAATGAGTTAAGTTTAAGTTGGTCCATTTAAACCTACTTCAAGATGATGAGATATCGTCACATAAATATAAATGAAGTATTTTGCGAATATAGTGAAATATAAGGCTGTGCAGCATCGCAGCGGTTGCAGGTATAGGAAAACGTTGTTCAGAATGATAATCTCGACAATACGTTTCACTGACAATTACAATTTTTGCGATACACTCATTGAAAAAATAAATATTAGTTTCGCTAGGTCTTATTCGAGAAAAGTAGGTTTAAGAAAGAAAGAACCAAGTCCTTAGGGCCCGAAAAAACAAATGATGGTAATATGCATTTAGTAATAATTCTCTGACGCGTTGTCTTATATTGTGAGTAATACGTTTGATAAGATATCAAACTTTAATGTTACAGATTGATACAGGAAATCGGAGGAGTATAAAATGGATATCAGTCGCATAATTTTCGAAGGGATGAAATCGCATTCGGTGCCATCGATACTCTTAGGCATATCGCTGTATGTCATCTATTCGATTGTTCCATACTCTTCGTTCAATGTTCCTACCAAATTATTACTACCGACTTACGATTTCATAATCGTAGGCGGTGGTTCAGCAGGTATGTCTTATTACGATGCTAATACAAAGTTTCTTTAAAAATCTGATAAATATGTAACTAAAACAGTCGCAGCTGTGTATGTGCGTGCAAGGAAGAAGACATTGTTGCTTGTATGATCGCGTAACACTAAAAATATTACGTATTTTCCATATTTTTTCCAAATTTTATTTTCCGTCTCTATCTATCTATCGCAGGCATTAGTGATCATGTACGCTATTTATATACATTAATGAAGAAATTCTAATTTCTTATTTCATTCGTATAAATATGCTATGGAGATGCTCATTGTGCAAACATATTGTGAATTTACCGCGAAATACTATTTCTAATTTCGACAATTTTACTCCCATTCTCGATGTGTTGATGTAAAACTACAAATTTCTGATTTGAAAACATTTGCAACGTTTAAAAACAAGAAATTTTCTTATACATGTTTTATTAAAATATTCTGTGAATTTACACCATTACAGGAACCGTTCTGGCGAATCGCTTGTCCGAAATAGAAGATTGGGACGTACTTCTGCTGGAAGCAGGTGCCGATGGAAGTGCTATGTATGATATTCCTACTCTTGCCAGCAATCTGCAACGATCTGAAATCGATTGGAATTACACGACGGAACCGAATGAAAATTACTGTCTCGGTAAATAATATTGAATAATACCTAACTATAATAGTGATAGGTACTTAATTACGATAACAATACCAGACACTCGAATCATTCACGCCCACTCTCTATTTTTTAAATTGAAAAAAAAAAGGAATTTGTGAGAAGATAGATAAAATATTATCATGCTTAGAAAGGAATATAAACTGCTACTTATGACAATGCGAATAAATGACGCGAGTAAATAAGTAAAGCATTCTAAAATCTGCATGCATCATAATCTTACAATTCTAATGAATATTAGGACTAAAAGACGTGAAAATATTAGACCAGAATTATTTTTCTAATACAATAAATAGATATTTTACATACTTTTATTTTAACAAAATTTAGATCGACATATAATTACACAGATATATTTATTTTAAATAATGATACTTGATTTGTATATAGAACTTTACACTTTATTTATATATACTAATTTATATATAGAACAGTTAGATATATTTGCACAGTTCTAGTATTATTAGATAAATCGGAAAATGAACCTATCGTCCATTTCAAAGGGAAATTAACATGAGTCAGTGACCTTCCAAAATCAATATTCGATTACAAATTACTCGCAATGCTTTCAAAGTTTTTTACTGTAAATTATGTCAATAGCGATGGAAGGCGGTCAGTGCCACTGGCCACGTGGCAAAGTACTCGGTGGCAGCAGTGTCATAAACTACATGCTCTACGTCCGTGGTGCCAAAAAAGACTACGACATCTGGGAACAACAAGGCAATTCAGGATGGTCTTACCAGGACGTGCTGCCTTATTTCCTAAAATCCGAAGACAATCGAGATCACAACTACGCCAAAACACCGTATCATTCGACCGGCGGGTACTTAACCGTCGAAGAACCACGATGGCACACTCCTCTGGCCACTGCGTTCATTCAAGCCGGCAAAGAAATGGGTTACGAAAATCGAGATATTAACGGAGAACGGCACACTGGTTTTATGATTCCTCAAGGCACCATCAGAGATGGTAGCCGCTGCTCCACGGCGAAAGCCTTTCTGCGGCCAGCTAGAGCGCGTAAAAATTTTCACGTCGCTATGGAAGCGCATGTTACCAAAATTTTAATNAGATTCATCGTCGAAGAAGGCTTACGGTGTAGAGTTCGTTAGAAACGGGGAGACGTTGCGCGTACGTGCCAACAAGGAGGTGATCGTTTCCGCAGGTGCCATCAATAGTCCCCAGTTGTTGATGTTGTCGGGAATAGGACCTAAAGAACACTTAACCGAACACGATATACCAGTGATTCAGGATTTAAGAGTGGGCTATAATCTTCAAGACCATATAAGTATGGGAGGTCTTATGTTCCTGGTGAATGAAGAAGTTTCAATCGTACAGAGCAGACTGAATAATATTAGCTATGTTCTAGAGTACGGTATATCCGGAGACGGTCCTTTGACAACCTTAGCATTTATCGAAGCAATAGGTTTTATTAATACCAAATATGCGAATGCCTCCGACGATTTTCCAGACATACAAATACATACTTGGTCAACGGGGGACTACAGCGAGGACACTAGAAAGATTTTTGGATTGACAAGAGAATTCTATGATGCCGTATATAGAGATGTTCGCAATAAGGACGCGTGGAGTGTGTACCCTACCCTTCTAAGACCGAAAAGCAGAGGTGTTATCAAGCTTCGAAGCAACAATCCTTTCGATCATCCATTGATTTATCCGAATTATTTTAAGGAGTCAGAAGACATGGCCACATTGATCGAAGGAGTTAAATTTGTACTCGAGATGAGTAAAACTGCTTCGCTTAGGCGTTACGGGAGCAGGCTGAATCCAAATCCATTTCCTCACTGCAAGTATATCCCATTGCATAGCGATTCGTACTGGGAGTGCATGATCAGATCTTTCCCCTTAACTATATCACACCCCGTGGGTACTTGCAAGATGGGGCCAAAGTCGGACCCGAAAGCGGTAGTTGATCCTTGGCTTCGAGTTCACGGAATTACTGGACTTCGAGTTATAGACAGTTCGATTATGCCAAATTTGATCAGTGGCAATACCAATGCACCGACTATTATGATCGCAGAGAAGGGTTCCGATATAGTCAAAGAGAAATGGTTGATGGAATTGGACGTATATCAACAGCTGCTTTTGTAAATTAATTTTATGCACCTACGTATGCTGCACTTATTACATAAGCGAAGTTATTTTAAGTAAAATTTGATGGAATGGTACTTTGATATCTTAAAATGATTCCAAGGAAAATGTTTTCGACATGACTTAGTGGATTGTTAAATTAGTTCTCACTTGTTGATATGAGTAGTTCTAATCTCAATCGATGCATCCGTAAACCTATGCGAATCGTCAGGAGGTCGATGAGTATCTAGGCTGCGTCCCCTTGTTGCCGCTTCGAGGTTATCCATCTCCTCTCAGAGCATCTATTAGGAAGACGTCGGTTTTGGGAAAACATCATCCGATTTGAGCGAAGGAAGTAACGCCTACATTTGCGCCAACATACAAAAATGAGTGTGATGAACCTTGTGTGGGATTTTACTGCAATCTATCGTCTTGCTATATATTGTCTCGCAGGGTATTGTCTTGAGAAATATTGCTTTGACAAGTATCGGTGGTGAAACTGTAGAATCGTTGCGTCTACACAGATTATGATGATTTTTTAATATCTTATCATTTTATGATCTTGAAAAACTTTAGCAAAAATCTACAGACACTAATATATTGAATTCTGCCTATAATTACACGCCCGTAAAATCGTATGCGTTAGTATTTGTTGTTGACAGCTGGACACCTGTCCTAGAAACCTAACACTTACCTTCTGTTTATGTATACAATCGAGGATTGGACGAACTTGAATAAACTTCCGTTCAGAACTATATATGCGGGACTATGAGACAAATCTGCTATAATTGAATTAAAAATTATTCATGCCCCTATTAATTTGATAATTAATTTATACTTATCTGCACAACCGTTACTTTTTCAGAGGCGTCCTGCATTTGAAATTCGAGCATTTCTTTGCAATAAATTGAGCACAATGTCATCGTCTATCAAAGAAAATCGGCCAGAGTGTGGGTGGTCCTGCAGTTAGAAATCACCAAGTCTGAATTTCGCAAACTATTCTTTTTATAGTGCGAAAAGCTGGCGCACAGTCGTGGTAAATATCGTGAATATTTTTGCAACATTTTGCATCGTTACATCTTCCCAGAATTCGAGCAATATGAAATAACGTGCAGATAAATCTGTTACTCGCTTATTATCAAAATCTTTTATTGCATTGTAAAAGCTGACAAAACACGTATCAAAACACAAATGTCCGCTGTTGAAATAACAGTTGAATTTCACCGTCTTTATCTCAACGATATATGACACTTGTAAATTAATAATTTATCTTTCAGAATCAGGCCTTTTTGCACTAATCCAATATCCACAATTTGGACAAACTATCTAAATCTTCTCGCAACAGTCAAGATCTGAAATGTATCCATGATTTAGATAAATTAATTGTATCTTTGTTTACCTTAGATAAGAGATGCACATATGTGTGTAATTCCGACCTGACGCGATAGTGAGACAGAATATAGTATTTAAGCCATCACCAAGAAACATTCATCGCCATTGTTCACACCGCATCGAAGCTCGCTCCTAGGTATGGTAAACATAATCACCCATATATGAACTCGTTCTCTAAATTTCAGCATTTTCGTTAATATCTGATTATTACATTATTTCTGATCTTTTACATTTTACCACATCTATGCTATAAGTTTACTAATACCACATAGATTTCTCTTCTGTACTTGTAAAGTGTTAAAAATAGTTAGCTTCCTCATCAGTGAGTTAAGTTTAGGTTAAGCTGTATAAAAATGATATTGTGTACTGCAAGATAAAGAGTAACCATAAGGTGAATTTCGTTGAATTATTTTGCGAATATCTATCTTGGAAACTAAAGTCGAGCACTTGGCCGGTGTCATGTATATGAAAAAGTTGTTGAAAATGTTAATTTCGACAATATGTATTAAAGTCATCGAAATTAATGAACTATACTCTTCTTAGAATAATTAGCAAACAAGATATTTGTTTCTACAAACTTTATTACAAACCATTGCAGTATAGTAGATTGAAGAATGTAAGAAGCAAATACCGATCGTGTCTGAAAAGATAAATATGGATAATACGTGTTTATTGATAATTCTCTGTTACTTAATACCATAGATTGATAGCGGAAATATAAGTACAAAATGGATGTCAGTCGCATCATTTTCGGAGGGATGAAATCACAACCGATCGCATCGATGATTTCGATGCTCGTAAGCACGTCGCTATACGTCATCTATTCGATTGTTCCTTACTCTTCGACGAATGTTCCTTCCAAATCGCTATTTCCAGCTTACGATTTCATAATCGTGGGCGGTGGTGCAGCAGGTATGGTTTTTCATATTATCCACGCGAAGTTCCGTCCTAAATCTGATAAAAGTATGTCAGAGATAAGTGTATCAGCGTGTTCGCGTGCGAAGAAGGTCGCGTTCTTGCTCCTAATATGAGGGATTGACGCAAAAATTTAACAATTCACACATCGTGATTTTTTGTCAAATTTCCTTTCACAACTCTGTTAATCCATTAGATGTATTAGCAATGTAGTACGTTGTTTCTATGTCCTAACGCTAAAATTTAAACTTCTAATTTCCATTAACTAAATATATTTTCCGCTCCTTCGTAAACGTATCTTTGCGTTATCGCGAATTTCCTTTCGTTATTTCGACAAATTATCTTTCTTGATGTTTTGAAATTAGGCTACGTACTTGGCAACTGAATTAAGATTCCTTAGATATATTTTATTTAAAATGCTCTGTAACTTTGCACAATGATAGGAGCCGTGGTGGCAAGTCGCTTGTCCGAAATAGAAGATTGGAACGTACTCCTGCTGGAAGCAGGTGGCGATGGAAGCGTTGTCTATGATATTCCTTCTCTTGCCGACAATCTACAGCTAACCAAAATCGATTGGGAATACAGGACGGAACCCAACGAAAATTACTGTCGAGGTAAAAATTGTCGAATTATACAGACTTATAAATAAAAACAGTAAATAGTTAATTACAAAAACAATAATGCATCTTCTAATCATCCACGTATAACGCTCTATTTTTTACGTTGAAAAGAAGGGAAAGTAGATAAAATTATATCACGGATTAACGAAAGAATTATAGATTACAATCAATAGCAATGAGAATAAACGAAGCGTGCAAATAAATAAATCTTTCTATAAGATTGGTAAATCTTTTCTAACATATATTGTTACTAAACATACCAGAGAAGCTAAAATAACAGATTTGAAATTTTGTATTCTACAATTATTGAAAACATACAGGTATTATTGCTGTTAAGTTTTTATCTCGTAATAGAGAGAGAGAGAGAGAGAGAGAGAGAGAGAGAGAGAGAGAGAGAGAGAGAGAAAGAGAGAGAGGAAATTGGTGGATGAATGTATAACAGAAAATATATATAAACAAGATTAAGTATAAGTACAATGTGTATGCTAATACAGATACGCAAGCTAGCAGCGTTACTTTACGAAAGAGCTTCGAAGTCATGGGTCTATGGGTATTTATAGAATTACGAAAAAGTGGCCTGTCCGTACTCCGCTGCATCATCTGTGCAAGGCATAATCCTAGTAAGGTTATGAGGCTGAGAAGTCCTTCAAATTGACTTAGTGTTAAACAATACTAGATGGTTTCGAAGAATAAGAAGGCTAAACACTAGAAATGATGTGCTGTTTTCCTTGAAGTGGGACCTACTTCAATAATTGCCAAAATTAATATTGCTCTTTTCTTAAATATATAAATGTGCAGGATTATTAATTTCAAGTAACACCACTTGAATTTTATTGAATTGTATTTCGAATCAATAGGTAGATTTACGCATACCTGTATCACCGAATATAAACGTGAATTAATAACCCAACGACAACAATATTCGTTTATGAATTATTCGCAACGCTTTCGATGTGCTTTAACGTAAATTATACCCACAGCGATGGAGAATGGTCGTTGCAACTGGCCACGTGGCAAGCTGCTTGGAGGTAGCAGCGGAATAAACTCCATGCTTTACGTCCGTGGTGCCAAAAAAGACTACGACATCTGGGAACAACAAGGCAATCCAGGATGGTCTTATCAGGAAGTGCTGCCTTATTTCCTAAAATCCGAAGACAATCGAAATCACAACTACGCCAAAACACCGTATCATTCGACCGGCGGGTACTTAACCGTCGAAGAACCACAATGGCGCACTCCTCTGGCCGCTGCGTTCATTCAAGCCGGCAAAGAAATGGGTTACGAAAATCGAGATATTAACGGAGAACGGCACACTGGTTTTATGATTCCTCAAGGCACCATCAGAGATGGTAGCCGCTGCTCCACGGCGAAAGCCTTTCTGCGGCCAGCTAGAGCGCGTAAAAATTTTCACGTCGCTATGGAAGCGCATGTTACCAAAATTTTAAT
>JACXIS010001613.1:0-20000 GCA_014825975.1 Bombus haemorrhoidalis
TATACAATCAATGTGTTACAGAAATTCGACCCGACTATGATACTTCTCGATAAATTCGTTAGACTACGCGACTTTAGTTTTATCGGTCAGACCTCTCGATGTATATTGTTAGACTCTTCAAAAAGAACTGATCGCCCTTCGATCTTTGCTTTGTCTTCTATGGGAGACGACACCACTACGCTCGGGTCACGCCACCTTTTGCGCCTATGATCACGTATGCCACCTTTTTTGTGTGAATAAAGTAACGGACCGAAATCGACGTTTCTAGAGCTCGACGCTTGATGATACATATGCGGTTGTCGCTACATTGCATACGTTTCGCCAGTCCTTTAAGACGATGTGTCTGCGGCACTGTAGTACCGTGAGCGACGGTTAGGAATACGGGCTATAGTAAACCTCGTGGCGTAACATACTCCCTCCGGTTGAGAGGGTACCAATCAATTGATATGGTGTGATTCTGTGAGATGGATCTCTTGTCAGCGTTCGTTTCGGTTGATGATTGTTTCGGAGTCGTCTGACATTGATCTGCTTGGTAGTGGTGCCATCCGCTTAATGCTGCGATCCAGTGTGCTCGCTGCCGTTAGAACGATAGCCGTATGTATGATGAGTTGGACCTTGATGGTTCTGCCCAATGACCATTGCATTGGGGGAACGTTGTCTTCTTTGAGAATGACGATGATGCCTTCTTGTATGCCGTGATTGTCCTTGCTCCATTTGTTTCGGGTACTCAGCTCGTGTGGATGCTCTCAATGCTAGCTGGAGAGACGATTGTATGCAGTGTCCCTGAAATCTTGTGCTCGAAAACATGTTAGCGTGTGTCCGATGAAGAAGTGGCCAGGAGTAAGTACAAGGAGATCGTTTAGATCTGTAGGTATCGATAGAGGTGGACAGGATTTGCGGTCTGAAATTGTGGATTAATTTGATTAGGATAATGAGTGTGGTTAAATTTTTAACAGTTTGAAGTTTGTTACCAACGACACGTCTGAGATGTCGTTTGAAGGAATACAGCAGTTTTCCACAACCCGCTGAAGTGAGGCGAATTGGGAGTTATGAAGCGCCATTCGATCCGTCGATCTGCTAAAATGACTGAATCTTTGACGAGCGATGAATCTTCGCAGAGCCGCAATGAAGGCCTCGCCTATGAGATCGCTGACCAGCTCGATGTGGACTGCTTAAACTGCAAGACATAAGTTAGATGCGAATACCTTGATTTTGCGGCGGCTGCGATCCTTTCGCTCTTTGACGTAAAATGGTCTGCAGTAGTTGATTCCGAGGTTGATAAACGGGCGACAATCCTTCGATGAATACAATTCGGAGAGTACGAATTGTATCTGAAAAATAGCAAGTTATAATGATTTGACAAATTTTTTGTCTATTTTCTGATCAGAAAGTCCTTGCAATTTCGATCGCTGTGTTTCTCGTCATTGCTTAGAAATTTGCAGTTGTAGTTCTCGGCCCAGGAAATGTAATGGAACATCTCGTCCCAGGAAGTGTCGTTGAATGCCTCGATCCTGGAAGTGTCGTGAAGCACCTCGGCCCAGGAAGTGTCATGAAACACCTCTGCCCATGAAGTGTCATGAAACACCTCTGCCCATGAAGTGTCATGGAACACCTCCGCCCATGAAGTGCCGTTGAATGTGCCGGTCCTTGGAAGACCGTCACAGTCATGAAAATGTAGTGCACCAGCTCCATCCAGAAGGCATCGTTGAACGGAACTCCGGTGCTGCTTGGTGCAGATTCGTCCAACACGACGCGGAGTTTTGTAGTTGATTGGGAGGCTGCACTCTCCCCGATGAACCGTCCGAATCGCGTTCTCTTAGTGATGATCCTCGGTGAATAATGAGCGTTGGACGTCGTGACTGTGACTTGCCTTGGTATTGGAGAGTATGTCGGTGTTTTTGGAGCCAAGGATGACTCCAGTGAGATGTTTGTGGTCCGAGACTTGTCCGATGCAGCGATCTGTGGGCTCAATGTACAAGTGTTGATAGCCGATGGAGTGTTCTGACAACAATCGATGTCATTTGAGGAATTCGTCACGGTGATGACAACGTGAAGATTATTCCGATTCGGGTAATTCGCAGGTGTGACCCCTTTCAGCAATGGCAAAGGTAGCATCTTCGCGTTATGTCCAGGAAAATGGCACTCCGATATGATGTTCCTGCTCTCGGGTGATACAAGCGGCGTGATATTAGATAGACTAAACGTTGATATGCTGATTGAGGAGAAAATGCTCCTAGATAATCCGATCATCTCGGATTTCGAAACCTCTGCTGCAAATTTCGATTCGAAATTGACTCTGTTGCCCTGGACGGGATTCAGTTTCTTCCGGTTCTGAGGATCGTGAGAGGTTGTCGTCAAGTCGCGTGTAGGCGATAAGCTACGGATGTGAGAGATTGTCTGATTAACGGCGTTTGGTGGTGTTTAATCAGATTGTTCCGACAATGATGACGCGTACTTGATTGTCGTCAAGTCGCGTATTGGCGATAAACTGTGAGTGTGAGAGATTGTCTGATTCAAGGCGATTGGTGGTGTTGAATCAGATTGTTCAGATAATGACGACGCGAACTTGGTTGTCGTCAAGGTGAACGTAGGCATTAAGTTGCAGCTGAGAGAGATTGTCTGATTTATGGCGTTTGGTGGTGTTGAATCAGACTGTTCAGATAATGATGACGCGAACTTGGTTGTCGTCAAGTCGCACTTATCCGATGAACTGCAAGTGTGAAAGATTGTCTGATTCAAGGCGATCGATTCAAGGCGTTGAATCAAATTGTTCAGATAATGCCGACGCGAACTTGGTTGTCGTCAAGGTGAATGTAGGCATTAAGTTGCGGCTGAGAGAGATTGTCTGATTTATGGCGTTTGATGATGTTGAATCAGACTGTTCAGATAATGATGACGCGAACTTGGTTGTGTCGAGTCGCGTGTTGGCGATGAAATACGAGTGTTAGAGACTATCTGATTCAAGGCGTTTGGTGGCATTGAATCAGATTGTTCAGATAAGGGCGAAGCTACCATGGGTGTCGTCAGGTCGCGTGTAAGTGACGAGCTGCAGATGTGAGAGATCGTTTGATCCACGGCGTTTGGTGGCGTTGAATCAGACTATTCAGATAATGATGACGCGATCTTGGTTGTCGTCAAGTCGCGTGTAGGTGACGAGCTACGAGTATTATGCACTGAGCCTCGTGTGTCATGCGACGGGATCGGCGTTAGATTCGACACGATATTCTCCATCGGCGGGGTATGATCATTGTTACTGTTATTATTAAAATTATTCTTACGTTCCTGGAAACTGCTAGAAATGTTGCTGCTGCATTCCGGTGGTTTCGGATTCGCCACTGTATTGGAGGCATTCGTTGAGGAAGGATTAATTTCGATGAGTTTGCTCAATCGTACTTCCAAGTCTAAATGGACATTAAGTAAATCTACAGCTGTGTTATCGTCGATTTCAAGTAATTCGTCATTGACAATATTAAACCGTTTCCAAATGTCGTCGACTTGTTTTCGATAAGTTATTAATGTAGCCTTGTTGTGATGGCCGGACTGTTCGTATTCGTCGAGTAGTCTCGATACGGACTGGAACTGATCGCTTAGATTGCTCCGCTCCCGACGCAAGGAGGTGATTTCTGTTGTGTTTGCCATTGTTTGTGATGGTTTGTGAAGGTACTTCGTTAATCAAGGTGATACTTAGGATGTGCGATCGGTGATTCCCAATGCAGAGTTGTTCCGACTGCAAGTTGTCGCTTATCACTGTGCAGCGGAATGTCGTTGACGTATGTTTCGTGAGGAAGGTGATCCTTCCCGCGAGTGACGCGTTTTGTAGTGAGATCGAAGTTGTTGGATATCGTTATGTTGACGATTGTTCAGTTGCGGCGGGAGGCTGCGTGGTTGCGTTCTTGAACCATCGAGTTATGCCTCTTCAAAAGTGACGGTCCTTGACGTTACTGATTATTGATGCATATTTAACAATATCCAACATTGTAATGGAAAGGTCACAAATTATTGAGCGACGTGTTACAATCAATGTGTTACAGAAATTCGACCCGACTATGATATTTCTCGATGAATTCGTTAGATTACGCGACTTTAGTTTTACCGATCAGACCTCTCGATGTATACTGTTAGACTCTTCAAAAAGAACTGATCGCCCTTCGATCTTTGCTTTGTCTTCTATGTGAGACGACCTCCACTACGCTCGGGTCACGCCACCTTTTGCGCCTATGATCACGTATGCCACCTTCTTTGTGTGAATAAAGTAACTGACCGAAATCGACGTTTCTAGAGCTCGACGCTTGATGATACATATGCGCTTGTCGCTACATTGTATACGTTTCGCCGGTCCTTTAAGATGATTTGTCTGCGGCACTGTAGTACCGTAAGCGACGGTTAGGAATACGGCCTATAGTAAGCCTCGTGGCGTAACAATAGACAATCTGAAAATGTTGGTCACAGTGTTAGTATGAAAAATCATGTTAATCAGGAGACACGATGCAAATGAGAAATAAAATTGTATCGGTGGCAGTTGGTAAAGAACGACTTGTAATTGACCTCGAAAGCCAGCAGCATCCGCGAGATATTCATCGCGGCATCGATTATACTTATACGTAACGTCACTTAGCATTATGTAGTGCAGGCCGTGACCGTATTTTTGTACTCCTCTCCGAAAGAAGGAAGCTGAAAACTGTGGATGGAAGACAATGAAGCAGCTGTGCGCTGTAAAATCTACTGCCTTGGAAACGCAGTTTGAATTTAAGCGATTACTTGGTGGATAAAGCCAGGAAACTTTCTTACACCATGAAACTTCTTATTCATGCCTAATCTCGATGTCTGTTACTTTATTACTTTCATTCGCATGTGCAGTGCAGCTCGCCTCTTCAAACTCTATTAACTTCTACCCTTCCCACAATATTGCTGCGTTCTTCCTTGAAAAAATATTTTTATACCTACATACACAGGGATGCGTAAATATGTATTATCGATTAGTTAAAGTTTTACGCAACGTTTACAGTTAGTAATGTCAGATAACGTGATCGCAGTAATCCACATTATTACTGCTCATTGATCGATTACATCCTATGCATGTAAATGGACTTCTTGAAATGCTAAATTCTATCAAAATTATCACATTTTCACTTTTACATATTTGCTATGAAAAATATAGGAGACAGTAAGAAGTTTTTTAGATAACTATTATAATACTGATATAAAATATTCTCCATTTTAAACCTCCCATAATGAATGGTTCACTTAAGTCAGTAGAAATTGAAACCTCATCAACACGTTCGAACTCTCATACTGTAAATGCTGTCAAGAGAAGAAAACAGCCCTCGTCATCATTTATCAATGTTGCGGCGCATTAACATTGACAAATGCATTAAAATGTTTATGATCGATCGTCTTATAACTTGACAAAAGCCACAAGGCGTATCTTAAATATCAAATTTTTGTCAAGAGAAAATAGAATACTCTCCGTTTCATCTACAGACTTTATTCCCACGTGATCAATCTCGTATATAAATAGATAAATAAACATACATGTTAATTTTAAATTCAATTAATTCCGTGTGTTAACCTTTCCGGCGTAATTAGTATACGCTCCTGTCTACGAATGTTGTAAATGCAATGATTTTGATCGCAGTACATTTAACATTTGTCAAATCTAATTACACGTATTATTGTAAACGCGATTGTTGATTAGTCTCTAACAATTTTTAAGAAAATCTAAAATCTATTTTTTCACTATGATTTACATATTAATGGTTCCTGTCAATGTTTTGATGTAAAAATTTCAACTTGGAAACCAATTACGAACATGTTAAAGGCCAATTACAGGCTTTCTTTAACAACATCTATACTTAATTTATATACTTAAATAATTATGATACGAAATAAAGCATCTAATAATATTAAGGGCTGCATCAAAACCAGAGAGTAGACTAAAAAGCATAAAAAATAGGATTATTCTTTTTCATTTTTTACTCTCTCTCTCTCTCTCTCTCTCTCTCTCTCTCTCTCTCTTTTGTCTGAATAATCAGCATTCAGAGCTGAACCGCCCCTTTAGAATCGCATTATAATTTAGTGGCGCACCCGCCAATGCTTACGTTCGATAGAATCCATCGTCCCTTTCCATTAACTCCCTTTTCGCCAACTTAGTAAGAAAGAAGATGCGGCATATCTAACTGCATCGAAAGAAAAATTCTTATAAAATATGCGATCCAGTTCCAAAACTTCTACAATTACTAAATCCCCCCGCCAAAATGCTGTAAGTGTGCAGTACTTTTTGAATGAAATATGTGAAATATCCAATTTTTCCGGCTAAATGTTTTTACTCTAAACGTTAAGTTATTCTAACATTATTTTTGCTACTTTCTTCGTCGACATAGAGCGTACTTATTTATTCTGCAAATTAAAAATTTCTTATTGAAGCTTTATGATTAATTATGATACTACATGAAAATTTTTTTAATATCGAGATATCCACTTGCCAGCATCAAACACTAGCAAACAAGCTAGAGAGAATAATTATATAAATTTTGATCTACTGGCCAGAGATGATCCGAAATACTTTTTTTATTGCTACAAATAATCATACAAGGCAAGTTTTAACTTCGAAAGAAAGTTTGGCAGGTAATAAATCAGGAAGTTTGAATTTCCAAGAATCTACCATGGGTATCTCTATGAGCAATCAGTGTCGTATAAACATTATTCAAATGCTCCGTTGGTTCAAAGCGGTGATGCAAGAAGACGAGATATTCCAGATGAAGGAGCGAAATCCTCACTCGAAACTTACAAAGATTGTTCATCGCCTGATAACAGAATCTGAGTATGAAAGAAGAAGAATGCGGAAAGAAAAGATTAAAGAAACATAGATTAGAACCTTCGCACGGTACGTACAATAACAAGTATAGGAAAATAAAAATAATCTCCAAATTTTGCAACTATAAAAGTTATTATTCTTTCAAGGCGGATTTGCATGAATTCTTAATAAGAGGTTAAAGTTTCTTATATCAGAGAACTGCCGGAAGAAGCAACGTTTTCCACCGATAATAATTACAGTTCCAATATTATGTCATATTCTTTCTGTCATATTTTTCCACGGCGCGAATATATCTTTTATGTATATGTATATTGCTTTCTTGTAAATATCTATATTTTAGAAACTCGTATTTCATACATAATGGTCATCGTTACTATAAATTTAATACCGATCGATTAATCAAAGTACATGTTTTTATCCATCGATAAATTTATCTTTACGCTAATATCAAAATTAAGGCTTACAGATTTTTTGTTAATATTTTCTGCAATTATTTTTCTTGCTAAACTCTAAACCAACTTAATGTAATTCTGAAAGAATCACTATATTCTCTATATAGACGCGTTCCCCTGATTTATTCTTCCTTCTTTCTATCATTCTTCTATGTTTTCGTTCTACAGCGTCAAAATATTTCGAATCTATATTCCTGAGTAATCTTATCAACCTCATAAAGTGTTTATATCGCGCTTGTATTATACAATCGATCAAACGCAACTATCTTCACCTCGCGTCTTGAAAGCGACTTCACCATCCCATTTCGTTAACATTTTTACTGGTTACAGCAACAGCAAGACTATTTCATCCTTTCCTCTAGAAATTCCGCAAACACAGGCAACTACAGCAGCGTACGCCAACCTTTTCTACGTTTTACTCGTACGTTTTCATCGCCGTATCTCGCCAGGACTGCGCACGCTTCCGATTTTTTCTATCAGTGGCTCTAACCGTGCATCCTCTCGTTTCCGGCTGCTCGTAGATCAACGAATACTGGGTTCCATTGCTAGCTCTGTTACGACATCGCGTGCGTCGGCCTGATCTAACACACTTCAAAGCTACACCCTCATGTACTCTATATGTACTTACTACGCGAATACTTTGACTAGAAACTCACGATCTGCTCGGTGGTTGGGTTGATTTATACCGAAGAACGGATGTACATAAGAGTATCAAACATACAAGAACCATGTACACCGGATGCGTATTTCAGAGAACGAAAAGGTGACAGAATGCCCGGAAGGATAAAATACGCGAAAAGATAGGAAAGGGTGGTTTTATTAATGTTTTTACGAGCTTGTAAATTGCATAGTAGGCCTTCCTAGAAAACTTTCCTGTACGATTTCTGTTTTTTTTTTTTTTTTTTTTTTTTTTTGAGTACCGATATAAAATTCAGCGACAAGAATGACATTTGATGACGTTGTTTTCCCGATGACTATATATTCAAGTAGTAGGAGCCAGCAACTCGTCAGACACGGAGCACGTAATGATTATTATATTCATTATACGTATATGATAAATACATTTCGTAATATGTTTCTATCGATGTTTTATTTTTATTTTTGAAATTATTTATGCACCAACGTAGATATACATTGAAAACGTACTTGTGATGTCAGATAACTTAAATATCAAATTGTTCACATAAAAAGAGATTTTTTCAGCTAAAAGAGAGAATTTCCATATTTAGCCATTCCATGTGTAATCTCCTTTTCAACCGAGCACTTCTTCCTCCCAAAATAAAAATTTAAGAATTAATGTAATACTGTCAAGCAATACGATATTTTAGATATTTTGATTCTATTATTTCGAACGTAAACTTTGTAACCGATATATTGATTTTTCGAAGAATCATATTAAAGTAAATATAATGAACAGAGGCAACGTAACGCTAGGTAAAACCCGAGGCATTTTTGTTTGGCTTCCGTGCCATTGCTTTTCCAACCGCACCGCTGTACATCGTATGTAACGCGAAAATATGTATGTACCTACGTTCGCTATATTTCTGTATGTTTTGAAACCGAGCTACCAGTCGCTGGCATTATTCGGTTTCCATGGATTACTGTGAATTGGGTGAAAGTGCGGATAAGATTCGAATACCGCGACGCAGATGGAATACGCGCAACTCGCGCGGTCTCTTAACAACCACCTGCCAAAAGAGGTTTATCATGTTTCAAAAGTCAGTTTAGGAATACAAAACGGAAAGATATGTGCAGCTACCATTGTACGGTACCTTTGTATTATTCATCTTATTTTAAACTTCGTAAATACGGCTCCCAAAGGAACGGAGCTGTTCGCACTTTCCAACTTAAGAAACTGTAATAAAATTCCTTGCTTTCCCTTCTTATATACTCTACTCCTATTTGAATAATTTTCAGTTTCTGTTTACCGTTGAATATCTTGATCTAGAATTCTTACTCGTAGAAGAAAATCTTTTTCATTTATATGAATAAAAAACTGCATAGGTATATAAATCCGTATCATATGTAGTATTGTACTTTGCAAAAATCTTATTCTTTATATAGAAAACGATTATCAATGATTACATACTAACTAAATATAGTACACAAAAGATTCAGCAGAAGTTATTTTCATAAGTTAATTTCATAAAATGATAATGCTGTTACGTCAAAGTAGAACGATAGCCATAACCTAACAATTTTAAGTGGAACATTTTAAAACAGATTCACGACCGCACGAAGCATGAAAGTGCAACGCGTTGATGCGTTAATGAAGTTATTACTTCTGCCTCGTGTAACTAGTTTGCCGTGCACTGTGATTCTGCTGACACAGCCAATTATCGAGCGTTGCAATTATACCGAATCGATAATTTCAACCAGCCCACGATTCAGTGGCGCTTCCTGAAACGTAAAGTTCCCAGTTCGACCGGAAGTTCTGCTCAGTTCTGAAACCTAAGTTGACCCCTCACTTTCTACCCGTCACGTCGACGCCAACTTTTGGTCACAGCGTAATTAAAGCGAATAAATCGATGTCATGATTACCACATCTCTCTTTCTGGAAAGATCGTGTCGCACAGTGCATTTCATTAGAAATTATCATTCTGATACACTTTCAACCGGTTAAATTATTTAAATTCCTGTTGAGTTTGAATTTGTAACTTTGAACAAACATAATTTTTATATACATGAAAAGATACAGCTAAACCAAACCGTACTCGTTACATATCCTATACATTATTTTTATAATGCAAATACACGAAACGTCTTTAAGAAATACAATAACTTACAAGATTTTTACGTTTTCTAATGAATCTATGGTATAACACAGCAGAAAAACGATTTTATTTTCTTTCAATAAAATTGTAGACGCGAGAAAAATAGAAAGGTGGAATATAAAACGGAGTGAACAGCAAAATTTGATGGGGAAATTTTACGACATAGATGACGCTTTGAATCGTGGCAGAGATATACAGCAACAATGTCGGTATCGACGACCGCGAAGCTTTGTGAAGCCGGCATGCAAAATGACCAACAAAATTGCTTTAATCTCGCCCCTTTCTTTTTCCTTTACCGAAACACGCTGCGATACAGCAACTAAGTTTTTAGTTCCCTCTATGAGCTACTGAGCACATTCGTTCACTCAGGACAAAAGAGTTTCAAGGCGTATCATTGAAAGATAAAGCGGCGTGCCACGCTGAAAAGGGAGCCACACATGAAACGAAAGAATGGCACTTTGCACAGCAAAATGGGACGGGTACGAGACCATGAATATTTCCAGTAGGTATATATGCCATTTCCTAAACGAAGATACGTCCTTGGAATGTTGAGATACAATGAAAATATTTATGTAACGGCTTCCGTTAAACAATTCTACATGTACTTCTGTATTATTAACATTTAAATTAGATAGTGAGTTATTAAATAAATATTAAATTAAATTATTATTAAATATATTAAATATTTTAGGAAATATTTAGAATCGTATTAAAAAGGAATTATTAGATCCCCCGGAAAATTTGTAACATTTTTAACAGTGGATATATTTCGGTATTTGGTAGAGTTGGGCGGGGATTTATCACGAATTTCTACTAAATATCGAAATTCTAAGTTTGGAAAAATACAGTTCTGTTTCGAAGAAGGAACTGGAATTGATTAACATTGGCCATTTAAACCATTCAATCGAATATTTATAAAAAATAAATTTGTAGTTGGTTATGGAATAATTCGGTGGTACGCAAATATTTCGAAGCAACGATGAACCATGTAAACGATTCAAAGTATATCGTTCTGAATCGAAGTCTTGACCAGGTAAATTGGGGTTAGGTAGGTGTCCACTCCGCATTTTGGAATCTTACCATTAAAAACACTGGAACTCAAAATTGTCTGAAGTTTGTTATACGTATAATAATAAAAATATATAATCTTATGGTTTAATGAATATGTAAGTAAGAATTAGTTCTTAATCGTAATAAATCAAGAGTATCTTTTAACGATAGGTCTCATAAATATTTTCTATTATCTTTTTCAAAATTAAATTATTATATACACATGATTTTACTGCAAGTTCTACACCGTGTCTGCTCCGAAACGTTTATGGAAAGATGAAGGATTCAAATAAGATATTGAATGAAGAAGTTTAGTCGAATTTATGACCTTAATCAAAACTATTTAACTTGCTTTTGATGCAGTTATAACAAAAACGTGGAAATTATTAATGATTCAAGAGAAAATTGGTATGTACTAATACACAGAAGCAGAACTTTCTAGTGAAGATCAAGAACCTCATAAATTGCGAATAAAGTTAATTGAGCGTAAAACTGCGTCCTACAATTGGCTCTTAAGAAATTGCTGAATGCTTTGTCTGGTTCATTATGTGAGAATTTAATATCTCTTTAGATATATTTTATATATAAAGAACCTTGACGATTATAAAAACCATCACCACTTCATTAAAAGTAAATCAAAAACCGGAAAATGTATATAATTCGCTTCTCTACGTCACATAAAATATTCCTTTTTTGTTTAAAATAAAATTTTAACAAAATTAAAACCAACGATTGGAATGAAACTGAAACTCGCTAACGTTAAAATAATTAACTTTAATACCATATTTTTATCTTTCTACACGCACGCACAAATACATAAATATGTACCTACAATGAATATTATTATTCAGCACACACTTTTATACATCTACAAACGTATGACGTACATTCTCGTAAAAGCGGAAACCCACGTTTGTATCTACACTTAAATAGTAGTCAAGCCGATCCTCAAGAGTTCATTATAAACGCCAGCCAACCAACCGACCTTTCCTCTTAACTCGGAAACTCACTTTACCACAGCCATATAGGCGCTACTTCGCGATTTTCTGAATTGCTAAATAAAAAAAAGTCATTTAATTTCGCGTGTAAAATTTACAGACAGACTCGTTGAAATGTTCCAGCTACGCCAGCAAACTATCCCTAATTTCAAGAATCATTTGCTCATTTTTTTTCAACTTGCTCCTGAATTTCATATAATCTGGTTAAAGCATTGTGGAATATTAATCAATTAATGGGAAATGGAAAATTAATCAAGAAATGTTTAAAAGTTAATCAAACATTTGAACATATGAGTCTTCACATAAGGAATGAAATATGTATCTTGTAAAATATTGATTTTTCAATGATTATTCACAAATAACGGTGATTTTTTCTTAATCTTGTTTGGAAGAAGTAGCTTAGCTGAGTTGATAGAATCATCATGTATACATATTTATAATAAATTGTAAACCTTACGGATTTAAACGAGCGTATGCATTTCAGAATGTGTTATGGGACACACGTGAATGAGCGCAAGAGGGAGGAAGTATATATTTAAATTAAAGTAAAATAAGTATCCGTGAAGCAGTACACATATTTATGTTGCGATAAAAAATATCGCTATTGAAACGACCGTGCAAGGCGCTTTTTTTTTATAAATAAACGTTATAGAGAGAATATAGATGCTCGGGTTGAAATTAAAGGTTTATGGGGAAATAAATCTAAAATAAGTGGAACGGTTTTTTGAGAATTAAATGCGTCGCCTTTTATAACATCCTATGACATACGTATAATGTTTATTACCATTGTAGGTAATAAAAATTTGAGTCCGTAGTGAGCATATTAAATAGATGAATTTTTGCATAGCATAATATTTATCAAGAAAAAGTTCTTTACGAATTAATGGGCAAAAATATACAGTATGTAATTATTATTCGGTAAGCATAAAATAATATATAGCAACATACAGAATACACATAATAATATACATAATACATAATAAAACATACATGACAATATACAGAAACTTCGCTAACGAGTCTCCTCGCAGAAATTTATTATAATTACGTAGGAGAGTTAAAAACGCCTGTTTCTGATGTATAGAACTTCATTTTAGGTCCATTAAAGGATGGCATGAAAACGGAATCGCGGAAGTGTCGTTTTTGTTACCATATTGCACTGGAAACTTTTTCCATTAATATTACGAACCCTTACATTGTGCTCTATGCCAATAAATCGACCCTCGTGAACAAATTTAAGGGGATGCCCAGACAATAAATGGGGTGGTGCAAAAGCAAGTACAAGTGATCTTTGCGAGTATAGTGCATGATAGCATAACTACGGTGGTCTACAGTATGTTTTCAGGATTGCAATAACAATGAATCATTACTGTAATTTAAGTTCTGCCGCCAGCTACATAGTGATGCTGTGTCTGTATGAAAAAATATTCGTTTCGATATGCGGATCGTTGATTTAGATGTACATATTGTACATTACAATGAAATATCAAGAAGCATATTTGTCATATGAATCAACATAATTTATCAAAG
Organism: Bombus haemorrhoidalis; assembly: GCA_014825975.1. Classification (NCBI taxonomy): domain Eukaryota; kingdom Metazoa; phylum Arthropoda; class Insecta; order Hymenoptera; family Apidae; genus Bombus; species Bombus haemorrhoidalis. Next base: position 13,619 of record JACXIS010001613.1, read on the forward strand.
AATATCACCAATTTTCGATTATATTAAAATATACATCTGTTATTTATGTTTCATTAGATTCTTGTATAATAAATTTCATCTGAAGATAAATGATATCAATAAATACGTATGTACTTATTCCCCTCTTTTAATTTTATTAGTCAATTATACCAATTAATATGACGTGTTGCATAATCGATATTTTTTCTTTCCGCGTAATACATAATTTATCTTTCATTTATCCATTCGAATTAATTTTACCATATTCGAAATGTACATACAATCTAGAGTTTTCAAATATGAATCTTGGCTTCTGAATAGATTTTTAACATCCTGTTTCAACTTCTCCTAATGAATTTCGATGATACAGAATGATATTCTAATTCAAATATATACATATATTTCCCTCCATACGTATACTTTTCCTCCATAAGATACTTACGAAAAATTAGGTAAGTAAAAGATCATCGAACTTTCTGCAGTATCATGCAAATTTTATAAATAAGCTTCCATTTCTTGGTCAAAAGCTAATAGCCAAACTAAACTGCTAATAGCGATAGTAACAGTATTACAAGTATTACATTCACTGCTGTAGATTCAGTATTACAGTCACTATTTACAGATCTTTTATTAGTCGATAGACGAAGGAAAAATATGATAAATAGTATATAGAAGTACAAAATAATAATAATGAAATATCAAATTATCCAGGGAAATATCATGGAATATCAAATTATACATTGCTTTTAATTAAATTGTACGTAAATAAGGAAATACTGATATAAACATATGAAAAGTTGGACGAAAGGGAAAAGAGATAAATTTATGTTTATAATGAATGTTTGTCGTGTAGAGAGAAATTGTAACGTTAAAACCAATCGTCGAAAATAACACGGGGAGAACGATGAACTGTATACTACAATACTGTTACTGGTACTTAAAACATTCACAGCATTCACGGCATACACGTGTAATTGCAATTACTAACTGTATGTAACTAATACTAAAAATGGCTTCTCGTAATAGTTACGATGAAACGCTGCATCGTTATAAGATTTATAATTCACTCTATGATAGAATTCTCTGTCATGTGTGGAATTATTATCAATGTACATGATACATTACATTATATTTTATATCGTGAAATTTAGCGCCTATTGATGCTTTTCGACATTTGTTAAATGCGATATTTGTTAAACGTATGCGCGTTTTCAGGTCAGAATAATTGAACAATATTTACATTGTATATTCTTTGTAAAACGATTCGCTCTCTTGCGTTTCGATTTAATCGAGCGAAAGGGTATCGAATAATGATATTTTGAAGACATTGTCAATCATGTATCTTGTTGCTTGATTTAGGATACACTTAATGACAATGTTTTCTGGGTACCTTTCGATCAAAAGTGATTAATCAACCACTGAATTTTAACATTTAACAACAAGTTTAGACAACGGATAATTGTACATATACCTATTGATACAACATAGAAAATCTTCCACGTCTCTAGCAGAAATTGAATTCGATGTAAATTAAATACTAAACCCTTATTACGACTGATCGTGGAGACGCGATCGCGAGGAAAGCGCATCAGCGAAAGGCGTAAATTCTCGCTACGATTCGGATAATCGACGCCGCGAATTAGTCGTTTCCCTGTTTCGGTTAAGATAACAGAGGTGGTTCAATGAATTTAACACTGTATTAACAGGATTAATATTAACTTGTATATTTAACAATATCCAACATTATAATGGAAATGTCACAAATTATTGAGCGATGTGTACAATCTGTGTTACAGAAATTCGACCCGACTATGATACTTCTCGATAAATTCGTTAGACGATTTTAGTTTTATCGGTCAGACCTCTCGATGTATACTGTTAGACTCTTCAAAAAGAACTGATCGCCCTTCGATCTTTGCTTTGTCTTCTATGTGAGACGACCTCCACTACGCTCGGGTCACGCCACCGTTCGCTCCTATGATCACGTATCCCACCTTCTTTATGTAGATAAAATAACGGACCAAAATCGACGTTTCTAGAGCTTAATGCTTGATGATAAATATGCGCTTGCCGCTACATTGTATACATTTCGTCGGTCCTATAAGACGATCTATCTGCGACACTGTAGTACCGCGAGCGACGGTTAGGAATACGGCCTATAGTAAGCCTCGTAGCGTAACAATCCTCGAGTAGAAATATTTAAGATATTACAATTTCAATTCACCAAATATAATCTCTAGATGGCAATGATAATCACAATTTGCTTGACAAATATTAACCGTCATTATTCATTTATGAATGCACAAGACTATATTGTTGGTATATGGAACATCTACAGAACATGCCGCTGCATCAATTTGCATTATAATAAAACCGTATTTACAGCTACCTACGAGGTACCAAATATTTTGAAGGATACCGTAATACCGACGGCTCTGATACTGAGTCGATATTGGTCAGCATTAAACAAAACGTGACAAATGTAGTACAGAGTAACATCGTTGTACGAATCGAAGGGACGAATGAAACGAGGGGTAAAGTACAGTAGGGAATCCATGGTGATAATTAATTCCATGTCGCTGACATATGGTGCTCACGGAGATGCTATTTCGAATTACCATACGTAAGCTATATTGTTCAGAGCAGCGGATGGCTGCGAGCTGTCGCTACCAGACAGCGTGTTTAATTGACTGAGTTAATTTGAACCGAATAATGATTAAAACTGAGACTAGACTCGGTGGTTTGTTGCGCGTGATATCTACGCAGTATGATTCATCGTTCTTCATCCTAGCGTTTTCCAATTTTTTCCAAGTCGCGAGATCTTCTTTTATATCAGTCAAACATCCGAATCAGCTTAGCATTTGCATAGCAAGGCATTTCACTTCCTTTCATTTATCAAAAAATAATGTTACGCCGCCTTCTTATTCCATTTTTACGATCTAACGGAGAAAATCGCGCTTATTGCAATTATTGAACGTTATTATTTTCATTTATGTTTACCAACCGAAAAGAATTGGTGTGAATGTCGATGACTTGTTGAAAGTATCATTGTGTTAACATGTGTTACACGATTTATTATATCTATTAACAATACACGGAACATTAAAAAAGGCTAGATCATTTTGAGATATCGAGATTCTATGAAAAACTAATGTACGACAGAAATGGAATATTTGTCCGATTAAACTTGCAAATCAACAATGTATCCTGAGTTAAACTCGTATATGTATTATCGATTGCTGGTTATGCTTAATGTGTCGAAATGTACCTATATAGAGATTTATACATAGATCTTTTGAAGTATATAGTACTTCAAATATAGTAACAAATAGAGAATTCAAATTTAAACTGATACTCGTTTACTTTGATTACCGATATTTTTGGAAAGAAATATACCAGAAATTCAAGTGATCTATTACATGATCTACTACTGTTCCCAAAAGAATTCAGTTCCAGGAAAACAAAAAAATCTTTTTATAATTCCTGATAAACTGATACTGTATTTTAGTTTCCCTGCCTTAAAATTTGAACAAATTTCTAGAAACAAATATCTAAAATACTAAATATCTAAAAAACTATCTGAACTATTTGAAATTTGAAAAAGATATTTATTTTACAAACTTGCTTTCTTCGATAAAAAATGTATCAAAATCTAATCTGTTTAAGTTGCTTCAAAGTCAGGTAATGTATGCTGTTAAAAATATTAAAAAATCGTTATCAATTAGTGAAAACTATAACAACATTTATATGTAAAGTACGTTGTTATATAGATAAATTACGTAAATGCATTGACAATGCGTTATGCAAATGGTTAACGAGTTTGAATTGTTTAATAAATAGCAACAATTGATTACTATATGATCAATACGTGAGCATTAACAATAATGATTAGCATTTTGTAACAATCCTTAATTAGTTCTATTTGTATTTACTAATATTATCGTCATTTAACTATAATGCTCCAAATATACAAATAAATCGATATAAACACGAGATTATTGAAAAATACAAGTAGTATAAATTTAGAAAAGAGTGTATTCAGAAGGGATTTTCGTACGAAAAATTATTCTTCCATTCTTAAAGCGAGCAGTTTTAAAGAATTTATTCTCCAAACTAGTCATACTTAACCTACGGTCAGTAAAGCTTTTATATAGGACCCATAATATTCATGTTTATTGTCAGGTACTTTTTTAAATAGTGAGAAAAAGGAAAGAGAAAGAAACACGTGTAAAAAAAACGAAGGAACAAAGAAAAGAAGTTATGCAATATATAATGATAGATTTGGAATATCAACTTATATCAATAGATGCTACATTTCTCCTATCTGACTGCAGAATGTACACATATTGCGAATAAAACTAATTTAAAAATTATTAAACTTTTCTCATTTTTTTCCGGAAGATGGAATCATTATCGATCTATAGTTTCTTTCAGACTTTTGTACCTCATAATGAGTAGAATATATTGAAATAATAAAAAAATTTGACCCTGAACTTCAAGGTCAAGATCATTTTCAGAATCAAGGTTTTCAGAAGATTCAGACTCAAACCACTATCCTCTTCACGCTTATGTTTTTGAACCTTGTACATATATCCTAACTAATAAAGAATAAATTTAATAATTATCTATTTAACTTCTTTCACCTCTAATAACTGGAGATGGTTAATATGATTCTATCGAGATATCTGAAAAGAGCTCAAGTGTGCAATGATCTTTTGGCAACCTCTTAAAACTCGGTTCACTCATAATGATTTAAAATTTAAGACAATAATGTAATAATCAATATAATTAAGTTCGAATAATATACACATTTCTAACATAATACATACTTCAGATACATTACTGCCACTATTATCTCTAGTCATTGTCTTGAACAATTGTTCAAGTTAGTTAGTTACATATATAGCCTAGTTATGAATAAACACATTGCAATAAAGACAATTGTAATTATAAAATAATTCGGCTAGAAATTTGAGGATTAAGTAAAGTAATTTTTGTAATTTCGTTACTACTATATTAGATTATGATGAATGTCTTCTCAAACTTCTAAAAATTTCATACAACAAAAAATAGTTATCAAATCGATCATTTAATTGAGCATCATTAATTAGCATATATAAAATTTTAATTAATTCATAAAGTGTACACAAAAGTGATACTTAATTAATTTTACGTCTGATCTTACTAATGTTATTTTATTGCATTTATTTCAATATCAGGTGGAGTACAAAAAATTGGTATAGAAATATGTAGTTTCATATATGAATATGATAAGATATCAGCTTATAGATTTATTAGTAAAGACGTATTACAATATTTAAAAAATATTTATACTTGAAGATTCTCTTATAGAATAAATTCGTTATCACAGCAATAATCTATATTCGTTACGAGATTTTCTTATTGTAATAAGAACGCATTATTATTGCTGAAAAGGTCATAATCGTTATTTTGTAAAAAGAAACATTTTTGGTATTTGAGAATTTTTTCAAATCCCGTAATTTTTCCAAAAACATAGCATTTATAAAAATTACAACTTAAGGTCATATAAATTATTCATTAAATAATACTTTTCTGTATAAAAATTACACAATAAGAATTTCTATTCCTATATTTACATATTATTATAGTGTTGTCGATGTAACAGCACTCACACCATGTACTAATACTATGGGTGGTAAATCTGCTGTTAATTCTGTTAACAGTTGGAGATATTGACGATATAAAGTATTTTCATCCCATGTATTTGATATTGGAGGTGCAGGTAAATATATAAATATTGTAGCAGTTTGTGAAGAATGTTGTCTAATTAATTGATTCACACTGTAAAATGAAATGAATATAATAAAAGAACAGTTATTTACAAAATTGTTAAATACCAGACATTAAATAAAATATGTATTTAGACAAGATACCTCAAAATATAAGCACGTGAAACATTGCTTAAGATATCGTTACTTTCAGTACTCGATTCATATTGACTTTCCACTGCCGAATCAATGAGAGAATGGCCCTTTAATCCACTTATTTGCGAACCCCAGTTAGGAATTTGTTTAATAGATGCTGATATTCTCAACATATTTAATAATTTTCTTATACGAAGTTCGTTAGAAACTCGAGGAAATTCGCTATTCGAATTATGTGAATCTGAGATGCTCAAACTTGCATTATTATCTGAAACTTCACAATGAAATACCCTGAGATGTAGATTTTTCCATACAGGTACCATATTAATAATACATGCAAGTTGCAACATAAATAATGATGTTGTATCAAATGGATCTTGATCTGTTGGTTGGAAAAAATTCACAGGCCATACATCTATATATTTTAAAGAAGAATTCCTAAAATACAACAATATCAAAAAATTATATAACAATATAAATTAATCATATATTAATGA
>JACXIS010001614.1:0-41867 GCA_014825975.1 Bombus haemorrhoidalis
AGACTCAAATTCAGCAAAAAAATTAAATTTTCATATCCTCGTTCAAAGTTTTTTATTTTTAATCTTCCGTTCACAAAAATGATCTCAATTATAATCCAAATACTTCTCTTTTATATCTCTAACAGCGCGGAGTATCCACACCGAATATCTTTCATTCTTGCGATATATTCTTGATTTGTTTTACGCAAAAAATTTGCAAATGTTACAAAATTAGACCAACCCTTCCTCATTTACTTAGACAAAATAGATTCAAACGATTCCATCAAGTTACGTTGTCTTATTACTTCTCGGAATATCTCATGTAAGAGAGACATTAAAAAATTTCATGCAATTAGGTTACTTCATTGTTCGATTATATTCGAATATTTACGCATTTTTTACGTTAACGTATACGCGTGAGTGTGCGAATAAATTACAGGTTCTCACACGAACACGATACACGGGAGTAATTGCTTTCAATGGGCCAGTCTCGTTATGTTTCTTTTCCGATTCCGAGTTCTCGCTTGTTGCTTTCCACCCCCGAAACGCCAACGCCCTCCTTCTCCATTTCTCCCTTTGTTACCGCTGTAAGAACAAAGTTCATTGATCTTTCAACCAAGCAGAGAAGTCCTACCACGACGGGCGGCATTCTTTTCTTCTACAGGAAAAACGCTTCCGGGTATTTCAGTCCTTTCCACTAGCACCGCCTCTTTTTTATGCTTCTTCTGAAACACGCGTTATTATTGTCTCCTTGTAACCTCCTTTTTCCATCTCGTTTCATTCGTTGATTATTCCCACCGGAATGAGTTCCAATAGGTTCCGATAGATCGAAAAACTGGATCGAGATACCCGTCGCCGACATAATGCCGCTGTTACGGAGACGGTCCGCGTGTGTTGCGTCATCTGCTGCCGGTTTATGGGGTAGCGCGTCATTAAGATTTAATATCCGATAGCGTCTTTACGGTGTAGCCATTATGATGCAATCGTTGAGATACGGTACATTAGATGGTATCGATATACAAAATACATCGAATATCTTAAAATTTCTTTAAAGCTTAAAGATGCTTTATCGAGAACCAGATGTTCCATTATTACAGTAGGCTATTATATGAATCGTTCAGAAATCGATCAGTTCTGTAAAACGAAGAGTAAAGAATGACAATATTATAAACACTATTTCTTTTTTACTTTAGAATTTATTATCACATATGTCACGTTCCAGCGGTAAATAATCTTATGGAAATAAGTAATCTTTATCTTTTGCATGTTTGCAAATTTTCTCTTTAGACTTCGGCGACTTTCTAATGAAAAGAAGGTAGAGGCCAGAGCTAATAAATAATAGATCTAAATTTTTTAGATCGATCGATTGTTGAATAAAAGAAACAGTTGGCCAATCAGATCATCGTTAAGCCAGGTTCGAAGATTTAATTGCGATCGCGTTTCTGGTTTGTAACTCCACTTTAGCATACACAAAGTCATTGTCGTATTGATACTAATTTAACAGCGTCTAGATCCCTGTATTCCACTTGCTTCTATTCAAACGGGTTTAGCGTAAAACGCGGATGAAGGAATTACTTTTGATGAATCAATCGTGGTTCGGGCAATGCGAGATCGATCGAACCGAGTGTCCCTATGGTTTTTCGTTTAAAAAGTGTCGACTGGCATTAACTACTTGATAGTTTCACTATCTACTTTGGGATATCTCTATTCCTACGAGAACTGCACTAGATGCTTTATCAACTGTTAATGCATATGGTTTCCTGGGGATCTATCATACTTGAGTTTCACTTACGAAACATTGTTCAAAGAAGATGTTATCAACGAAATTTACTGCGAATCAAATTATTACAGAATACTATAAATTATAGATGGCGGATTAATTACTTTATTACTATTCAGAATATAAATTCGTAACTTTTTCAATTACGAAGCGTTATTGATTCTCTTAATATAATCTACGTTCGATTCACCAGTGGCGACGAATAATTCTTCTCGATCATTTAAGTAGCATTTCATTTGGATCAATCAGAGTTCATGTTTTCATGCTATCGTCAACATTCACACCGATAATCGGATACGTTCTACGAGAAATTTCTATCACATATAGCAAAGTATAAAGGGATTGGATTCATCTTTTATTGTCACACAAATCCTGTGATATGCGATACGTAACGAGACGTTTAACAAAAAGAAAAGATAACAACATCGCAAGAGCAAATATTTAATTATAAAGGCAGGAACGCTGAGATATTTAAATATTATGCAAGGGAGAAAAATATTCTGCTATATTCGTCTTCTTCGCACAACAAAGAAATCTGACGATTCCAGATACTACCTTTAATATGTTTCAGACGGACGATGAATAATATAGAAATTCCATTGTTCGATGTCATGCGTTGAAAGATTGATTTCAGATTGCGATTTTTCATAGAAACAAAACACATCCTGGGGAAGGGGTCATTATTTATCGATGATGCTAAAGGATATAACAATCTGCATTAGTATTCTGTCAACAGTATATCACTGATCCTACAATTGAGGACGACACTCATATGGTTTACAGCAATACATCAAAATTCTCTCGATAGCAGCCTTGTAAACGATGAGGCGATGTTCTTTACTCGAACACTACTGTACTGTTGTGGAATACGCCAATTTCTTTTGAACATAATGTTATATTGTATTGTGTAATATCATATCGCACTATATTATATTACGTAATAATATATAACGTTATATTATATTAGGTTATATGATATCACGTTATATTCTATTATGTAATAATGTATTACGTAAACATTATATCATAACACGATATATTATATTACGTGAATTATATTACTTTATAATGTATTACATTATAATGTATAACATTATATAGTCTTACGTTATAATGTATTACGTTTAATGCATTACGTTATATAGTGTTACATTATACTGTATTACGAGATAATGTATTACGCCATATACTATTACGTTATATCCTGCTTCGTTATATTATATTACGTTATATAGAATTACGTTATAATATATTACGTTATATAGTATTACGTTATAATGTATTACGTTATAATGTATTACGTTATATAGTATTACGTTATAATGTATTACGTTATATAGTATTATTTTAATAAAGTATATAATACTTTATAACATAATGCATTATAACGTAATATTATATAACGAAATACATCATAACGTAATTCTATATAACGTAATATAATATAACGAAGCATAATATAACGTAATAGTATATGACATAATACATTATATCGTAATACGGTATAACGTAATATAATATGACGTAGTACTGTATAATGTAATTCATTATAACGTAATAATAAAATATTTACGAAACCGAAACCTTAGTAAGTTATTAACTTTTGTTGAGTAATTTGACTTCTGAATAAATGAAATAAGTGAGAATTGAATAAGAATGAATAAAATTTGTCGCTATAGGAGCTCTATGAAAGAAGGGTAGATTATACACATGATTAAGTGTGTTTCTTTCTGCCACTAATAAGATCGTAGGGATTTTATAAGAGTCATAAAAAAAATGTTTAGAAAATGATTATTTGGATGATATTACTATTGACGCGTAATTTAGCGTTTCTTCGCATTGAGTTTACATGAATGAAATTTGTCGATCTACGATTTAACAATACAATTTGGTGGCGTCGTTAACCAAACCAATAAATTATATTTCGAAAGTAGCTACTTTTATTTAGACTAAAATTCTTTCGGGTGTGCCGTAGATCAGGTTCTTTCTTATTCTCATTATCGTCATCTTCTTCGTGGCGAAGAGAACCGTTTGTCACATTATCTTTTCCTCTTTGTTAGATTGTCATCATCATTATAATTGCGCGTGTATATTTGCGTATACATCTTACAGCGGATTACGCGGCCTTGCATACTATCTCTTTGAAGTACCCTTGCCTTGGAAGGATAACAGAGAGAAAGAGAGTGGGGGAATTTGAGGGAGAATCGAGAGGATTCGTATCGTGTAGGTGTTAATTATTGGGCAATGAATAGGTATAGTGGGATTGAAGATATATAATTGAAGAAGGTATATAAATTGAAATGTGTAAATGGTAATATATTTACCATATAAACGGAGAAAGCGAGACAAATTCATATTACAACATAATGTCTTCGTGAATTGAAGAAATAATAACAAGAATAAGAGCAATGAAAAAATTGGGAACTGGAAAAACACAGAGATAGCGTAATTAAAAGGATATACAAATATTGGTATCGAAACTTAGTAGCCGTGGAATTGGAAACTATAAAAATGTAGAAATGGTATAGCGTTGAAAAGTGAACAATTTTAAGTACACAGAAATTACGGATATTTCGTACAAAATTTTCTTAACGAAAGACCAGAATCAAAAAGAATTTCAAAAAAAGTTTGTGTATGATTAAAAACTAAACATCATGTAGCTAAGTACTATGGAAAATATTCCGGAGGAAAGTTGCTCGATTAATTCGCGCAGTGAGATTCGTTCTTTTTCGACTCACCCGTCGTTCCAATCAGTCGTTCCGTTATCCAGTTCGTCACTTTCGAGCTGTATTATAGGACCACCCGTTATGTGGTAGTTCAAACCGGTGCACTAGTGTGACTTAATACGTCGGCACAACTGTTACATTCGCTTTAATTTGCTTGTCAAACCTCTGCTTTGCCGATTCCTGATCATTTTCCATAACGATAAACCGCAAGCTCGCCATTAACTGAATTGTTGAGAAGATGATAGGTGTTGAGCATGAATGGTAGTCGTTTTGATTCCTTCGACGATAGTACTCTCAGAAAACCAATTTGAAGATTAAACTATGTGTTAATTATGTTCGAGTATTTTATCTATTTGATTTATACAATATTTAACTTATTGATTTTTTAATTTTAAAATGTAGATATACTCGTAAGTAAATATACTCGTCTGGTGATTATAGAATACGAATGTTTGATAAATGAATATTTCTTTACAAAATAGAGATAAAAGAATATAATGGTCCTTAACATACATTATTATTTAGACAGTTATATAGGATTCGACGAAAATTACTTTCAAAAATAACGGATCTTTGATTTACTTTTTCTAAAAGAGAAAAGTAATTTATGTCGAAACGAAGACCCTCTTATGAGGTATCCCTTTCAAGTTTCATGTAAAATGTTTGGTCGAAGATTTCACTATAAACTGTTCGAGTGAATAAACACTCATCGAAAAAGCAAATTTGAAATTGAAGTAAGAAATGATATTGAAGAAAGCATTTGTGATATTTCATCGAAGAAATGGAAAAGATATTTAATATATTATAGCAATATTTTTGTCACCGTAGGAATGCTATTTATTACAAAAGGAATGCTATTGGTTTAGAGATTAAAGTAGATGATATATTAATTGATTAATAGTTACTCCATTTTCTAAAGATTCTTCGATAATACCAATAAACCACAATAAAAGCCAGATTATAAGCCTATATTTACCGAGAAGATCTTCTATCTTCTAATACGTCATGTCATTTAAAAAAGAAATTTGTATTTACAAAAACTATTTTAACTAAGCATTTTACAATTATACAAATTACTGATTCAAAAGTGGATCGTTTAAAGCGTTTAGATTTCCGAAAATCGAAACATCTTTTTCACATCAACAGAATCACTCAATTTACCTTCTACACTTCTTAAATATCAAAATATTCTTCTGAATCACCAAAATTCCAATACACGACCAACTAAGAACCTCAGTTTCCTTCTGAATCAATGAAGTGGTAATAAAAATCCGAATAAAAACGTTGAAATCAATAAAAAAAAGAAAAATTTAAATTTCGATGCATCTTACTTCCTGCGACCTTGCCGCCCACGAAGCGGAAAAATATCCCATCCCCTACGAATTGTTCGACGCGATTTTAGAAACATCTTGTACGTGTCCAAGATTCTATCTCTTGGAACGTTCTGTTAAAGTCAACCTTTCTTCGAGTCTTCGAGTCAACCGATAAGGTGATTCACCTGTTGACCGGGTTGAACTGAATGAACTCGACAGTGAAACGAGCACGGTTCTTGAAGAAAGCTGTAAGATAGTGACACGACTCCCTCGAGGTGGGAGGTTCGTATTATAGGTGGCGACCCGAGGAACCTACATTCATGAACTAAGTCTTCTTCTCCTTCCAGCTGTCTGGCTCGTCTCCGCCGAGATATTCGTGTCGATATCGATTGACTCGCTTACCGACTGATTCTCGAATTCCGTCGCCGAGATCCCACTGGAGAAATTACTCCCTTCCTTCGCATCTTTCTCCTTCCCGCGTTGCTTTTTCTTCTCCTCTTCCTATTTGCTTCTTTCTTTGCATCTTGCGAAGGAGCTGCCGGCCACGCTTACGGACCGCCAAATTGAACGACGATGGCGGAAAAAATGAATCCCGAGAGAGATCTACAAAAGTCGATTAACGCCTTATTGACGGGGCGCTTTTATCGTGAACATTGGTTTTGTTCGAATTATCGTTCTACATATACGTTATGCTCTGATGTTTAAACTGCTTTCAACATTTTTTAACGACGATATAAACTATTAAGGCTTAGAATTGTTGCAACACATGGGCGATTATGTATTTTCTGTTCTAACCAATAGCGAAATGAGTATATATCAAATCCATATAAAATAATTTTTCTTAAGTTCTACAACATAGTTATTACAGCGCATAGTGATCTTAATCCACAGTGAGAGAATTAATCCTCAGACGACGAATGTTTTGACAATTGCGATAGGTACATATATACAGATGTTTCACGTTCTCTTTCTAAGCTACATTTAGGTGTCAGTATTTTATCACACTAGACTAAATGAAGTGAGCTCTTAACGACGAATAACGTGCAAGTAAAGCTTGGATCAGGACATGTGGTATTTTCTAAATTTTGTAACTTTTATTATTTATTTAATTATTTACTTGTATAATTTATTGTTTACGTTACATAATTTACTTTTAATATTCTTTGTTTACCTACATTTGTGTTCATATTTGCCATAAATATCCGCATTCTGGCCATCAAATTCGTAGCTTATGATGCACAGGATATATCTATTGAATTACCTTCATTGTTGAAGCATGTTGTCGGGAAAGAAATTTATGATTCGTTAATTGATTCACTAAATAATTCCTTAGTTCATAGTCCAAATGTTTGTCTTATTCTATACATTGTGGAGACGTGAATTGTCACCCAACTAAAAGTACACATTAAGATATAAATCAAGATTAGCAATGTGTTAGTAAGAACGTGTACACGTTAACAAATTAAAATTTTCAATGTTAAATTTCCAACAATACATAATTCATTAGAGCTATTTCCTTTTTATTATTTCGAACAAATTGAAAAATTTATGAGACATAATTTTACTACTCAATAAAGCCATTCATTCACAAGATTTGACCCCAATCAACGAACCACTGCATCGCGAATACTCTTAGTAAATCTTAACCGTATGCGGATCAACATCTGCATAAACAAACGCAACTTTTCTCTCATCAGCAGTTTGAATTTCACGCCCTATGTGTGCGTTTTCTATCACTTCGTCATTTCTCCGCATAGCTGGAAGAAGGAAGACAAAAGTTAAGAAGTCATAGCTAGACAATGAACTTTCTAATTCGACAGTACCGATCCGTGGTGAGATTAGTGTCGAGTATAATTGAGAATGCAAGGACGTTGGGAGATCGTAAAGCTCAAGCGAACGTAAAAATGGCCAATATAGTAAATTCGATGCTATCTGAATATTACTTGCCAAATAGGAATCGAAATGCGATTACGATGGAATCGTAGATAGTAATAAACGTCTGAATGATAATTTCGAAACAATTGAGAGATCAACGATACTTTAGAAATTCAAGTCACTTTGAATATGGTTCAATAAAGGATTAAGATCCAATATAAAACCTTGGAAACCTGGATAATTTATGAATTTCGGGCTTCGATAGGTCATCAGTGAAAAGTTATTTAACAAGCACTCCACCCATTTACTTTGATACCAAAAGGCAATTATCCTCAGATACTGTAGTTCTATTTGTAACTAATGGCAAGGCAAATGAATTTCTAGAAGCGTCCATGTAATCGGTACACTGAAGATTCGATCTCGCGAATTTTTAGCTTTCTGTTAACAAACCGAACGAAAGTTAGGAAAATTGATGGTAATTGGAAATTTCGATTGAAAAGTTGAAGATTTTTATGAATATAATTAAAGAAATAATCTAAATAAAGATTTGTTTCACCTTCTCAATTTTTCAACAAATACTTCACTTTGAATTTTTTGGGCATTTATATACTGATCAATATCGAATATCCAAATACATGGAAATGATAATAGATATATTCTCATCCTTATTGTAATCATTCCATGACTTATATACTATATTTTCAGAATTATGAATTTGAAGAACTGTATTATCCGGATATCGTAAATTTCCAGAATTATTTAAGAGCTCGTTCTACAACTCCTATAATCATCTCAATGACCTATTATATCACTCTAATCTCTTCCTGAAATTCTACCGGTTCAGTCGATCGAATTAATGTTAACTTAACTAAAAGACTTCGTTTTGATTTGTCGTATTTTCGCTTAATTTGCAACGAGCCAAGGATTGGACGCTGCACTCATGAGACGAATTCGGTTAGACGCTTGGAAATTGAGAACAGTGGGCATAGTGAAAGTTAATTAACTTACGAACGAATTTGGAATGTAAATCGTGGCAATTACTAATTATCCTTTAAAATGTAATAATAAATAAATGTCAACTACAGAATTATATAAATGTATTTACTACACAATTCATAATTGTATCATGGCTACTAATTACGTATTGATGCAATTAGAAATTGTATATTAAATATTAATATGATTATCCGGGTCTCACCGCGTGGAGGTTGCTGTGAATGGAGACTCGCCTAAAATTAAAAATTGAATTAGATCTTAAGATAATCATGAAAATAAAAATTATATTAAATCATAAACTAATCGTATAGTTGTATGTGAGATACTTTTTCCTATTTTTATCAGTAATTTTACATTTCTATTACTATTATTCTATTACCATTTTTAATTTCAGAACGACCTATCTATCACACACATACAGGGACAGAGTGCTTCCTAACATTATTAGGTTTTCTATTAAGTATCTACCTAATTCTGAGTTGGGGTTTTAATTTCAGAATGGCCAACCTAATCAGAGATCTCATTCATAAAATTAATTGACAAATGCTTTACCCAACAATAGATATCTCAATATAGTAAATAAAATTGAAGAGGAAATATTGCGTCTAAGTACGGAATTAATTTATCTTCCACAACTGAATACCTTGATCTCGAATATGTTGAATATGTTGATTATACTATACGAGAATATTTTCTTTCGATTCTGTAGAGGTTCGTGAAATAAACTTAAATTGAAATTATTTTCATCAAAACCTTAGATTTTTTGTCGTCTCTGCTTACATAAAAATTACACAATTTCTGTACAAGTTCTACCTATTAGAAGTTAAGGCTTTTTTTTATAGGCTTTTACTTACAACCAACTTGGACAATTTCTTTGCAAAACTCTGAGCATTAGACAACTAAATGTTTATTTATAGTATATTGCCTAGATACAAATTTGAAGATTTATTATTCTATCTGCCTCACAAGCTAAAGGTTTGTTGATGAATCCTGCCATCTAAAAATCTAAAATTTTGTTTGTGGATCCTATTTGTCTAAAAATCTAAAAATTTGTTTGTGGACCTTACCTATCTAAAAATCTAAATATGATAAAGGGGAAAGAATGGGACATAATATGGGATACGCGTCTTCTTCTGGTGATTTGGCGATGAATTCTGAAACAAACTCAAACTCTCCAAAATTTAGTAAAAAATCTATAAGAGAAATAATTCCAAGAGGTGAGATTCAAATACTATATTTCGTACGATTTACCTCTTTTCGTCTTTCGATATTGTCTTTCACTGAATATATCAAATTTGTATTTCCCTCTTTTTTTTTTTATACGTGGGAAAATCTTCATGGATACCCCCCACCCTCCGCTTGGAAGCGGCAGTGTAGTGTCGGACCATACCGACTAAAACCCTACGGTGGACCGCCCGACGCTCAGCTGGGATGCCCAAGACCAATTTCGAATTACTGCCGAGGCACTCCTGCATCTTCTCCTGTCTGAGGGAGTCGTTCCTTGGTTAGTTCGGGCATTGGGAAGGATCATTCCTCTCAACGCTATCCCCTAGGCCGTCGTGCAAGACTGAGGAAATACAGATCCTTCTTGGCGTGTCGGCCTCTATGACCACCTAGAATGGCGTAGGGCCGTCCTTCGGCGCGAAATCCTGTAAGAGTGGGATGTTCTCACCCTCTTCCGCTCTGTTCGTTTCTTTACGAACATTACGCCTTCGTAATATGAGCGTACTGTGAAGAGCTCTTGTTGCCCCCTCAGTATCGCTTTCTCAACTGAGAAGGGGTCTAATCTTTCGCCGATTCCACGCCGGACAAAATTCTAACGTATGCTCGCCCTCACCGCAGTAGTAACAGGTGTTCGTCACATCTCTTCCGATTCAAATATTCCCCGAATACTCCATATCCTGTGAGCAGCTACGTCATCCGGAAAAACAGTGGAAGCCCTCCGTCTCTCCAAAGCTCCCAATTTGGCAGGACCGATCTAACGGCTCGGTGGCTCCGGATCTGGTCTTCGGTGAGTAGGTCGGAGCACCACCGCGTAGACACCTCTCGTCTAATTTCCCTCCGAATGTGTCGGGCCGCCTGCTCGGCGAAGAGTCCCTGCCTGAGCTTCGGCTCCTTTGGTTTTCGTATACTCGTCGAAGTACCAAGGGCTGGAGCTCGAACGGAAGAGACGCCGCCAGGATAGTCGCCGACGCATATGATATCGACAGGGCCCGAGAACGGACGACTTCCTCATACAGTCGGCGTACTCCGACTTCTGCCCCACCGATATTCAGCAGCAGGCCACATAGAGTGTTGGCTGTCGTCGTCACTTTGGGAACCAGGAACTTGAAATGCGGCCCGAACGCCCATTGACTGTCAGTGGTGAGGCCCAAGTATTTCATCTGTAGTCCTACCTCAACTTTCTCGTATGTTCAAACATAGGCCAGACGGAGTCCCCCTACGTCGGTAGTCATAAAACCATATAGCCTCTGACTTGGTTAAGGACATCCTCAGGCCCAGCCTGAGTATAGCCCTTATCACGCAAGCGGCGGCAAGCTCTCCGTGGCGCAGCGTCTCATGCTAACAGCGTCCTTCGTCCAAGACCAACGTATCGTCCGCGTAACACACCATGCCTGAGTCTGGGAGCATAGGACAACGAAGCACCGATTCGTATCCCATGTTCCACAGAATCGGACCCTAAACCGAACCTTGCAGAACCCCGCGCTGAACGGGCCGCCGCTCTTCTCCATCCTTGCCGGTGTAGCCGATCCATCTGTCTCTCAGATAGGCCCGTATGACACAAATGATGTACGGAGGCACCTCGGAAAATTCAAGGGCTTCCAATATCCCGTCCCAGGATATGGTGTTGAATGCATTGGCTACAACTAAAGAGATTGCCAGCGCAACCCCACTCCAGGAAACCATGGCCCGTGACATCTCGCGTAGCCGGTTCACTGCATGCATCGTCAAGCGGCCCCGCCGGAAGCCGTACTGGCTTTCGTGCCAACCGGGGGCGGCAATGACTCTTTCGAAGAGCTTGCCTACTTCATTCAATAGGCACACCGGATGATATGCGGACGACGAGTCTGTCGGTCGACCTTCCTTCCGAAGCAGGACCAACCTCGCCATGCGTCATATCCGAGGGTAGACTCGCTTCCTCAGACATCGTGTAAATAAGTTACGTAGTCTGGGGGGCCCATGACCGCCATCGTCTCCGCCCATATCCGTCCCGGGACTTCGTCCGGATCCGATGCCACATTGCGAGAGGCCATCCTTCTCGCCGCATCCAACATCTCCTCCTCCGCAACCCCTAATTTCTCCCTCCACTCCACTGTCTAAATCAACGTAGTGTGCGGCTGTCTCGGGCTGTCCTACTGCGGCGCGAACAATGTGCGAATGACCTCCTTCAGTAATGCCGGATCCATATCTGCCGTGCAGTCATCCCCACAGGTCGGATTCGACTGACTGGATGAGGTCCATCCAGGATCGGGCTTTAGCGCTCTTGATCCTTCGCTGTAAGATGCGTCGCGTCTCTGTATATGTCTCGTAGCAAAAGAAGATCTCTTCCTCGTCATGAGGATGCCGACGACGAGCTCTCTGGAACCGTCTGCGGGTCCGAATGCACCATGCCCGTAACTCTGCCATCTTTAGGGTCCACCGGTACACATTTCCGTTCTGTCTAGCCCCAGGTACGGAGCGCGGCATTGACGCATGACATGCCGCGTTCATGTCTCGGCGAAGGTTCTCCGCCTCCTCGCCCACGCTTGTCTCCTCTGTACAGGTGTCCCAGTTCCAGGCCGCGACAATGGCTGCTGCCTGCAGCATCTCGCTGTCTCCATCCTTAAGGCGCCATCTTGGTCGCGGGCGAGAGCGTTCCATTCCCCTGATGTCGCGGGCCTTTCTCGCGGGCATTGTCTTCGACCCGACATCCATGAATATATATAAGTGGTCTGAGAGAGTCTCAATCCCCTCAGCTACTCTTCAGCCTGAAACCCGTCGGAAGACATTGGGGCTACCCCATGTAATATCGGAACATGGTCTCCACGCCACGCATGTGCTGGTCGAGTCTCTGTTGAGTAAGAGAAGCCCGAAGCCGGCAGCCCAGTCTGATAGCACCCGGCCTTATGTTCTGTCCTTATGTTCCTCCATTGCGAAGAATGAGCATTAAAGTCTCCCAGGACGAGAACCTGACGTGAAAGGTATCATCTCACGCAATCGCCAACCCCCCCCCCCCCGTCCAGGAACTCGTCAAACGCGACCAGGCCACTATTCGGGGAGATATACACGCCCATCACTACCATCCCAGCCCTCTCGATCGCGGCATACCCCTTGCCCTTCTCGAGCAGGATCCTTGGCGTCCACGTCATAACGACTAAGCTGTCCAGGTCTCCGACCCAGTTAGGGGTGTCTAGTATACGATAGGACTCAGCTGCTACTGTCAGGGCAACCCTACTCTCCCTTATCGTCTGGAAGAGCAGGTCTTATGCTCGTTTCGATCGCCCTAAGTTGGTCTGGAGGAGCCGCATGAACCTACTTTACCAAGTCCATATCCATGGCCTTCCTCAGGCTATCTGCCATACTCGTGATCCTTTCCTCTTCTTGCGGTAGGTCACTTGCGTTGTCACCCTGCCTCCCATCCGTAGCAGGCTCCCGAATCCGGCTCGTCTCCCGACGATTGCATGCCGACCCTTCCATTCTGTGGGTGACAGACGCACCGAGCGATTCACAGAGCAGGCAACTGGGTACAGAGATAGGACAGCTCTTGGCCTGATGACCGATGCTTCCGCACCTGGAGCAGCTGCCCCGGTAGATTCGCAGATCGCTCTCACGTGTCCCAGCTCTAAGCATCTATAACATCTTAAGGGCCTCTTCGGGATGGCTTCGACCTTTGCCATTGACCAGCCCACAACAACTCTTCCCGCTTGACTTGTCCTGATGTCTCCTACTCGAACTTCCAGTGCCTTGCATCTTCCGGCCCTCACCAGGGTGCCCCGAAGCTCCTCTTTGCCGAGATATCGATCCTAGTCACCCTCAGCTCCGCCGTTCTTGTTGAGGCCGCAACTTTCACCGTAGTCGGATCCAGGGAACATTCTGTCTAGCAGTCGCCAGCACTTCGGTATATGATGTTTTCGTCCCCCCGCTTAGCGTTAGGGATACCGCAGATGATTGCGGAGAGGGAGGGGGCACCATCTTCCTGTTCTCCTACAGGGGCCCTCCTTTTCCCAAGCAAGAAACTTGCAACAAACTTATTTACTGGATTAGTACTTTGAAAGAATTTAACGCTGAAAACAAAATATATTATATATAGAAAGGAAATTATCAAAATATTATTTTAGCTTCACAGCAATTTAAATTTGAATTTTGAATTTGAATTTTGAAACCCAAATGTATCAAATATAGAAAATTTGTTACGAATACCAAGATGAAGGATGTGATTAAAGTCATATGTATAACTTCTTTTCTTTTAAGGACCAACAATCTTGATGAAAAATAAAAATATAAATTTTATTATAAATAAAATAATAAATCCAAGTGCATCTACTAAGTTTTTATAAAGAATGAACTATATCGTAAATTCCTCGGATAACCGATAAACGCCGACGGAATTAAGCCGCTAACCGAGCGTGTGGAAGCGGTGATAAATGTTCCGAAGTCCGCGAACGTTGAGCAGCTACATAGGTACTGTGACGCCAACCACATCAGAGAATAAGCCGCGCTTCAGAACCGATGGGCTGATGACGGAAATAAAGATGTGGCGGCACTTGGCGACAATGTATGTCGCCGAAGCGAGGTGCCCAATGAACCTTCAATGTTCCAACGATCCTTTCGCCGAAGAAGGGGTGCATGGCAAAGGTCGCGGACGCCTAACGCGTGGTTAGTGAGGATATTGAAGGGTGACAAAGAAAACGAATCGGATCTCATCAAGAGTGAAGTTGTAAGAGCGACAGTCTTGAAAAATCGCGGCTAGAGTTCAGAGTAAATTGTAGTTAGTGTAAAACAAGTGTTAAGAAATAAATTCTCCCTTTTTTATTTTTTATTTTTATCTTTTATTTTCATCTTTGATTTCTTTTTTTTATTTTACGTGACAGTACCCCGGTATGATTAACTTGTACCGACGTTCCATACCGGGGGCCGCGAAAATACTTCAACCACTTAATGACCTGTTAAAAGGTGTGAAAAAGGGTAGCGCGCCCATCGAGTGGTCGGAACAAATTGAAAACAGTTTTAGCGAATCAAAACATGCTCTCACGAACGCCACGATGCTAACGCATTCAATACTAGGTGCGCCCGTTAGCCTCATGGTAGACGCGTTCGACTACGCAGTAGGTGTGGTATTGCAACAACGCGCGAACTACAAATGGCAGCCGCTAGGATTCGTCACAAAATCCTTGACTTGTGATCTATACAGACCACAAAGTTACAAACAAATCCCTTACATACCGTTCAACCAGCACTCCGACAAGTATTCGCCGGGATAATTTCGACATCTCGGCTTCATCGGACAATTTACGACTGACATACGATACATCAACAATGTAGCCGACGCCCTATCTCGCATCGAAGCGATAGGAAAATCTGTGAATCATCAAACTCTCGCCGCCGCGCAAGAAAACGACACCGAGCTACGCGACTTAGTCAACTCCGATACATACGTGTTACAACTGAAAAAGATACGTTTTTCTGACCGAAACGTAGATATATATTGCGACGTATTAGGCGACACAGTACAGACCGTACAGACGGTACAGACCGTATATACCGAAATGCGGCATAGCGTATTCAATTCGCTCCACGGACTTTCCCATCCCGGGATATGTGCTACACAAAACCTGGTGATGCGTTTCATTTGGCCGTTTATAAACAAAGACTGTAGAATCTGGACACAACAATGTATACCGTGCCAGCGATGCAGGCACGTAGCATCCCCTGGGCATCCGATTGGGATCGGAACGTTTGAAGCGTCGGCAGACAGATTCGAACACATACACGTAGACATTATCGTGATGCAGTATTTGAAAGGCTGCTGATATTGTCTAACGTATATCGACCGTTCCTCGCGTTGGCCCGAAGTAATTCCCATAGCCGATATGGAAGCGTAACCGTTGCTTCAGCCCTCCTTTCCACATGGATAGCTGGTTTTGTGGTACCATCGAAAATAACAATCGACCAAGGACGCCAATTCGAGTCGCAATTATTTAACGAATTATGCCGATTGCTCGGTATCAAAAATTTATATACGACGACCTACTACCCCGTGTCCAACAGAATGATAGAGCGCCTACATCGACAGTTAAAGGCGACGATCAAATACCACGACACGAGCAACTAGGTTGAAATCTTGGCACGAAACTTCATTTTTCTCCGTGCGCGCTCGCTTCTTTTTGTTTCGTCGTTTCAACGTTTCGTTTCTAACATTAACGACTAATTCTGGCAAATTTTTCCGTTCCAACAAGGAAATCCAGGGATCAGGAAACGAAGCATATTGCTTCGTGTCACTAAAGGCAATAATGACCTAATTTTAAAAACTATTGTAGGTAGAAAATATATTGTATTCCAAAAATATTTATGTTAGTAACACGACATACTATTTTTCGTTATTATTTACGTTAGAATTTTCCATAATGTTGGAATACTTTCGTGAGAGATTATAACTCGTTAAGAGATTAATAGCGCCGCGATATCACAATGACAAGGAACTTTGTCATTTGCATTTTGGAAAATCTGACCAGGATTTAAGGGGCGCGAGGCAATTAACGTGGCTGTCGTTCTTTCAAATCTTATTACGGTAACGCTTTAATTAAGACGCGATCTAACGACGATCCCAAATCGACGCAACTCTTCCCTGACGATAATCAAAGACCTCGTTAGACTCTTACTTTTTCTGAAATTAAATCACAAATCGGGCCTACAATTTTGCCGTACAAATTGCATGCCGCAGAGCGAAATTCCGGCATTATTGCCGTAATCACGAAACGATAACGAGACACTTTTTGACCGAGACTCTGGGAGCGAATGGCGTTTCCCAAAACGGATTTCGTTTGGCAGAAATTTAAACAAAACCTGAAACAACGTGGCGATTTGCAACTGTCGTTAATCCTTTAAGATAAAAAAGACTGACGCAAAGTTTTGACAGGATGAAACTTCACGATAAATTCAGATGAAACGATGCGAAATTAGAGCGAAGCTTATATGGTAATATAGTTCGCTCATCTGTTGTCATAAAATGAAATATACAGAATATATTAAAAAATATAGAATATGTAATACGAAATTTCGTATTATTCATGTTGTTATGGATACAATATCATAATATGTACATATATTTAAATCTCATTCGAAAGAGATTATTGTATGTAGAACACAATTTAACTGTATTTTGAATTTTTATTTATTAGATCACAATTGATAAGTTGAGATTAGGATGATTATCCTCATTTGAAACAATTTTGTGACTGTTACTTGTTAATATACTTTACATCGTATGTACATTTAGATATGGAATGCAAAATCGAAGTTGCAAGGAACAATAATAAGAATTCAATATTTCAATAACGCCTTTCACGATTATAATTAAATATTTTTCAAAATGTCGCATGAATGTTACATCTAGCACCCCTCACACGAAAGTTTACCAATTTATAATATATAGACTAGTAGATTGACAAATTACGATTTACAGATTATATAGAATTCTATTTTATGATTTTATAATTTTTCGTTAAATAGGATAATCAAATAACTTGTAATCAGTAAAATTTCATTCGTTTTATCGTCAAACGTGCAAGGGAACATATTAATATTGATAACTTTAGCGACTTGCAAAATTTCAATAGTGCAAAATAGATCAAATATTCGATTGTAATTGGTTGCTATCCATATTTTCACCGGTCTCATAATAATCTTATGCTATTAATTATGAACTGAAAGTTATGAAATCACAACTCACCTAAGGTCAATGGTTACGACTTCTTTTCGAAAATCCATTGAAATCTCGAGTTGTTTGAGACATCGAGTTACCACAAAACATAAACACCACTCTATTACAGACGACGTAAACAAAAGAAAACAGATTAACGAGATATTCTTCAAATTTTTGAACAATAAACACAGGCTTACACACTCATTGGTTCAAAGTCATAGCTTGTCGTCGAACCTTCGCCAAATAATTCGATAGATACATATACACATCCCTCGAAATCAGTTTTCGACAAAAATACATACGTGACATGTTATGTTGCAACCAAACGTCAATTTCTTGCGAAAAATACCTCTATGTCGTTTACTTATGCATCTTTCAAATGCGAACTTTAGTACATACTATTTAAGGCACGCCATTTTGCAAAACGATTATCAAAAGATTACTGCTTATATCGATATCGAGAATCGATTCGCAGGAAGCTAAATGTCGCAATTTCTGTCCGTCCTTTACTTTCTTCCGGTGCTGTGGTTGGTTGATTTCCTGCTGCCATATTCGGTTTCGCCGAGAAGCATGAACACGTACGTCGGAAGCTATGTGGGGTAATTATTTAACTTATTTCATAATATTATTTAAGATATATCATGAAAAGTTCTGAATATTCGGATTCTTCGGTTATCGTTTCATCATGTATTATCATTATCAGCTCTCGATATCGAATTGACAAACAGAATTCATATAAAGTAAATCACATTAAGTATATGTGTATGTACGTTCGAAGCAATGCAATTAAAAATTTTTCTATTTTAATTGAAATTATTTATCAAACATTTATCAAACATACAAACATTTTACCAAGCATTTATTTTATAAATTTTATATATATATGTCGGGTTATTATTAGGATTAGGGCTAGGGACGTATAATGAATCTTCACTGAAATTGGCCATCGTTGTTACACAATCAAGGTAATGTTTATTAGTACAAGTGTGGGTACTACAGAATTGACAAGTAACCGCTGTGATTAGACGTTAATGACAATGCTCTTAGGTTCGATAACGAATCCGCGGTCAATGGGATAGCAATTGTATTTTCCTCCGAAGTCCAAGTCGGATTCTTTGTTAAAAAACGTGAGGTATTTACTGATTCAAAGACGTTATACTCGCTGATGAGATCGCACGAGAATATTACTCTCTGTCAAGGTGATGCTGCAGAGGAAAACTATGATGGGTTGTGTCTCAGGGCACGAGATCATCGAATTCGTCGAGGACAACACTCGTTCGGAAAATGAGGGAAATGGACGTTGCCGTTAATTGGTTAATTTCTATGTTGTTGGTTAGAGAAAGATACTGCCCTTGAGAGAAAGTTGCTAGCGGGAAGCGTCGTTCGTGAGAAAAGCAGATTTCCCGTAGTAGGTGATAGATTTAGAGGCTATTAGGATAAAGACTGTTTGTCGGTTTGAAGGACCTTAGTTAACTAAATCCTAAGATCTATAGCGGGTCATCAGGCTAGCTGAACATGTATGAACATTGCCCGAAGAATGGGGTCTGTGTGTGGCGAGTGTACCGTAAAATAAAAAAGGAGAGAAAGAAATCGAAGATGAAGATAAAAGATAAAAATAAAAACAAAAAAAAGAAAATTTATTTCTTAACACTTGATTTACACTAATTGCAATTTACTACCGACCTCCAGCCGTGACTTTCCAGAAGCTCTTACAATTTGACTTTCGATCTTTGTCTTCTTCGATTCTTTGTCATCCCTCAATATTCTCACTATCCATGCGTTTGTTAGACGTCTGCGATCGTTGCCACGTACGCCTTCGTCTCGAACATTCGGCGGGAGGATCGTTGGGATATTAGTGACCCATTAGGCACTTCGGCGATATACATTGTCGCCGAGTGCCGCCACATCTTTATCTCCATCATCAGTCCATCAGGTTTGAAGTGTGCCGGTTATGACACAAGCTACGGAGCAGAAACCATTGGAATGTTTACTGTCGAGTGCCGCTACAAGTATTTCTTTTTAAGAAGAGCTATACAATTACTTTATACCTCTATTAGATAAAAACGTTCATCCCGTGACCGCGGTTACGTTCGGCGACTAGTTGTCGCCTCGAGCCCAAGCTCATTATCGCAAATCTCGGACAATTATAATCAGGTTAATTTATAAAGAATACAGTATTGGGAATTTTTCAAAGAATTCCAAAGGGGAAGCCCGGTGTCTTTTCATCTCCGACATATACATATATAAGATTTATTAAGAATAATTGTATATATATATTGTATGTATATTGAAATTCAGTATACGATTTTGTCAAATTTAATTATTATTATCTAAAGTATTGATATTAATTTGATAGTATAAAATTTGATCAGGAAGTAAAAAGAACATTAATAGTCGAAATACTTTCGTGTGCTATTATACGTAGTTCGATAGTTTACATTTCACGAGGCTCCTTGTTGCACCCGCGCTGGTGTCGTTCCTGTTTTCGACATATACATAAGTGTGGCGTCAGTGATTCGCGTGACGCGACCTAACTTTCAATGTTTGTTTTTCTCCGTTTATGCGTTGTGTATTCGTTTGAATGAATATGTCGCGAATGTTGCAACAAAAACCACGGGAAACAGAAGAGGAATATGGAAGCAAAAGGAATTCCAGGCTGCAGTAGAATGCCCATTGTTCAACAGGGTTTCGTTACATAGTATTTCAACGAGGTAAGCTACCTCTTTTAGCACGTTTCAAGACGCTTCTTTCCAACCAATTAATTTGCGTCCAACACCATTCTAACTTCGTATACTCAGAGAAAATATCGTTCTTTTGTATTTTCTAACTCTATTCTATGTCGAAATTTACCGCGATGGGTCGTTTCTACGGATTAACATATCTTATAAAAGCGTTGCGTGAAATGTTAATCGTATATAAGTTTTCAAATATTTGTACTAATTTCATAGAGGAACGTAGTTGGTACTTTACAGGCGCCATATTTTCTTTTCAACTTTCTTTCCAAATACATATAGTTAAATGGTTGAATTACTTATTAGAATAAATAACACAACATTGTTTTTGATTTATTGTCAATGAATTTATAGAAGCTGATTGTTGGACATATATACACTATCGTTCAAAAGTATCCCAACATTTGGTTACATATACATATAGTTAAAATACATATAGTTAAATGGTTGAATTACTTATTAGAATAAGTAACACAACATTGTTTTTGATTTATTGTTAATGAATTTATAGAAGCAGATTGTTGGACATATATACACTATCGTTCATTTCATCAAACATTTGGTTACTTTTGATATTATGTTATTTAATTGCACAATCAAATTGATAGTATGTACCGATACATAATGATTACGATTCTATTATTATCTTATTCCTATGATGTGGTTTTAACAAAGGTCGTAACAAAACGGTCAGAAAAAATTCTTTATTCCTAGACTCTGTAGCCTCTAAGAAACGAATTACATAAACAAGTTTCTTCTATACTTATACAAAGACTAGTATTATATTAATTCAAGCAGTAGCATTTAGGAAATTTTAATAAAAATTGGGTACATATATTAATATTATATATAATATATTAATATCAATGGTATGTATGTATATTAATTTCTTGCACTTGTAAAAAGTAGATTTGAGTTAATATACCTTATAATACTCTATCTTTGAAAATGTGTTAATCTAATCCTATTTAATATTCTGATCCTAACTTTTCGACACTTTGATGCTTCCTATTTTTTAAATTTTCTAACGTTTTAGCATTTTATACATAACCACTTGATATCTTTGATCTTCGAACTGGTTCATCAGCTACGATTCTCCGTTACCTTAAGTTCTAAGTTCTAAGACTAAGTAATCCTTGAAACATACAAACAAATGGACACGCGAGTTCCAACTTATACATTATTATAAACAGTTAACCTACAAAATCTCATTTTACAACGTTTGTTTTCGAGTTCTAATTACCGTAACAAACCGTTAGACCGAATTTCTCGATATTGACTATTCAATTTCAACCATCTACTCTCCATTTCCTGTTATTTCACGGCGCTGTTTCTCAATAAATACACAATACCGACCAGCTTCGTCTGTAATTCAAAATACATTTTTTTCAGGAGAAGGGGGAAATGCATCAGTCCACGGGTGATCGATAATTTCCATCAAAGGGCGTAACCAGGTTGGTGGATTTAAAAAAACCTTATCTCCGTTGGCCGTCCTTTTCGGTGATTTATAATAATTAAGCGTGCCACGTTCGTATTTATAGTTGCGTTTTCGCGACTGTTTCGATGGTTTCTGCGATACTAACAATCGATTGCATCCGAGTTATCACAGATTTTTAGAGAAATAATTGGTACGCAGGTTAGGATGGTAAACGATGTATATCAATGTTTGTAGGTATACAGATTATTTTTAGTTTAGAAGTTTAGAAGAATCATTTGCTTGTATTTGTTGTAACGCGAAAATCCACCCTGAACAACGAATTGGAAATTAGAAACTTACTATCTTTTTGTGGCATCGTCAAACTCCGATGCAACATTATCGAAATATGTAACGATAAATCGTATCTCATTATAGTACTTCAAGATTGTTTATAAGAAAATACACGAGAGAATCATAATATGGTTAAAAATGTTCATTGTATTTTAGTTACAAAATCACCGCATATTAGCGATAATTCATCCATATTTCGCGAATTTTTCTATGTTACTCGAGTTTCGGACCCAATTAAAGCGGTTTCAACGCATCGAATAACGTAGTTGACGTGTCACTGTCTATTCCGTACAACGTATTCCCACGTATCGTTGCCTCCGTCAAACGTTCGCGCCGCGAAATTTACACTTAATGACGTTCGCGCAATCATAACCGCTTTCCTCATCGTCTCACCGTTTCCTGCATTTTCGCGACGCGATTCGACGAATATCAGCTGCAACCTTCCTTTTAGAAACAAGCGTCGAAGTTGTGAATTTTCTTTGACGCGTTTCTTCAATTACTTAAGAAATGTTGATATTTGCCGGGTGGAATCTGTAGTCATTTTTCATATTAAAATTTAGAATACAGTCAATATTGATTATCCTTGCAATCGAGATTGGTTCTAATGATTCATTATTAACTTCACATTGCCGTAATGGCGAGATGGATATCAATTACTCTATGTTTTACTCCAAACAGGCGGTCACTGATTTGTAATTTGGTATATGTTGTATTACGATAATTTAACGAAATCTTGAAATTACTTGAAAAATTTCTCATGTTGCTTCGCGACGTAATCAGGCAATCGCGTTACGTTAACTGCATTTTATAATAATTTGAGGAGAATTGAACGCGACATCTTGAGAAATTCAATAATTACAATAATATCGTTACGACTGTGTCAATTTACTAAAACAATGGAATTATCATTTTAAATTCATCATTAACAGGCATATTATATGTATTTTCGCAGGTCAACCCGTGGAAATTTCATTTGAGTCCAGAATATTCGAAATATTTCCTACGATGACGTAGAAATTTTAAACGCGTAGACACGAAGAAGGTACAGAAGAACAGGGAAATTAATTAATTAAAATTTATCATATTGTAGGAATAACAATGTAGGAGTAACAAAAACCAGGTCAGTGTCTTCCTCATAAATCGCCGTTTCACACTCGCTCATACGGAAACGAGAAAATCAGAGATTTTTTATTAGAGGTTACTGCAACTATCGTAATGCTTTATTACTTTATATCAACCGTGAAATTTCTTCAATTTACAATTAACTCACTTAGAGTTACAAGTAATGTATGCGTTTTAGGGCCTTTCTGGTCGACCGCACCATACCCCGAATAAGAACTCATACTGGCTTCGTTGGCTTCTAGGTGTTCGTTTTCATTCTCGTCTACTCTCTTGCTCGCGAAATCACTGGCATAGATGGGCGGCGCGCGACTTGGAAAAAACCTACCCTCCCCTTGCGGCTCATTGGACAAGTTGAACCTACCCTTTCGGGCGGCAGTTTGCTTAGCCGACTATGCATGCATCGCGCCACATCGTTACCAGCGGGGGTTATGAGGAGGCGGAGCTGTCCAACATATAACTCGGTCTCAGCAGGTTGACTCCCCAGCCAATTATCCCTGCACCGTCTCGGCACCTATTTGTATGGGTACCCATGGTCGCAGATTTCCTCTCCGGCTCACACGTTTTGTGTTTTACATAATTAATCTTTGACGTCTTTGAGTAATTATTCTTAATAATAAAAATGCTCGATTTAAATACTTGAAAAATAAATGAGAAGGCCGTTGTATAAATGCGTTAAACACAATAATTTCAACTTCTCGTAATTGCTAATTTAATATATTCGACAAAACGAGCGCGGCTCGTTATTTCTTCGAACATCGATGGTTTCTTAATATCCAACGGATAGGATAGAATTCAAATAACAAGTTCATTTTGTTATATGTTGGACGTTACTTGGCCCGTGAATTGGAATGTCCCGTGTCGTACGTTAGAAAGGCGAAGATCAAATTACGTTCTTCCCGTGGTATTCAAATTCTGTCATTCTGAAATTTGATCTTTGCGCGCTTGGAAATTGATGTTCAAATAAGTAACGAAGCCATGTTTCCCTTAGCGACATTGATATACTACATCGATTATGTTACATGTATGGTTTGCTTATACGTTATTTCTTGTCGTCTCGATGTTTCTCGTGTGAAGCGCTTCGTTCAACGGGCTCTGCAATAACGGCTCGTAACTCAACCCGCCTGAACGGGTTCGCGAGCTCGAGTTCGTGCTCGTGACGTACGTGCCACGAAATATTGTACGTATAAACGATACCGGTGCACTGCTTGTCCCTGTTCTCCATTTTTACGGGCTGTTGGTGCTGCTTCTCCTCATGTCACTTTACAGCCCTGTTCGAGCTCTAACTATGAGCTTCAGGTCGAGATGAAAATCTCGTTGTAACCTACAGGTTCTACGTGTTCTACGTGGTAGTTGGGAATTTTCATTCGTTTCGAGTTCGCTTACCTGATAAATACGAGTATAGAATTTTATTAGCACAAGTTATTTTTTAAAGTTACAGCAGGTATGGAATTTTGTTAATGAAAATTATTATAAAACATTATTTTGATTAATTATTATTATTAGGATTTGTCACGTCGCGTGAGATGGTCCGTACGACGTTCCTCATGGTCTGGCCGCCAAAGTCCACGCGTAGCTACACTGACCAGCAATAAATCCCAAGGAACCACCATAAACCGAACCTTTTAACTTAGTCTCTATTCATGCAAGTATTTTCGGTTTATGGATAGTCCTTCAAACAGTCCTTAGGTTTATTGCAAGCTCTTACAAATTACGGAAAAAGCGGATGTTTGTCTAACGGAAAACCGGGTTTCTCCCTGAAACAAGGACACCCATGACCCACGTTGTCAGGAAACTTTCTCCTCACAGTTTCCTCATAAACGTTGGCTATAACCAATGGGCATCGCGGATCGTTATCCTTACTTTCGTACCGAAAAGTGTGACCAACGAATCCGCGTTCTTAGTTCAAAAGGGCACACCCATACCGAACTTTCCTCCGTAATAAAAAGAGACGGGTCTTCACTGTCGCGAACTCCTCTAAACGGTACAGTCACCTACTGTTCCTCTATCCTTAGTGCCGAACTGTCGCTAACTCCCTGGAAGAAAATACAAGATTCTATTCAGGAAGATTAGTGGCAGCAATTACTACGAATATTGAATTTTATTAACAGAAATTACTAGAGGAATTTTCTTACTAATGTAGATTTTTATCAGCAGAAAGATTAAGAGGAAATTATCAGATGAGAAATTAAATTATAGACATTACAGAGGATAAATCGAAAAGACACGAAGAATGTACCATTTTCCCCCTCCAAACTTCGATGTAGCATTTCACACGCGCAAGTCTAATGTTTTCTTTCTTCGTCGTTCATTTATCGCAAGGATTTTCATTTTTAATACCAACTGCTGCGATTTTGTTCATAAAACCGATAGGAGCGCCACGATTTAGCTCGTTAAATTTATCTTACAAAAGTATCCTATAAAATCTTATAAGGAATGGAGTGAAAGTTATCCTATGGAAGGATCTCGAGGGGATTTATTCTCCGGGGACGTGCTCGACGATGTAGCTAGCTAAATTGCCAGTTTGAATTCACTGTAAGGAGACTTTACTATCTTGATGATGCTAATTCATCCGCAGTAGGACCTTATTGCCGAAGATGGACCGTAGAATCAACAGCGATTCGTTACATTGCTCTGTTTCCCCTTTCTCGTGGCCTCTATGCCACATCGTTCTTTCGCTTACAAGTAGTAAAATCTTTTTCGACGGAGAATCGTACGAAGAAGAAACTGCGCCTTCTCTCTAAAGATTCCCTTTTTTTTGAAGAAATATCTTAATCGGTAGATTCGTATTTTATAATTCATTTGCTACAGAAATTTCAAAATGTCCCAACGTATAACGCACAAAATATACTTGCGAAAGATATCGAAAGAGGGTCGCGCAGAAAAGTAATTGATATTTTTAAGTAACAACAAACAAAAATGCGCTTCAAATAGTTTCTTTTGTTCATAACTTTGTTCATGATTTTTTACCGCGATATTCTATGAGTTTTTACACACAATTCGCCATACAATTGCGCCGCCAGTTCGCTTAACCATCGTCTCATGCAATACCTTAAATTATCGTTCTTTTTAACGCGTTATCGACCGAAAAACTGGGTAAATTTCGCGACAAAATGGCAATCTGGTTTGAGCGTCTATTATGCGTCATGAAGTCGCAGACGTATTCTTCAGTTCTTCTGCAACGAGAAACGAACGACTCGATCACGCTTACGATCAGATACAGTTTTTTTGTCGTTGCTGAATTTTCGTACATATCGTTGTAAATTCTGTAATTCTCTTCGCAAACTGCTTGTAAAACTGCGATTATTCGATAATGGAATCTTGTGAGAGAATGTCTTCGACATTCGAAATGGATAAAAGACCGCGCTTCGTCAAAAACAGCTAACTGGTCAAAACGAACGAATAAACGGTTCATGCCGAATAGCAGGAGGAGTGGGAAGGATTAGAAGAAAGTGATTGGCAACTGATAGTTTCATACTGTCACTGTTCCCTAAACTATCCCTGAAGACCAGTGTGTTTACAACTGCTTCAGGGTAGCGCTTTATTCTATGCTCTGGTGGAAACTCGTTCTTTGAATTATCCGTCTTCTGTCATCCTTTTCACGGATTAAGCGTATCCCACGGGATAAAGGTCCTTGCGGCTACTCCCAAGCAAGAAGAATTTCTCTACCTCTATAAGCAAACCCAGATCGGGTCTCTTTCGTGCAAACTCGATATCAAACAGGAACATTGATTCCCTGTTCGACTAGCAACTCGATAATTGAGAGAGAGGTATTTGGTTTTCTGCTCTAATTAGGGCACTTGGGTTCGAGGAAGTTGACGAACATCGACAATTCCATTCCGTTTTTGTTCATTACACCTGGTCAGTCGATATTTTAGATTTTGCTACTTATGTTGAAAAATTTGATCCGCGTAGCCGTCGACTTGCGGCCAATTTTCCCCGTTAATTAGATCACCTGGATTTCCACACGTTTACGAGAAAGATATAAAGGTACACACATATACACATACACACAGATAATACATATGACGTGGAAAATCGAAGAATGCTTGTAGAAAATATTGAAAAATTTCTACTTTCCCGTGGAAAATCTTCCATGTTTCAATGATAACACTGTAGCATGGAACTTGAATGGAATTTTCCCTTTCTAAATAGTTGTGTGATGGTGTGACAAGATCCCCTCTATCGAGAAAAACGTAAACGCTAATAAACGTCAGTTTCTACATCTAAATTTCTTCCTTCATGTAGTGTGGACTACGTTGACGTAAAAATTTTCTTTTCCTCCTGAAGAATTTGTTTCTCGCAATGCTCGCGCTGTTTTCCATGAACAGTCTTCGATATAAGACGTACAGAACGTGGAAATGTATTATAATAGTAAGAATATTTAGTAAGTGAAACAATTATTTAGCATCCTTTTTTTAAATTGTATTTGTAACATATGAATTTCGTTGCGTACTATTGTGTTAAGTATCACGATTAGGGTGAATTCTCTTGGCGTTTGTACTAAAATCTTCGCAATCAGAGCTGCAGGATCCACGGCAGATATCCACCTTTAATTTTCCTATTTCAAACAAACTCAGGAATCACGGTGATTTTTACCACGATTATGATATTCTCTTTCAGTTGAAAGTAGAGTTATGGTGCGACGATAAGGCACACCATATTCTGCTCAGAACGTTCGGACCACCGTGTAATTTGAATATCTCGCGATAGTAGAGATCTTAACGCACGTCTTAATGTAAATACTGCGGGATTTTCTGCAACATATATCGATTCGCGTTGATAAGGCTTTCGAACAAACAGTAATTAACAGTAGCTCGCGGCAATATTCGAACAAGACGTTTGTAAAAATCTTTCATTAATATACTAGTGACGAGATATCATTTACATTGTAATCGGTTATAATAATCGTATTGATAAATTTTTAAACAAATTTAGAGACGTACATAGAGGTTGCCAGATATTTAACGAAAGTACATCTTTCGCGAGAATCAGCAAAATTCTTGTACAATTTATTTGGACAATTTGAACAGTATCGGTAAACCCGAATATTTAGCAAGACCTTCTACGCTAATCGTATGTTTCAGATCACTATTAATATAATTATGTTTACCAGACTTTTTGCCGATTATAATTTTCATTAAGTCTGTATTTGTAGTAAATAATGACTTCGTAAATTTGCTACTTTCGTTGAGTTTCGTTAAATTTGTAGCAAATTGCGTGTATATTTTCACTAAAAATTGAGCAAACTGATCTCTTCCAATTTTATTATTAAATTTAGAGTTAGAAATTATTATTTAATTTTGTCGACGCGATCATGCCAATGTCTCGTTACAGCATTCGTGCAACGACACAATGTGTTATATAAGATACGCATTTATAGAAAATGAAAAAGTGCAGAATCGCACAGAACGCGCGTAGTATGAAAAAGTATAGAAAATATTCAAAGTATAATTCTATATTATCCGATGGGTGAA
Source organism: Bombus haemorrhoidalis (assembly GCA_014825975.1). Classification (NCBI taxonomy): domain Eukaryota; kingdom Metazoa; phylum Arthropoda; class Insecta; order Hymenoptera; family Apidae; genus Bombus; species Bombus haemorrhoidalis. Next base: position 28,668 of record JACXIS010001614.1, read on the forward strand.
ACAATTTTCTGCCTTTCTACCTACTAAAAATAAAATAAAATTTGCTATTAAAATTACCTATTAAAAATAAAATTTGCGTAAAAATCTACACGTAATATATGTATGAAAACTTCTAATGGTTGTTCAACCGTTCGTGAAGAGACGTGATCGCGAGGAAGTGCGCCAACAGGAATCGTAAATTCCCGTTACGATTATATAATTGACGTCACAAAGTGATCGATCCCCTATTTCGGTTAGGATAATAGATTATAGATTATAACACTGAGAATAACAGGTAACAATGTACATTTTATTCCAACAACTTGTAGACAATATAGCTACGCTCAGTGCGTATAGATATAAGTTAACTCGATGACTAATCTAAAGATGTAAAACCAGTCTAGAGATGTTGATTGATCTGTAGATGGTAAACCAGTCCAAAAATGTTGCCTAATCTAAAAATGTAAAACCAGTGCAGAGATGTTGACTAATCTAACGATGATGAACCAGTGAAGTTCTATGACGATGTTGTCGCAGAGGAAAATCTTGCTGGGTGTTGGTCGCCCCACCATCTCTCCTTTTTTTTTCTCCGCGAGGAGGGAAAAATGCTAATTACTCGGTGACCCGTGTCACTGGGTAGTTATATAGGACTCGATAGATGGCGTCGCCATATCCACTAAAAACCCCTCTTCTCTCATCTAGCTTTTGTTTGTATGTGGGGAAATCCTCATGGATACTCCGCTGCTGCGGCAGAATGTCGGACTCTTACCAACTAAAACTCTACGATGTCCTGCCTATGCGTGTGACAGGAGTGCCCTGGGATTTCTTGCGAATTACTGCCGGTGCACTTCCCGCGTCCTCTTGATCAAGCCAGTCCTAAAATTTCCTAACTGATGAATTGGCGCTATAAGAGGTGATTGCCCCTAGCGCCATCCCCCCTGTTAGTCGCGACCTGTTGGGGACGGCGGTGGAGCGGCCCTGGGCCGCCTGACCGTCAACACTCTCCGCCGCGTTACCCTACAAATTTTCTCTCTCCGTCTCTCTGCCCGCTCCTTTCCGCTCAGCATCGCTTCTACGATTGCCGAGGGAGCCAATCTTTCGCCTATGACGAGACATAGGATGTACCGGGGCAGCTCCCACGCCAGACAAAATTCCAGCGTGTGCACCATATCCATGCCCTCCCCACAGAGGTGACAGATATCCGTCGCCTCGTGTCCGATCTTCATCATCATCCTGTAGGTCAACGGGAGACCGCAGCTGCTCCTCCATGCCTCCCAACTTAGGAGGACTGCCTCCACGCCTCGATGTTCGCCTTCTTCGTTGATCAGTTGAGACCGACACTGGTCCTACGCATCCTCCTCGGCGGTTCCCAGATTGTCTGGGGCCGCCTGCTCGACCGCGTCCTCTCCCGGGTTCAGTGCTTTCATGTGGGAATATCTCCGCTTGAGTACTAACGTCCGGAGTTCCCATGGAGGAGGACGCGGCTAGAACAGTCGTTGACGCATGGAACATCGTTCGGTATCCCCTGACGATTCTGATGGTGGTCACCCTGTCCAGACTCTTTAGGAGCAAGTAGTTTGTCTGTGTTTTACGGGCATATTCCTCGGTTATGGACCATACTACACCCGGGCACCCCATAGGGCCATAGGGGTTAGGATCACGCCCAACCAGCGCACAAAGCACCCAGTGCCTTGCTGCCTGTATCAGCTAAGTCTGCAGGGACGTCTCGTCTCAGGTGGAACGGGGCGTTTCTAAGCCCTACTGTCTCTCCAGGACGGTTCCGGAGCAGGTGGGACGCTGCTCACCCGCCGCCATTCGGAGGAGCCAATACCCCTTAGATTCGGCCATCTTGCCAGCATCTTGGCCATCAGCCACTGCCACCACGAGTCCTTGCCCGATTTGGTTGAGCAGAGGGGTCGCTACTCCCTCCGGGCTAACTCAACCCCCGTGGTACCATTCTAAGTCAATGGTGGGACCTTTTGTCGTGGGTGTACGGCTACTCACTGCCGGCCGGCGACCTGCTAACCGTGCTCGGCAGTGCCAGATGAGACGCACGAAAGCGGGAGCCTGAAAGCACTTGCGTGCCCGGGTAACTTACCCCGTCGGTCCCACGCTTCGCATCTCTTTAGGAGCAGGCATCCGCCCATACCGGGGCCCCGTACATCACTCGAGATCGAACGACGCCCTCCTATAGTTGGCGCACCGCGACTCCCATCCCGCCGATGTTCGGCACTAGGCCGCACAAGGCGTTGACCACCGTCGACACCCTCGAGACCAGGGAGTCGAAGTGCGGCCCGAGCGACCACTGGCTGTCGATGATGAGAACCAGATACTTCATCCACGATCCCACTTCGACAGCTTTCGCTCCTCTAGCTGTACAAGTACTAACCCTGGAACCGCTTTACGGTATTACTTCAGGGTTTGGCTTTACATTCGTACCGCTCCTTCACACTTAATTTATGTTTCTCCTTCTTCTTGGTCTCCTCTTCTCTTCGCACTTCTCTCGAATCATTCTTGATAAAATTATTTTCCTGCTCCAAGCCTGTAACCTTGTCCAGTTGTCTTCGTTTTTCACTATACACAAAATTAAATCGTCCGTCGTCAGTGGTGTGCCGACGTAGTTCTCCATCTCAGTCTTCTCTTGTATCTACCTAGGGCAGTGGAACAGCGCTCGCTGTCGTCACCTTCACTATCGCAGTTCCAACACCTAGTATGGTCCTCCTTACTAATCGTGTTACGGTACACCACTTTTTACCTGATGGAGTAATAATCATAAGGAACGTCTCGACTTGAATATATTTTATAACGATTAAGGACACTAACGGTAAAATACGAATATTTAGTTTTATTACAGTTCTTTAGGATTATTGCGATCCGATTAATTATATTTGCACAGCTAGTGGCCTCATCGACCGAGGGATAAATTCCGGGTTACGCAAAGAGTCACCGGACGTACTAATGGGTAAAGGTACAAATACTTTCGCGAATCATGGTATTTGCTGAGCTCGATAGCGAATTCATGACCGTCTAATTCTTTTTTTCACGTCGATTTTTCGAGCTAAGTAACGTAATTAACATTTTCGTTCAACGTTTCGTTCTTTTCGTTGCGCGTGGAGTTCTGCGCGCGTGCTGGCAGAAGACTTGGAAATTTGCATTGGAGAACTCGGGGCAGCGAATTTTCATGAAATTTTTAAACGAAAATTTCCCATCTGCGCTCTCGCACAATATCCCACAATTCGAAAGATTCTAATTTCAACCTAAAGTTCCTGGAATACTTGGAACGAAGACACATAGCGATAATTCACGCTGCGTCTCGCACTTTTGCCACTCTAATTCAACAAAATCCTCTCTGGCAACCGCAACTATTCAAATATTTTGTTCATCGCGCAAGGATTGTGAACGAATTCTTGGCTGCTAAACAAGTCTTTATCAATTTGATCATTCACCGTTGCTTTGTTCGATTTCCACTGCGCACGGACATTCGTGGAAATTTCAAACTGAATTCCATGAAAACTTCTCGCGGTGTTAGAAATTTTTTGTAGTTTAAAATTTCAACAATTTTTATGAATTTCTGGTTGAATTTTTCGGATACGTTTCTCGCTGGTTTATCGATTTCAAGCTTGTTTCGGGTGATTTTTAATTTTACAAGTTGTAGTTGCGAGCTTGTAAAATTTGTATAATCAAATATTTCTGACGTTGATTTTAATACAAGAAACGTTCACGGGAAATTTTTTTATGTCACTTTGCAAGCATCCGTTGAATTACTGCCTTTATTTGTTGCATTTTCTTAGAAATTCGCCGATATTATCAAACTTAACATTTCCAAAATGTACAGTGATTCTATCTGCAAGTTTCTAATTTACGAAACCCAATACTCCAGTACAGATGCGAAATTTCGCTAATTTCGACTGTCTTCTCGGCAGAATATCTTTATTCTTGCAATCCCCGAAGCTTTCGTCGTTAAAATCTATTTGACATCTTTCCTTCCGACGTATTTAGTTGCATAAACTAACAGATAATCTGTCATTTTTCGAAGAAACGCATTATGCATGGAATAATGAAATGCGATTATAGTTTGAGACTATAAAAAATTACAGCAGACGATGGGGTAAATGAAATTGCATAAGACAGAGAAACTAATAAACTTTTATATTTCAAACTGTCGGTAATAGTAAAAAATGACAAGCACCTGAAACTTTGGTCTAATTGAAAAATAGCATAAAGTAGCAATTCTGTTACGATGCAGGTGATTGGATAATTCGCGGTATTCCAATCTATCTCCGTTGTATAAGATTAAGGAACTAGTAGATAAAATTATTTTCTCGTACGATCTATTCAGGCAGAAAAAATCACAGCATAGGAACAATCATCCGAAATGTCGATTGTATGTCCTAAAATCATCTTGCAGTAGACACGACAATCGTAATCAATACATTCACAACGTATTCACATTTCACACACGAAACATGTCGCGCCCGCTCTTCTATTCTTTTATCTTTGCTGTAATCGGCATCGCAGAAAAGGCACGCAATATACGTTTCGGCAGGTTTTCCCCAAATATTCGGAGTTAGCAACAAGCCATTAAAACCTAAAATTCCAAATCACATTTTCAATTTCCCAAAAGTTTGCATAATCGACACCGAAACGATACCATTAATAAACGAACGAATAATTCAAACGATTTACTCTAAAGTTTCGATAAATATTGTCCATTTTATCGAGCACCTAATTAAGTTGCCCGCGTGATTCGAGTAGCAAAAACTATAACGTTCACCGTGGGAAAACTCTAAATTCCGAAAAATAGCCGATGCGTTGTTCGCAAACTTGACATAATCTCATATGCCAAACAATTATTATTACAAGCAAAATGAACAATTTACGGCATTTTTCCCAGGAAGCTCTTATCCATCAGGTCGAACGACACGTATAATATATTTCCAAAAATAATTTGTTTCTAGAAAAGCTCAGAGTTCTCGTTCCGCATTCTCGCCACGATCAGACAAATATCCACGTGGCTTCGCGCAATCCTCGGATCGTTCCTCGCTGGCAGTATCCATACTTTGCCCCAAAATATTCGTCGAATACTGCGTCGCTCGTCAACCGCGCTAGCACTAGAAACGTGATTCGGCCAGCTTTTCGTGTCTCTCCGTAGGCAAAACTAGGAAGGCAAGATAACCACGGATAGGTTAAAAATTTATTTCGCTAAGTAATTCAAATTTTCTAATTGATCATCGCTGCTTCACCTCGCCGATATAAGTTAATATACAATATAGTAGTATACAATATAGTATATATACAGTATTATGTCATAACGTATAACGGTATATAGTATTACGTCGTATAGTATTACGGTATACACTATTACGTAATATTGTATTACGTCATATAGTATTACGATATACAGTATTACGTTATATAATAGCATGGAATACTAACGTCATGTAGTATTCAGAAACATCGTATTATGTTATGCAGTATTACATTATAATGTATAACATTATAAAGTACTACGTTATAACATATAAAGTTACATAGCAGTATAGTATAACGTATACCGTTATATAATATTACCTTATAACGTATAACGTTATATAGTGTTACGATACAACGTAAAGCGTTATATAATATTAGAATGTAACGTATAACGTTATATTGTACTACGTTATGACGTATAACGTTAGATAATACCGCGTTATAAAGTATAACGTTATGTAGTATAACGTTATAACGCACAGCGTTATGTAGTGTTACGATACAACGTATAACGTTATATACAATTACGTTATAATATATAACGTTATATTGTAATACGTTATGACGTATAACGATATATAGTATTACGTTATAACGTATAACGTTATATAGTATTACGTTATAACGTATAACATTATATAGTATTACGTTATAACGTATAACGTTATATGGTACTACGTTATAATGTATAACGTTATATAGTATTACGCTATAACGTTATGTGGTATTGGTAACCTTATAACGTGTAATGTGATATAGTAATACGTTATAACGTATAACGTTATGTTGTATTAATTTATAACTTATGTATAGGGTACTACGTTATAACATATAACGTTATATAGTACTACGTTATAACGCATAACATTATACAATATTACGTCATTACGTATAACGTTATACAGTATTATGTTATGACGTGTAGCGTTTTATAGTATTACGTTATAACGTATAGGGTTATACTTTATTACGTTATAAGATATAACGTTATATTGTACTACGTTATAACATGTAACATTGTACTACGTAATAACGTAAAACGTACGTTGTAGTACGTTATAATGTATAACGTTATACATTACTACGTTATAACGTATAGCGTTATACAGAATTACGTTATATGTTATAATATTATATTGTACTACGTTATGACTTATAACGTTATATATTATTACGTTATAACGTATAACATTTTATAGCATTACGTTATAACGTATAACGTCATATAGTACTACATTATAACGTATAACATTATACAATATTACATCATTACGTATAACCTTATACAGTATTTCCTTATGACGTACAACGTTTTATAGTATTACGTTATAACGTATAGCGTTATACAGTGTTACAGTATAATGTATAACGTTATGTAGTATTACCTTAAAACGTGTAACGTTATATAGTGTTACGTTATAACGTATAGCGTTATATAGTATTACGTTATGACGTACAGGGTTATATGGTATTAGCTTGTAACGAATAACGTTATATAATATTACGTTATGACGTATAACGTTATATCGTATTACATTATAACGTATAACGTTATATGGTATTAGCTTACAACGTATAACGTTATATAATATTACGTTATGACGTATAACGTTATATCGTATTACATTATAACGTATAACGTTATATGGTACTAGCTTATAACATATTGCGTTATATAATATTACGTTATGGCGTATAACGTTATATGGTATTAGCTTGTAACGTATAACGTTATATGGTAATAGCTTGTAACGTATAACGTTATATAGTATTACGTTATAACGTATAACTTTATATGGTATTACCTTGTAATGTATAACGTTATATGGTATTAGCATATAACGTATAACTTTATATAATATTACGTTATTACGTATAACGATATGTCGTATTACGGTATATCGTATAACGTTATATAGTAAAATGTTGTAACGTATAATGTTATATGGCATTACGTTATAACGTATAACGTTATATGGTATTAGCTTATAACGTATTGCGTTATATTATATTACGTTATAACGTACAGCGTTATATGGTATTACGTTGTAATGTATAACGTTATATAGTATTACGTTGTAACGTGTAACGTTATATTGAATATGCTTATAACGTATAGCGTTAAATGGTATTACGTGGTAACTTTAATATTAGCATATAACGAATAACGTTATATAATATTACGTTATGACATATAACGTTATGTCGTATTACATTATAACGTATAACGTTGTGTCGTATTACGTTATATCGTATAACGTTCTATAGTAAAACGTTATAACATATAATGTTATATGGCATTACGTTGTAACGTATAATGTTATATGATAAAAGCTTATAACGTATAACGTTATATAGTATTACGTAATAACGTATAACTTTATGTAGTATTACGTTGTAACGTATAACGTTATATGGTAGTAGCATATAAGGTATAACGTTATATAATATTACGTTATGACGTATAACGTTATATAGTATTACGTTATAACGTATAACGTTATATGGTATTACGTTATAACGTACACCGTTATATAGTACTACGTTATAACGTATAACGTTATATGGTATTACGTTATATCGTACACCGTTATATAGTACTACGTTATAACGTATAACGTTATATAGTATTACATTATAACGTATAACGTTATATAGTATTACGTTATAACGTATAACGTTATATGGTATTACGTTATAACGTACACCGTTATATGGTACTACGTTATAACGTATAACGTTATATAGTATTACATTATAACGTATAACCTTATATAGTATTACGTTATAACGCATAACGTTATATGGTAATACCGTATAACATATAACGCTATATAGTACTACGTTATAACGTACACCGTTTTATAGTACTACGTTATAACGGACACCGTTTTATAGTACTACGTTATAACGTATAACGTTATATGGTATTACGTTATAACCTATAACGTTATATAATATTACGTTATGACGTATAACGTTATATAGTACTACGTTGTAACGTATATCGTCATGTGGTATTAGCATATAAGGTATAAGGTTATATAATATTACGTTATGACGTATAACGTTATATAGTATTACGTTATAACGTATAACGTTATATGGTATTACGTTATAATGTACACCGTTACATAGTACTACGTTACAACGAATAACATTATATGGTATTACGTTATAACGTATAACGTTATATAATATTACGTTATGACACATAACGTTATATCGTATTACGTTATAACGTATAACGTTATATGGTAAAATCTTATAACGTATAACGTTATATAGTATTACGTTATAACGTATAACGTTATATGGTATTACGTTATAACGTATAACATTATATAATATTACGTTATGACACATAACGTTATATCGTATTACGTTATAACGTATAACGTTATATGGTAAAATCCTATAACGTATAACGTTATATAGTATTACGTTACAACGAATAACATTATATGGTATTACGTTATAACGTATAACGTTATATAATATTACGTTATGACACATAACGTTATATCGTATTACGTTATAACGTATAACGTTATATAGTACTACGTTGTAACGTATAACGTTATATGGTATTACGTTATAACGTATAACGTTATATAATATTACGTTATGACACATAACGTTATATCGTATTACGTTATAACGTATAACGTTATATAGTATTACGTAATAACGTATAACTTTATGTAGTATTACGTTGTAACGTATAACGTTATATGGTATTAGCATATAGGGTATAACGTTATATAACATTACGTTATGACGTATGACGTTATATAGTATTACGTTATAACGTATAACGTTATATGGTATTACGTTGTAACGTAAAACGTTATATGGTAGTAGCTTATAACGTATAACCTTATATAGTATTTCGTTATAACGCATAACGTTATATGGTAATACCGTATAACATATAACGCTATATAGTAATACGTTATAACGTATAACGTTATATAGTACTACGTTGTAAGGTATATCGTCATGTGGTATTAGCATATAAGGTATAAGGTTANATATAGTACTACGATATAACGTATAACGTGGTATGGTATTACGTTATAACGTATAACATTATATAACATTACGTTATGACACATAACGTTATATCGTATTACGTTATAACCTATAACGTTATATGGTAAAAGCTTATAACGTATAACGTTATACAGTATTACATTATAACGTATAACGTTATATGGTATGGTATGGTATAACGTTATAACGTACACCGTTATATAGTACTACGTTATAACGTATAACGTTATATGGTATTACGTTATAACGTGTAACGTTATATAATATTACGTTATGACGTATAACGTTATATAGTACTACGTTGTAAGGTATATCGTTGTATGGTATTAGCATATATGGTATAACGTTATATAATATTACGTTATGACGTATAACGTTATATAGTATTTCGTTATAACGTATAACGATATATGGTATTACGTTATAACGTATAACGTTACATGGTATTACGTTATGACGCATAACGTTATATAATAGTACGTTATAACGTACACCGTTATATAGTACTACGTAATAACGTACAACGTTATATAGTACTACGTTATAACGTATAACGTTATGTAGTATTACACTATAACACATAACGTTATATCGTATTACGTTATAACGTATAACGTTATATGGTAAAAGCTTATAACGTATAACGTTATATAGTATTACGTAATAACGTATAACTTCATGTAGTACTACGTTGTAACGTATAACGTTATATGGTATTAGGATATAAGGTATAACGTTATATAATATTACGTTATGACGTATAACGTTATATAGTATTACGTTATAACGTACACCGTTATATAGTACTACGTTATAACGTATAACGTTATATAGTATTACACTATATCACATAACCTTATATCGAATTACGTTATAACGTACACCGTTATATAGTACTACGTTATAACGCATAACGTTAAATGGTATTACGTTATAACGTATAACGTTATATGGTATTGCGTTATAACGTATAACGTTATATGGTATTACGTTATAACGTACACCGTTATATAGTACTACGTTATAACGTATAACGTTACATAGTATTACACTATAACACATAACGTTATATCGTATTACGTTATAACGTACACCGTTATATAGTACTACGTTATAACGCATAACGTTAAATGGTATTACGTTATAACGTATAACGTTATATGGTATTGCGTTATAACGTATAACGTTATATGGTATTACGTTATAACGTACACCGTTATATAGTACTACGTTTTAACATATAACGTTATATGGTATTACGTTATTTCGTATAACGTTATATGGTAGTAGCATATATGGTATAACGTTATATGGTATTACGTTAGAACGTATATCGTTATATCTTGTTAGCTTATAACGTATAATGTTATATAGTAGTACATTATATCGTACACCGTTATATAGTATTAAGTTATAACGTATAACGTTATATGTTATTACGTTGTAACGTAAAACGTTATATGGTAGTAGCTATTAACGTATAACCTTATATAGTATTACGTTATAACGCATAACGTTATATGGTAATACCGTATAACATATAACGCTATATAGTACTACGTTATAACGCATAACGTTATATGGTATTCCGTTATAACGTATAACGTTATATAATATTACGTTATGACACATAACGTTATATCTTATTACGTTATAACGTATAACGTTATATAGTATTGCGTAATAACGTATAACTTTATGTAGTATTACGTTGTAATGTATAACGTTATATGGTATTAGCATATAAGGCATAACGTTATATAATATTACGTTATGACGTATAACGTTATATAGTATTACGTTATAACGTATAACGTTCTATGGTATTACGTTATAACGTACACCGTTATATAGTACTACGTTATAACGTATAACGTTATATAGTATTACACTATAACACATAACGTTATATCGTATTACGTTATAACGTACACCGTTATATAGTACTACGTTATAACGCATAACGGTAAATGGTATTACGTTATAACGTATAACGTTATATAATATTACGTTATATCGTATAACGTTATATAGTACTACGTTGTAACGTATAACGTTAAATGGTATTACGTTATAACGTATAACGTTATATAATATTACGTTATGACGTATAACGTTATATAGTACTACGTTGTAACGTATATCGTTATATGGTATTAGCATATAAGGTATAAGGTTATATAATATTACGTTATAACGTGTAACGTTATATAATAGTACGTTATGACACATAACGTTATATCGTATTACGTTATAAGGTATAACGTTATATGGTAAAAGCTTATAACGTATGACGTTATATAGTATTACGTAATAACGTATATCTTTATGTAATATTACGTTGTTACGTATAACGTTATATGGTATTAGCATATAAGGTATAACGTTATATAATATTACGTTATGACGTATAACGTTATATAGTATTACGTTATAACGTATAACGTTATATGGTATTACGTTATAACGTACACCGTTATATAGTACTACGTTATAACGTATAACGTTATATGGTATTACGTTATAACGTACACCGTTATATAGTACAACGTTATAACGTATAACGTTATATAGTATTACATTATAACGTATAACGTTATATGGTATTACCTTATAACGTACACCGTTATATAGTACTACGTTATAACGTATAACGTTATATGGTATTACGTTATAACGTATAACGTTATATGGTAGTAGCATATATGGTATAACGTTATATGATAATACGTTAGAACGTATAACGTTATATCTTGTTAGCTTATAACGTATAATGTTATATAGTAGTACGTTACAACGTACACCGTTATATAGTATTAAGTTATAACGTATAACGTTATATGGTATTACGTTGTAACGTAAAACGTTATATGGTAGTAGCTTATAACATATAACCTTATAAAGTATTACGTTATAACGCATAACGTTATATGGTAATACCGTATAACATATAACGCTATATAGTACTACGATATAACGTATAACGTTATATGGTATTACGTTATTACGTATAACGTTATATAATATTACGTTATGACACATAACATTATATCGTATTACGTTATAACGTATATCGTTATATAGTATTACGTTATAACGTATAACTTTATGTAGTATTACGTTGTAGCGTATAACGTTATATGGTATTAGCATATAAGGTATAACGTTATATAATATAACGTTATGACGTATAACGTTATATAGTATTACGTTATAACGTATAACGTTATATGGTATTACGTTATAACGTACACCGTTATATAGTACTACGTTATTACGTATAACGTTATATGGTATTACGTTATAACGTATAACGTTATATAATATTACGTTATGACGTATAACGTTATATAGAACTACGTTGTAACGTATAACGTTATATGGTATTAGCAAATAAGGTATAACGTTATATAATATAACGTTATGACGTATAACGTTATATAGTACTACGTTGTAACGTATATCGTTATATGGTATTAGCATATAAGGTATAAGGTTATATAATATTACATTATGACGTATAACGTTATATAGTATTACGTTATAACGTATAACGTTAAATGGTATTATGTTATAGCGTATAACGTTATATAATATTACGTTATGACGTATAACGTTATAGAGTACTACGTTGTAACGTATATCGTTATATGGTATTAGCATATAAGGTATAAGGTTATATAATATTACGTTATGACGTATAACGTTATATAGTATTACGTTATAACGTATTACGTTATAACGTATAACGTTATGTGGTATTACGTTATAACGTATAACGTTATGTGGTATTACGTTATAACGTATAACGTTATATAATAGTACGTTATGACACATAACATTATATCGTATTACGTTATAACGTATAACGTTATATGGTATTACGTTGTAACGTATAACGTTATATAATAG